>SJYV01049711.1:796299-854983 GCA_006410875.1 Neotragus pygmaeus | reverse complement strand
GTTACTTTTTCAACAAAGTTCCATCTAGTCAAGGCTATGGTTTTTCCAGTAGTCATGTGTGGATGTGAGATTTGGACTATAAGGAAGGCTGAGCACTGAAGAATTGATGATTTTGAACCGTGGTGTTCCAGAAGACTCTTTGAGAGTCCCTTGGACTTCAAGGAGATCAAACCAGTCCATCCTAAAGGAAATCAGTCTTGAATATTCATTGGAAGAACTGATGCTGAAGCTGAAACTTCAATAATTTGGCCACCTGATGCGAAGAACTGACTCATTGGAAAAGACACTGATACTGGGAAAGATTGAAGACGGGAGGAGAAGGGGATGACAAAAGATGAGCTGGTTGGATGGCATCACCGATTCTACAGACATATAGGGTTTGAGTAACCTCTGGTAGTTGGTGATGAACAGAGAAGCCTGGCATGCTGCAGTCCATCGGATCACAAGGAGTCGGACATGACTGAGTGAGTGAGCTGAACCTAGCCCACATCTCTTCATGCTCACATGGCTTGTCTGTGAACTGCCCACTTTCCTTGAAACTAAGTCTGTGAGTTCTTTGAGGCCCTGATTCAAGCTGAGCTTCTCCACAGAGGGTTTATGGATCCTTACCTGTTTTCCTGGGGCACTGTCTCTTTAAGTCAAATGATTTTGGGGGGTTTCTTGGGTCACAGCCCTTCCTGACACTGAGGCATCCCAGCTGAATGTGGTGTGTAGTGTGGGGTCCCCTCCACTGGCCTGTACCAAAACACGCCCATCTCCTGAATTCCTGACCCTCAGCCAAGGCTTTGGCATCTGTTCATTAATGAGAAACAGTGATCTGGAATCGTAGAACCGTGAGCTGTTTCTCAGCAGAAGGTAGCAGCTTGTCAGTGTTGATTAGTAACAATACTTGGATTCATGATCTGTTCCTGGTTTTGGCAGAGGCCGGGGAGTGAGATTGAGCTTCAGTGGATAAATTTGGTCATGTAACTAGAATGTGTCTATAAGAGATGCCCACCATGAGCAGGTTTACTAGTACCAAGGTGCTTCACCCACCTCTCCTCCACCGCCTGCCATGGGCACGCACATACACACACCCCAGTTCTTGTTAGAGATGAGGCTTTTCTATGAGACTCAGTTGCGGGAGGACATAGACCCTGTGACTCTGTTTCTGGGTCCTTCTGAGGATTCCTTGTTCCTCATCCAGTTCAGAGATGAATTATTTTATCAGAATTGCTTTCTCAATAGGGCAGTTATTCAGTATATCCAATCTTCTAACAGATGGTGAGTGCGGCCATGAAATGAAAAGATGCTTGCTCCTTGGGAGGAAAGTTATAACCAACCTAGATAGCGTATTAAAAAGCAGAGACATTACTTTGCCAACAAGGTCCATCTAGTCAAGGCTGTGGTTTTTCCAGTGGTCATGTATGGATGTGAGAATTGGACTATAAAGAAAGCTGAGCACTAAAGAATTGATGCTTTTGAACTGTGGTGTTGGAGAAGACTCTTGAGAGCCCATTGGAATGCAAGGAGATCCAACCAGTCCATCCTAAAGGAGATCAGTCCTGGATATTCATTGGAAGGACTGATGTTGAAGCTGAAATTCCAATACTTTGGCCATGTGATACAAAGAGCTGAGTCACTGAAAAAGACCCTGATGCTGGGAAAGATTGAAGGCAGGAGGAGAAGGGGACGACAGAAGATGAGATGGTTGGATGACATCACCAACTCAATGGACATGAGTTTGGGTGGACTCTGGGAGTTGGTGATGGACAGGGAGGCCTGGCGTGCTGTTGTCCATGGGGTTGCAGAAAGTCGGACACGACTGAGTGACTGAACTGAACTGAATCTTCTAAACTGCCAGAGACTAGAATTTTCAATACACACACACACACGAAGAGATATGTTTGTGTATATACATACACATGCCTATACTTGTATATAATATACAGGTCTTTTATATATATCTATATGTGCACATATATGTAACCATGACTTTATTTTTAAGATTTCTTTGTGGAACATTTTTAAAAATTATTTTTATTTTTGGCTTTTCATCACCGTGCGTGGGCTTTTCTTTAGTTTTGGCGAGTGGGGTCTACTCTGGTTATGGCGTATGGGCTTCTTGTTACGGTGACCCCTCTTACTGCAGAGCGTGGGCTCTAGGCATGCCAGCTTTAGAAGTTGGGGCACATGGGCCTAGTTACTCTAAGGCATCTGGAATCTTCCTGGACCAGGGATCCAGCCATTGTCTCCAGCATTGAAAGAAGGATTCTTCACCCCGGGACCATCAGGGAAGCCCAATGTGAACTGTTTTTAAAGTGTTTCATTGAATTTACTACAATATTGCTTCTGTTTTATGTTTTGGGGTTTTTTTGGCCACAAGGCATATGGGATCTTGGCTCCCTGACCAGGGAACAAACCCACAGCCCCTTCTTGGGAAGGTGAAGTCTTAGTCACTGGACCGCCAGCGACGTCCCTGTGACCGTGCCTCTCTCACTCACCGTCGTCTGGCTTTCACGCTGCCCATCCTTCCAGCTGCCCTGTTCTGCGGCTCCATCCTCTCCTTCCTCCTCCTCCTTCTCCACTCCACATCAGATGATTGCTTGGCCAGCTGCCCCTTGCCAGCCACATGTGGCCCATCGCCTGCTTCTGCCAGTGAAGTTTTTCAGGAAATACAGCCTCACCCAGTGGCTTCTGCATGGTCAGAGGCCATTTTAATAGCAGAGTTCAGCGGAAAGGGTTCAATAGAGGTCTGGTCCACAAAAGTCTAAAATGTTTAGGAGGAGTTTGTCGACTCTGTGCTCGTGTCCTGACACCTGTGATGCTGGCCACCCTGCAGGCAGGGGTGCAGGGGCTCCTGTGCGCCTTGTGTTGGCCTTGTCTGTTTCATCTCTTGGTGTCTGCGATTAATTGAAATCACACGGTGTTTCTAGAGGGAGCAGGTCCTGGTTACAGAGCGTCTTGAGGGGATGCCTTGGGCTGACTCGTGTTGAGTGATGTGGGTGAACGGAGCACAGTGACACCACACAGGTCCCTGATAGGGATCCTTGAAGAACAGGAGGTTTATTGATTATGGACAATAGAATTGCTGACCAGCTTGGGATTGTTGCTGCATGTCTACCATCAAGAAGCAAGGAAGCAAAACCACAGAGTGTCACGGAGTCAAGCCACGGAGTGGGTGAATGCGGCTGCCCCTCCGCCAGGCTTGGAGACACCGAGAGAGACCGACTGCTGTGGCATGAGCACTGTGAAGGCAGCCGTGGCCAGGCTGCCGGGGTCCACTGGAGTGGAGCCCACTCTGGTGCAGCTGCATGTCCTCCGGGGGCCCGCAGAGCAGGGAGCTCCAGCCAGGACTCAGAGCCCGTCAGGACGGAGGGCCAGGGCTGGAGAACTTATGTTGCCCAAACCAGGGGTCTGCACTGAGAGCGTGGGTGTCACGGGGACTCCATTCAGTCACTGGCAGGTGGGTTAGCCAGGATGTGGATAAGCTTCCCTACTCAGGTCCGCTCCCCCTCCAAGCTTTCAGAGGACCTGGGTTTGAATCAGTGGTCAGACATCCAGGGAAACTCAGAACCCAGAGTACTGAGGCACACTGGAGGGGAGGAGTGTGGAGACCGCTTTTCTAAAGGGCTCTGAAGAGTAGGGGGGCTGAGCCCCCGGGACTGAGCTGGCATCAGCCAGGATGCAGGGGACGAGCAGTGCTGCATCGCACTGATTCTTCTTCAGCTGACTGGAGTGAGGCCTGCGTGGCTCCCTTCTGAAGCTGCAGCCTCTCATTTACCCACCTCCTCGGTCCTCATAGATCTTGAGCCTCCTGACCTGGAGCCACACGCAGTCCACATGGCTGTCCGAGTGCAGACTTGCGCTGGGGCCATCTCTGCTCAGGCACCCAAGTGACGCTGAGCTCAGCTCAGCGTGTGTGTTCCTGCCTGCCTTCTTCCCCATGTGGCCCATGGTACCACCTGACTTCTAGTCACAAGGCTTGGCGACTGCTTCACACAGATCCCGTTCAAATAGCAACTGAATCCTATCCTTTTAGCCACTCACTCAGGGTCCCATGCCTCTCTTTCCTGTGTCCCCCCTAAAGTGGCCTCATTGGGCTCTTGCCCTACTGTTTCTTCTCCAAGCATCAGCCCAGATGCTCTCATGTCATAAGTTCATCCCCCACCCTTCTTGCCATGAATACTTTTCTTTCCAGGACACAGTCCCTGTGTTTAATGTGGCTGTGAGCTTCTTCCTGTCCTGCTCTGGTCAAAACTCAGAACCTTTTTTCCAGTCACACACTTATTCCCTGCCTCTTAGCCGATCCGAATGCTTTCTTCACACCCAGCTTCTTCTGGAGATAAGCCCTGTCCTCATCATTTGCCCGGCTGTATCCACTGCACCCCGACGGGCCTGCCCCACCCTGGGCTCAGGTGCCCAGTATCTTGCATTCACTCTGAGCTCCCTGGTTTGGTCTCCCTTAGACCTCATGGAGCTGGAATGCATGCTTTCCTGGTGAGTAGATTCCCTTAGCCGAGAGCCATGCACAGAGTGGGTACACCGTGAATTTGTAGAAGGCATACATTTGAGGGGTTCTTTGTAATCCACCGCATTTCCTAACAACCTTCCCTACCAGTAAGTTTTCTCTCTGTTCTAATTAAGTCCATATGCTAGAGAGCAAGCACGTTTCCTATCTGAGTTGTTGGTGGAACTGGCAAACCAGTTAGACTCCCTTTGCTATAAAAAGCAGCAACCTGGATTCAAAGGAGTCTGGAGTCCCTGCTGACCATTTTCTCATCTTAACCTGAGTCACTTTGATTCCTTGAACACGTCTTCAGAAACCGGTATCTATTTTCATAGATTTGCCTGGAAAGAGCCCACAGTAGGTATGCACCTTCTGATGTTTACAGAACGGCACCAGATCCAGGCCTGTGGCTGTTAAAACCGTCAGTGCTCTTGAAAGAAGCTTGGAAACAATGCCTCGTGCTCAAGTGGGTTCACAGTGTTTTGGTCTGGGAAAGTCTATGAACCTGAGTGATTTTGTATTGGAACAAAATAATGCCATTTGCAGCAACACGGATGGACCTAGGGTATGTCTCTAATGGTCATCATCAGGGAGGAAAGGGACATCGAGATGAACACAGTCCAAGGCCAGCTTGTGCTGTGTCCTTGTGGGGCAGTGAGGGGGATCAGGGGGGTCAGACTTCTAAGGTGTCTCCTCTCTAGCTGTACTCCCAGATCCCATCTCCATCCTGAAGCCTGAATAACGTTCTAAGGCAGAAGTCCAGCCAACACCTGTTTCTGCTTCTTACGCCTCAGGCCTCCTCAGGATGGACAGACCCAAGCCAGCGCTCTGCTGCTCCAGGACTTGACAGGTGCCCCCTCCAGCTCTGCCCTCAGCCTCCTGCAGACTTGATGCTCCAGCTCCCATGTCCACAGCCTCCTGTGTCTTCCATCCCTGCCTCCTGCCTGTTGCTTCTTTTGTTGTTGTTGTTTATTTTTTAATTAATTTTTATTGAAGTATAGCTGCTTTACAGTGTTGTTAGTTTCTACTGAACAGCAAAATGAACCAGCCATACGTACACATGTATCCCCTCTGTCTTGGACTTCCTTCCCATTCAGGTCCCCTCAGCGCCGTGAGCAGACTTCCCTGTGTGTACAGAGTGTTCTCATTAGTCATCTATTTTACACAGAGTATCAATAGTGTATATGTCATTCCCAATCTCCCAAGTCCTCTCACCACCCACTTCCCACTTGGTATCCATATATTTGTTCTCTGCATCCGTGTCTCTATTTCTGCTTTGCAAATATGATCATCTATTCTATTTCTCTAGATTCCACATATATGTATTAATATATAATACTTCTCTCTCTCTGACTCGTGACACTCTGTCGGTCCACCTATGTCTTCACAAATGACCCAACTCTGTCCCTTTTCATGGCTGAGTAATATTCCATTGTGTGTATGTATACATCTTGCTTCTGTCTTGGATGGCTGTCTTCTATTTTCCCTTTGGACTAAATTCCATCCATCCTGTAAGACTCAGTTTTGGGGTCTCTGATGGTGGGAAGGCTTTTAATTGCCTCAGTGTTGGCTGGAAATGTTTTTTCATTTGTGAGTGTTGACTGAGTGCCTACTACACGCCAAGTATTAGACACAGAGCAGAGATGAAGCCTCAGGAGTCATCCCTGAGGAGCACACAGGCTGGATATCCAAGTGTCCTTGTCCATGGCTAGCAGAGAGAAAATCAGAGGACCATCCCTCATTTGCAGCAAACTTTCATGCCGGGGGCCAGCGCGAGGAACTCCACCTGTGGCAAAGGTCATGAGGAAGGAAGCTTTGCATACGCAAAGGTGTGATCAAGCCTCAGGAAACCCCCTGTTCNTAATGTACTCATCCAGGTAAAGTTAGAATAAATTAAATGAAAACAAATAATGCAGATATCTTTTGGCTTATAGGTCCTGTTACTGATGGCATTTTAGCCGTGACCACACCTCCCATCTCACGTGTTCTTCTGCCCTGTGACCTTGACACCATGTCCATCAGGATGTGCAGTCTATGCTCCCTCCCTTTGGACCTGGACAAGCTTGTGTCTCAATAACGAACAGAAAGTAGCAGAAGGAACGCTGTGTATTTTCTAAGGCTAGGTCGTAAATCAAGGCAGTTTCCACCTTGTTAGCTGAGACTTTTTTTTTGGAGCACTGACCTGCTGCAGAGGAAGTTCAAATACCCTGAAGTCACATGCTATGAGGATGCTCAGGTCATTGGAGAGGCCACTCATGGATGCTTCAGTTGATAATCTAAGAGAAGACCCCAGGAGGAAATCAGCATCCACTGCTAGACACATGGATGAAGACACTTTCTGATGATTACAGACCCAAACTGTCAAGTCACCCAAGCATGCTTCTAGGAGTTCCATGAAGGACATCTCACAGGTCCCCATGAAGCAGTCTGTCTCTTGTCTCAGCTGTTGTCACGAGGCCCATCATCACTACATTTCCTCTTCTGTTTATGATGCTGCCTGGCCATACCCCATCCCTTTGCCCACTCTGCAACTCACATCTCAAGGTTCAGGAAGAATAATTCCAAAACTTCCCACTACATCCCAAAACTAGTAAAGACTCAGTGTTGAGACAGGAAGAGAATGATGTCTCCAAATTTCAGCCACACTTTGTTACTTGGGCTCCAGAGCATCTCAAGTGTTACAAAGCCACTCCTTAGCAGTGTCATGCTGGCCCTGGTAGCTGAACTTCTTCAATAATACTTACATAATGCTGACAATGGGCAGGCGCTCTTCTAAGCACTTTAAGAATAATAACTTCCTTGGGGGGGAAACGATCGGGGGAAGAGATAGAGAGTTTGGGATGGACATGTACACGTTTAAATGAATATTTAAAATGGATAACCAAAAAGGACCTATTGTATGGCACATGAAATTCTACTCAATATTTGTGGCAACCTGGATGGGAGGAGAGTTTGGATACATGTTTATGTAGGCGGAGTCCTTTTCTGGTTCACCTGAAAAAGTGACAACATAGTTGTTTAACTGGTTGTACTTAAAAAAGAATGCTAAGTTTTTACTTTTATTGATGTATAGATGATTTACAAAGTTGTGTTAGTGTCAGGGGTATAGCATAGTGATTTCGTTTACATGCACATATATTCATTTACAGACTCTTTTCTCACATAGGTTATCACAGAATGTTAAGTAGAGTTCCCTGTGCTACACAGCATGCCCTTGTTGGTTACAAATCTTATGACTTGTCCCTCCCCACAGTGTTTCCCCTTCGGTAGCCACAAGTTTGTTTTCAGTATCTGTACGCTTTTATGTTTCATAAATATGTTCATTTATATCTCTTTTAAAAAATTAGGTATCACATATGAGTGGTGATATATAGCATTTGTCTTTCTCTGTCTTCCTTCACATAGTATGATGACCTCAAAGTCAGTTCGTGTCCCTGCAGATGGTGCTATTTCATTCTTTTTATGGCTGAGTAGTAGTCCACTGTGTGTGGGTGCCGCATCCTCTTTCTCTGTTTCTCTGCTGATGGACGTTCAGGCTGCTTCCATGTCTTGGCTATTGTGGCTGGTGCTGCAGTGAACACTGGGGTGCATGCATCCTTTTGGATTATGGCTTTCTCTGGAGATAATGCCCAGGAGTAGGACTGCTGGATCATATGATAGTTCTGTTTTCAGTTTTTTAGGGAAGGGATAATAACTTTTCAACCTTCCCCATAACCTCATGAGGTTTTTGGTTGTCCTTTAGCAGATAAGGACACTGAGGCACACCAAGATTCAGGAACTCTGCTAGAATGTGGGGAAGTCAGGATTCAAGTCCAGGCAGTCTGCTTATAAGTCCATATTCTTAAGCACTGTTTTTGATGGCTCCTCTGGGTTCACATTCAGTCAGTATGGCCAGAGAGAGAACAAAGGACATACTATCTTCCTTACCTCTTGTATACCTCATCCTAATTATCATGCTAGCTAATCTCTGTGTGCATCTGTGTGTGTGTGTACAAACTAGTGTATGCTTGTGAAGCCATGTCTTTCTCTGCTGTACACCCTTGGAAGCTGATTATGGCTTGTCTGTGTCTATGGATATAAATAAAACCAGCCAGTGTTTGTTAAAAGAGATGAACAAGCCCTAACCCAGTCAACCCCAAAGTCATCTGGGTTTTTGAGAGCTTTCCAGGCCCTTTGATGGAACCCATCAGGCCAGACTAATGATGCTGCAGTTTGCCATTCATTCTCATCGGGCTTAATGAAGATAAAGGGCTCTCTTTATGTGTCCAGTTGGGCTTAACAAATTAACCAGGCTGCCCAAAGGGTCCATGTGAACAGAGTATTTGTCCTCATAATGTTCATTAGGAGAGAGCAAGTTAACTAACCTTTTTTTCCCTGTGTTTCTTTTCCCAGGGCCCAATGAAATCTGCAGAACTAAAATATCGTCTCTAATCTTATTTCCAAGGGGCCTTTTCCTAACTTATTCTTCTATGATCTTTTCACAGTTGTTATATTGAATCAGTATCATTATTGTTTAAAAAAATATTATGTTCTGTGTCTCAGAGCTAACTGTCCAGAACTAAATATTCTGGCTCCTTTTGGGGGAGATGACAGGCTGTGAGAGATCTTTCCAGAGTGGCAGGATTGTTTGCTTGTTTCTTCTGCCTTCCTGGCAGCAACTGGTGAATGAATGAAAGCTGTGGTTCTCGGAATTTTTTTGCTATGGGTTTACATGAGCAGCTCCTCATGGCCCATTGCAAAAAAAAATCGCCTCCAATTCCTCCTTTCCCTGAATGGATACCTAATGTGATTTTGCCTTTATTTTCATCAGGAGTGGAGTCTATATTCCATATGTTGCTTCTGGACTTAGAAACATGATTTATTTTGATTAATAGGGGTTTCCCTGCTGGCTCAGATTGTAAAGAATCTGCCTGCAATGCAAGAGACCTGGATTCAATCCCTGGGTTAGGAAGATCCCCTGGAAAAGGGAATGGCAGCACACTGCAGTATTCTTACCTGGAGAATTCCATGGACAGAAGAGCCTGGTGGGCTATGGTCCATGGGGTCACAAAGAGTCGGATACAGCTGAGCGACTAACACTTTCACTTTCAGTGAGATGTTAGCCCAGCTTGAAGGGTACGTGTACTTTGCTCTCTCTTGCATCTGAATCTTGAGACCGTTATGATACCTGGCCTAAGCTAGCCTTTCAGAGGATTAGAGACCATAAGGAGAATACAATATCTCCAGTTGCCTGACAGCCTGTTATCTGCCAAGCATGTGAATGAAGCCAGTATAGATTATCCAGCCTCTGGCCAACCTGCCAAGTGACCATAGTCACACGAGGGTCCAAAAGAGGAAAACTGAGCTAACCTGGGCCAGAACAAGTGCCCCAAAGACTCATAGAATCATTCATAAAATAGATGGTAATTTTAGCCATTAAAATTTGGGAGATTTGTTACATAGCTGAGCCTAGTTGATACACTGCTTTATTCTCAAAGCATGGCAGCTTACCTCAATGGAGTACACTTTATGCCAAGAAGTCTCTGAGTCATGTGAAAATCCATCTTCTGAAGGACTTGGCTTCCAAGAAGTTAGCTCCTCTCCATCTAAGATCAATGTTTTTATTAGCAACATCACTGAGACCTGTTTCAACATTGAATCATCGTTCGTACCCGTCAGCTCTGCTATCTCACATTGCACAGCAGAGATCAAGGCCATTCACATGCATCTGACTCAAGTAAACCAAGTCCCTATGGAGTTACCCTTTTGTAAGATCAGACTATCAAAGCTGAGGATCATTTGTTTGAAAACCAATTATATAGCATATTACCATGCTTGTGGATATCTGACAAGTTGAATCAAACTTGTTTCCTCCCAGCCCACCAAGATCATAAGTTGGCTGGTTGGGTTTACTTGATTTAGATATATTACGTTTATATCCCTAAGGTGGTCTTGTAACTCAAGGCTTTGAAAATAGTTGAGAAGAATTAAAATCACATGGTGGATGAACCAGATTCAGGCTTTCAAAAAAGTACTACCCTAGTGATCACTAAGAAAATAATATATTAATATCTAGTTACTATTCCTTACTCAATTTAGGATGGCCAAACTTTTAAAGACATGGGTGGTGTTCTGGATATCTGTTGTTGTTTGGTCGCTAAGTCACATCTGACTCTTTGCGACCCTAAGGACTATAGCATACGTGGATCCTCTGTCCTCCACTATCTCCCCCAGTTTGCTCAAATTCATGTCCATTGAGTCGGTGATGCTATCTAACCATCTCATCCTCTGTTACTCCTTTCTCCTCCTGCCTTCAATCTTTCCCAGCATCAGGATCTTTTCCAATGAGTCAGCTCTTCTCATCAGGTGGCCAAAATATTTGAGTTTCAGCTTCAGCATCAGTCCTTCCAATAAACGTTCAAGGCTGATTTCCTTTAAGATTGACTGGTTTGATCTCCTTGCAGTCCAAGGAACTCTCAAGAGTCTTTTCCAGCACCACAGTTTGAAAGCATCAGTTCTTCAGTGCTCAGCCTTCTTTATGGTCCAACTCTCACATCCACACATGACTGCTGGAAAAACTATAGCTTTGATTATAGGGACCTTTGTTGGCAAAGTGAGGTCTCTGCTTTTTAACATACTGTCTAGGTTTGTCATAGCTTTCCTTCCAAGGAGCAAGTACCTTTTAAATTCATGGCTGCAGTCACTATCCACAGTGATTCGAAGCTGTGATTTTGAACATTGCTTTACTAGCCTGTGAGATGAGTGCAATTGTGCAGTAGTTTGAGCATTCACAAGAAAATAAAATCTGTCACTATTTCCACTTTCCCCCTGCTATTTGTCATGCAGTGATGTCTATTGCTGGGTGACAAATCACGCCAGAATTTGACTTGAAACAGCAATCATTTTATTATCTTTCCTAGTTTCTGAGAGTCATGAATCCAGGAAGGGCCTGTCTGGGTGACTGTGTGTGGCTCAGGTGTGCACAGGTTGCAGGTAGAAGCTGTTCTCTGCATAGGCTATTCCGGGCTTCCTCACAGCATGGCTGCCTCAGGACAGTCAGGCCGCTTACAGGACAGCTTAGGACTCCAAGCCAGTGACCCAGGAGAACACTGCCTGGCCTTTTGTTACCTATGCTCAGAAGTCACACAGCATCACTACTGCCGTGGACACAAGCCTTTGCTCAAGGGAGTGGGATAGACAGCTTATCTTGACGGGAAGAGTGTTCTCAAAAAAGCAGTGGGTGTGAGATAATCATTGCTACTCTCTTAGAAGTGTTAGTACATCTGCTGCTGCTGCTGCTGCTGCTAAGTCACTTGGCTAAAGGCACAATCTCTGATTTGATCTGAGATCTGTTTCCTTGGCTTGTGCTTTCTTGGCTGTAACAGAATTGACACAGTGTTACCATGTGGGTCCTTTCTGCCACTGCCTGCCTCCTGTCTGCCTCCTGTCCACCTCCAGGTATGACAAATCAGCTACAAAGTAAAGTAAAACCCAAGAAACCAACAACATGACCACCAGGGCAAAGATGAAAAAATTGTCTGAAACCAAAGGGATCTAAGCTGTTCACCGAGTAGCTCTGATCTATATAGGAGATAAGGAAATTCAGAAGCTTGGAAGAACAGTGGGAGAAGAGAAAACCAACAACCAAAAAAGAAAGATTGAACAGAAAAAGTCTTGCCTTCTTAGCCCAGGAGGAGGAAAGAAGCTGGGAGGGTCGTGCAGTTCAAACCATCTTGTACACCTCATTATTGCGTATATTTTTCAGATCTTTTGTGTGGAACTGATTTAATGTCTCTAGAACTCCTAGAAACCCTGGGCTTGTGGATGCTAAGGAAATGTCATTCAACTCATGCAAAAGCAAAAGACAAAAGTGAAATAAGAGGAAGGGGGTGTTGCTCACAGTTTAAAGGCTCTTGTTTATGGTTTCCCACGAGATGGGGCCCGAGGACAGAAAAATCAGAAGTAGGCTGTCGGGCCAAGTCACGTGTTCAGAACCATTTCTGTCCCATCCCAAGGCCTTCCTGCTCCAGGCCTTTACAAATAAGCTTCTGAATATTGTTCCTGTCTCTACAGTCTCCCAGGTTTACCAGAGTATTTCCTTTAAAAAATTCTTTTTTTTTTTTTTTTTAATGTTTTAGCCAGGCCGCACAGCATGTGGTTTCTTAGTTCCTTGACCAGGGATTGAACCTGAGTCCTCTGCAGTGCAAGTACAGCATCTTAACCATTAGACTGCCAAGGAAGTCCCTGACTAATACAATTTTTTTTTTAAGATGCAGCTCATTTTGAAAATATCAGAAGCCTGAAATTATCTTCAGATGAAGTTTAAAGAATGTGTGCTCTGATAGGTCGCTTGAGTCGGATCTGACTCTGTGCGATCCCATGGACTGTAGCCCTCCAGGCTCCTCTGTCCATGGCATTCTCCAGGCAAGAATACTGGAGTGGGTTGCTGTTCTCTTCTCCAGGGCCTCTTCCCAACCCAGGGATCCAACCAGCATATCTTACGTCTAACCTGCATTGGTAGGCAGGTTCTTTACCACTAATGCCACATGGGAAGCCCATGGTGGCTCCATACAAAACCTTAAAGTATTTCTCTGAATCAGTAGTTTACTGAAAATCTGTTTTATTGCTGTTCAGTTGCCAAGTCATGTTTGACTCCCTGTGACCCCATGGACCACAGTGCACAAAGCCTCCCTGTGATGCCTAACTTGCAGGATTACCTTGCTAACGTGTTAAATGATTGCAATTGTATGGTTGTTTGGGCAATCTTTGCATTGCCCTTCTTAGGGTTTGGAATGAAAACTGACCTTTTCTAGTGCTTGGCCACTGCTGAGTTTTCTGAATTTGCTGGCATATTGAGTGCAGCACTTTCACAGCATCATCTTTTAGGATTTGAAATAGCTCAGCTGGAATTCCATCACCTCCACTAGCTTCGTTCATAGTAATGCTTCCTAAGGCCCACTTGACTTCACACTCCAGGATGTCTGGCTCTAGGTGAGACACCACACCATCATAATTATCTGGGTCTTGAAGAACTATTTTTTTAAATTTTATTTTTATTTTATTTTACTTTACAATACTGTATTGGTTTTGCCATACATTGACATGAATCTGCCATGGGTGTAAACAAGCTCCCAATTCTGAACCCCCTCCCACCTCCCACCCTATATCATCTCTCTGGATCATCCCCGTGTACCAGCCCCAAGCATCCTGTATCCTGTATTGAACATAGACTGGCGCTTTGTTTCTTACATGATAGTATGCATGTTTCAATGCCATTCTCCCAAATCATCCCACCCTCTCCCTCTCCTGCCAAGTCCAAAAGTCCCTTCTATACATCTGTCTGTTTTGCTATCTCGCATATAGGGCCATCATTACCATCTTTCTAAATTCCATATATATGTGTCAGTATACTGTATTGGTGTTTTTCTTTCTGGCTTACTTCACTCTGTATAATCGGCTCCAGTTTCATCCATCTCATTAGAACTGATTCAAATGTATTCTTTTTAATGGCTGAGTAATACTCCATTGTGTATATGTACCACAGCTTGCTTATCCATTCATCTGCTGATGGACATCTAGGTTATTTCCATGTCTTGGCTATTATAAACAGTGCTGCAATGAACATTGGGGTACANGTCAGTATACTGTATTGGTGTTTTTCTTTCTGGCTTACTTCACTCTGTATAATCGGCTCCAGTTTCATCCATCTCATTAGAACTGATTCAAATGTATTCTTTTTAATGGCTGAGTAATACTCCATTGTGTATATGTACCACAGCTTGCTTATCCATTCATCTGCTGATGGACATCTAGGTTATTTCCATGTCTTGGCTATTATAAACAGTGCTGCAATGAACATTGGGGTACACATGTCTCTTTCAATTCTGGTTTCCTCTGTGTGTATGCCCAGCAGTGGGATTGCTGGGTCATAAGGCAGTTCTATTTGCAATTTTTTAAGGAATCTCCACACTGTTCTCCATAGGGGCTGTACTAGTTTGCATTCCCACCAACAGTGTAAGAGGGTTCCCTTTTCTCCACACCCTCTCCAGCATTTATTGCTTGTAGACTTTTGGATCACAGCCATTCTGACTGGTGTGAAATGGTACCTCATTGTGGTCTTGATTTGCATTTCTCTGATAATGAGTGATGTTGAGCATCTTTTCATGTGTTATACTTCTGTGTATTCTTGCCACATCTTCTTAATCTCTTTTGCTCCTGTTAGGTTCTTACCATTTCTGTCCTTTATCATACCCATCATTACATGACACAGTCCCTTGATATCTCCAGTTTTCTTGAAGAGATCTCTAGTCTTTCCCATTCTGTTGTTTTCCTCTATTTATTTGCATTGTTCACTTAAGAAGCCTTTCTTGTCTCTGGAACTCTGCATTCAGGTGTATATATATTTCCCTTTCTCCTTTGTCTTTCACTTCTCTTCTTTTCTTAGCTATTTGTAAAACCTCCTCAGCCAACCACTTTGCCTTCTTGGATTTCTTTTTCTTTGGGATAATTTTAATCGTCACCTCCTATTAGAATGTTGCAAATCTCCATCCACAGTTCTCCAGGCACTCTATCTACCAGATTTAATCCCTTGAATTTATTTGTCCCTTCCACTGTATAATCATATGGGATTTGGTTTAGGTCATACCTTAAAGACCTAGTGGTTTTCCCTGCTTTCTTCAATTTGAGCCTGGATTTTGCAGTAAGGAGCTCATGATCTGAGCCAGTCAGCTCCAGGTCTTGTTTTTACTAACAGGATAGAGCTTCTCCATCTTCAGCTGCAAAGACCATAATCAATCTTATTTTGGTGTTGACCATCTGGTGATGTCCATGTGTAAGTCATTTCTTGTGTTATTGGAAGAGGGTGTTTGCTATGACCATGTGCTCTCTTGACAAAACTCTGTTAGCCTTTGCTCTGCTCCATTTTGAACACTACAGCCAAACTACTTCCTACTTTTGCATTCCAATCCCCTATGATGAAAAGGACATCTTTTTTTGGTGTTAGTTCTAAAAGGTCTTGTTGGTCTTCATAGAAACATTTGACTTTAGCTTCTTCAGCATTAGTGGTCAGGGCATAGACTTGGATTACTGTGGCATTGAATGATTTGCCTTGGAAATGAACTGAGATCATTCTGTCGTTTTTGAGATTGCACACAAGTACTGCATTTTGGACTTTTTTATTGACTATGGGGGCTACTCCATTTCTTCTAAGAAATTCTTACCCACAGTGGTAGATATAATGGTAGATATAATTTAATCTGAATTAAATTCACCCATTCCTGTCCATTTTAGTTCACGGATTCCTAAAATGTCGATGTTCATCTTGTCATTTCCTGCTTGATCACTTCCAATTTACTTTGATTCATGGACCTAATGTTCTAGGTTCCAATGCAATATTGTTCTCTGTGGCATCAGATTTTACTTTCACCCCTGGACATATCCACTACTGAGCATCTTTTTCGCTTCTTCATTCTTTCTGGAGCTCCTTCTCTGCTCTTCCCCAACAGCATATCAGACCGCTTCTGACCTGGGGGGCTTGTCTTCTGGTGTCATATTTTTTGTCTTTTCGTACTGTTCATGAAGTTCTTGAGGAAAGAATACTGGAGTGGTTTGCCGTTCCCTCCTCCAGGGGACCCGGTTTTGTCAGAACTCTTGAGTATGAGCTGTCCGTCTTGGGTGGCCCTGCATGGCATGGCTCATAGCTTCACTGAGTTACACAAGCCCCTTTGCTATGTCAAGGTGGTGAACCATGAAGGGGAAAACCTATTATATACCCCCACTAGGATGTACACTGTTTCAGACTAATAAATAATATTATTATGTAGGAATGATGAGTCTCATGAGAAACTAATAGTAACCATCAATATGCTGATATTCCTTATACTGTAAATTTTTTCCAGATTCATAATCAGTCATAATTCTTTTCAACATTGAGACTTAGTCTTGGCTATGAAATCTTTAAGTTTGTACAATATCATGAACCAAAATGCCATTCGTGGACTTTGCTTTTTTCCAGGGAGTGGTTATGAAAGAGCATCTCTAAATAACCTTTCCTCACTAGACCTCCAGGCTCTTGATGCCTTCCCGTCTGGAAATTGTGTTCAGATGGACTTTGCTTGGAACTATTTGTTTCCTATATGATACTTCAAAACTTCTAAGCAAGCAGTCCCAATGCCCTATGGGGTTAAATTACATTAAAATTCCTCTTTCATTATTTTACTTATTATCTGAAATTACATGGCATTGAAACAGTAGAAGATTCCTTCTTTGCTGTGATAATCTACTCTTGTTGATTAACTGAGGAACTGTTAAATTTTGTGTCCATGCTTCACTGTATTATAGAATAAGTATTAATAGCCATGGGTGGGGAGAATTCTAATGAGATGGATGAGATTAGGTGGGAGTAGGGCCGGAATGTTTGCTTCCAGAGTAGCTGAGGCTTAGATCTTCTAAACACTCATCTTAAAATCTGGCATCTAAATGACTTCTCTGGAGATTTCAAAATGAATCTTGCCTTCTCTCCAGCTTTAATTGATCCTGGAACGGAAACAGAAGACAGAAAGCCAATTTGTACCATGCGCCTTTGTTGAAAATGGTAGTAGTCTGTGTTGTAAGCTGCATGAGAAGAGGGACCATCAGGCCATGTTCCTTCAGAGCAAACTGTTCAGAAATGCGGTGTGTACATACGCAAGCGGACATGGAACATCTGCAGCTCGGTGGCTTTTCTTAGCTCTTCTCTGGTAGGTTGCTTCGTGGGAACTCACTGAGTGGACAGCCTGAGGAAGGGTTTAAACATCAGTGCGTGGCCAGGGAGGAGTTCTCAAGGTGTTTCCTAGTGAGGTTTTGATTACTTTTACTGTGAGCTGCCCTGTGGGGCTGAGCCGAGCTGCCCCGAGTGGAAACCTATCCGGTACCTGACGTGGTATCTTCCCCTGCCCTTCTCTGTCTCACTCCCTTGCTCTGTTGTAGGTGCTTCCTGGGAGCACCATGCACATGGCCTCATACCTTTCTTGTGTCAGAGCCTGCTGCTAGAGGAATCCAACTGAAGACACACCTTTAGAAAACAGATGCTTACCTCTGCATGCTCATATTTCAGTCAGCATGCACTTTCTCTGAACCCACCACGGGAAGGCACAAGGCATGGAGCCGAGGAAAGAATGGTGAGAAATGAGACTACCTTTCTGTTACTTAGAGGTGAAAAACAGAAGGGGACTCTCTGTTGAAACAGGGACATCATGAGAGAGGGATGTGAGCTTCCACAAGATCTCCACCCTAAGGATTCCTCCAGGAACTTTCAGAATGACCCCTGGTGTTCCCTAACAGATGGGGCCTAGGAGAGGCTACGTGACTTCTGTTGGCTTTTTCCTACCTACTCCTTCTTCTCGTCTCATTTGTGTTTCTATTTAGTTTGGGGCTCTTGATGATGTTAATCTTGTTTTTAAACATGGCTATCACTTCTCTGAACATTTTCATGTAAGTAGAGCATCTATACAGAGAAGTGCATATTTTGCCCAAGAAGTGTCCCTCATGTACAGCTTCCTCTCCCCACAAAAGTAATCACTGTCTTCACTTCCTACAGTGTAGTTTGCCTCTTGTTCTCTTTAAATTTCCATGTTTGTGAGTTTTGTGCATAGCTTTGTACGTAATTGTGCAGGGTTCATACTCATTACCATGTAGTATTCCAGTGCATGAATGACCATGATTGACTTATCCGCTCTAATGTGGATGGACGGTTGAGTGGTTTCTAGTTGGAGTTCATTCTGGGTGCTGCTGCTGTAAGCTTTCTAGAGCATCTCTGGGTGAATACACGGATGCATTTCTGTTGGTAGATGCCCTGGAACGACACTGTCGGGTCCGAGAATTCACATGTGTGGTCCGTTTCAGTGAATGACTACCTGGTTTCCTCGGTACACTGGATTACACTCCCACCAACAGATTATGAGACGTCCATTGTTTCTGTGGCCCCACTAATGCTGGTTTTATTCATCTCTTTTTCATTTTAGTTATTCTGATGGGTATGGGCTATATGCTTTTTTAACTTTTCTACAGAGAAAGATTTAAGTATTTTATCTCTGTAGTAGAAAACCAGAAGGCTCATAGGAGAGTTTTGTGATTAATAAAAATTTGTACCTGCTATAAAATTTTCTCTTTTGTGCACTTTTTGTCCATAATTCTTTGAGATTATGACTCATCTTGGGAGCTGCCTTTTGCTAAGCCACTTTGAATACTGTAACTAGCTAATCCTCCTTCCCACCTCCTGGAAGGTGGCTGCATCACCCCCTTTCAATGAAGTGCGGGTCCACCCACTGGAGAATCCTTTTCCGTCAGTCTTTTCTGCCTCATTATCTTCCTGATGCTTTCGGTTTTCAGGCCATTTTCCGGCTTCATCCCCATCGTTCTTTTGAAACCATTTTTCCTTCCAAAGCCACAAGCATTTCTTTCATTTTCTTTTCAGTATGTGTTCTTTTTTTTTTTTTTTTCAGAAAGTCCTTGGGAGGATGCTAAAGCTAGTTTGCATTGTTACATGGTTTCCTTTGCTTCTAAATGTTATCTTGTCCTTCAAGGTGATATAATGGTTAAGACACTGTGGGCTCTGAGGTCAAGTGCCAGCACTTCCATCTTTGGCAAATCATATAACCACTGTAAACCTCAGCCTCCTCATCCATAAAGTGGAGGGAGTTATTTTAACTCTCTCTTAGGGTTTCTGGAGATGAAGTGAGCTGTTAATCTTAGCCTCATAGCTGGCACATACTACCGTCCATGAATGTTACTGTTAACCAGATCATATCTTGAATTCCTGTAATGGAATTTCCTTTTCCTTCCCTTCTTTCTCCCTTTCTCTTTTTCTTTCTCTTTTCTTCCTTCCTTCTCCCCTTCCTTCCTCAAACATTTATGAAAATCTACCATGTGTCTGATCTTGTTGCAGGAGCTGGGATGTAGTGGTCATGGTCACGGCCAAAGAGCCCAGAATTTAGTTTGTGTGATAGGAAATCAGGTGACTACATCATTACAAACTATGCTGTGTGTCTAGGAAGAAAGGCATGGGCTCCTGGGTAGTGCCTATCAGGAAAATATGATCTAGTCAGATTCCCTGAGAAAGAGGCTTCAGGTCTCATGGGAGGAATTAAGTAGACACCCCACCATCATTGAGAAGTGTATCGTTAACTCTTTCAATAATTATTCATTTCTTTTTTCAAACAGGCTGTGTTGTAGACTGCTTACCCAGTGCCCCTACCCAGTAAGCCATGTATCCTGGTATTCCTATTCTTGTGCAATCCTTCCCCACGCTGACTCTGGGCTTAGTCTTGTTTTGGTTAATGGCATGTTAGCAAGCTTAACCCCAGCAGAATATCCCTCTTTTTTTTTTTTTAGTCTTTTTAAGTTTTGTTTTATTGTGGCATGAACTCTTAACATAAGATCTAACATCTTAGCAAAAATTTAAGTGTGCATCATCGACTAGAGGCACTCTATTGGGTAACAGACCTCTAGTGCTTATTCATCTTGCTTAACTAAAACTTTATGCCTACTGATTACGACTCCCCATCTTCCCCTGCCACTAGCCCCTGGCAACCACCATTCTGCTCATTTTATGAGTTTAACTTTTGTAGATACCTGATATAAGTGAAATCTGCAGTACTTGTTTTCCTGTGACTAGCTTATTTCATACAATAATTATGTCCTCAAAGTTCATCCATGTTGTTACAAATTGAAGAACTTCTTAGAAACTCCCTCTTGAAGCCTTGGACCCCCAGGAAGAAGTTAAATTATCCTGCTGGAGGGCTCACGTGGAGAGATGTCCCTGAGGCGGTGAGACTCCAGGGAAAGTGAGTGAGAGAAGTGCAGTCAGCCTCAGTGGCTCCAGCCAAGACCCCACGGTGTGAGCAGAGCCAGCTTCCCTCTCCATCCCCCAGTCAAGCTGCCCCAGCCAGCAGCACGGGGAGCAGAGCCATCCCTACCAGGCCCTGCCTGAACTGTAGAATCCTGACCAATACTTGGTCACTCTTCTTTTAAACTGCTAAGCTTGGGGATGGTTTGCTAAATAGCAATAGATACCTGAAACATGTGGCTTATTCATCCTGTCTGACATGGGCGCTTCCTATATTTCAGATGGAACGGGATGTGACCAGTGGCTTCTCTCACGTAGCCCAGTCAGATGCAGGGGGTTTAACCTCAAATCCATGCACTCCTTGACACTGTACTCTCTGCCGATCGTATGTTGTATATTTCCTAGGGAGAGGACTTGTGGCTTTAAGTATACTGTTTTCTAAAGGATCTGTGATTCTGCCAAATAAATAACAAGTGTTTCAGAAGGAAATAAAGACATGTAATATTATTTACAAAAAAAGAAATGTTGAATAAAGTGCTCTGGGGGAACAAATAGATAGGAATGATTAATTATGCTAATTAGAATCCCTGTGCTCTCCACAGTGGAAGGACTATAACTTCATCTCCTTCAGTAAAATTGAGCCTTGAACTCATATGCCAAGCAATTTGTTTTTTCTCTTGTGTTGCAGGGGGTTTATTGTACCCTAGTCTTTTAAGATGAGCTAATGTCCTCGCAGTTTTCCTAAAGACAAATAAGAAATTAAATAAGTAAATAACAGAGAGTATAGTAAATCATAAAAACTCAGCATCAGGTTTGCTTCCAGCATTTGAGGGGTAAAGAATAGGTGTAAAAATGGAAAATTAGACACTGTGACTAAATATTAAGTTATTAATTGAGCTAACAAGCTCTTTTTTAGCAATGTAGTATTTTTAAAAAATTTTATTGTTTATTTCTGGCTGTACTGGGTCTCATTGCTATGCACAGGCTTTCTCTCGTGAGCAGGTGTTACTCTGGGGTAGTGGTGCATGGGCTTCTTACTGTGGTGGTTTCTCTGGTTGCAGCTCTCAGGCTCAGTATTTATGATGCATGTCATTAGCTCGCCCACAGCATGTGGAATTTTCCCGGACCAGGGATCAAGCCCACGTCCCCTGCTTTTGCAGGCAGATTCTTAACCACTTGTCCACCAGGGAAGTCCTACCAAACTCTTAGATAACAAAATATGTTCTATTTTCCTACCTTGTTAAATTAGCTTCAAACATAGGATCCTTAGGGATCTCAGAGTTCTTCACTTGCATGCAGTGGTGTAGAGAAGGATGGCCAGGCTCTTGGGTCAAGCCGACCTCTCCATCTTCACTTCCTTGCCCCAGCTCTGTCCTGCAGAGAAATCTCAGTCTACTTATCCATGATCTGTTTCTACCTCCACCACAAGCACACATCTCTTTGGACCTCCTCCAGCATGGGAGCGCACAGAACATCAGCATAGTTCACCCTCAGCATGGTAACCCTGTGATGGAGCCAGAGAAAGGACCCATCCAAACTTTGGAAGGGGGCTATGCACCCTCTGGGCAGGGAATTGAAAATTTCACGTATCTGATGTGTAATCTAGAAGGAGGTGTGGATGACCTAGGTAGGTTGGTCTCCTTGGCCTCACAGATTCCCCGCCCCCGTGATGAGGAGTCTAGCCAGAAGAGGACCAAGGTGGCTCCTCCTGAGGCTGTGTGTCCAGTATGATAGCCACTAGCCATGTGTTGTTTTTTAGCACTTTCAGTGTAACTAGTCAAGATGGAGATGTGCTGAATGTGTTGATTAAAAAGTGCATATTAGATTTGGAAGACACAGTATAAAGAAAAAGAGAATGTAACATGCCTCATTGAATGTATTAAATTTGCTTCTTTTACCCTTTAGAAGATGTGGCTATAGAAAACTTTTCACGGCCTGCATGATTTGCATTCGCAGGACTCTTGGTCCATGCAGCTCTAAAGTGTGGCGCCCAGGGCAAGCAGCCCCTGTTGTCCTGGTGTAGCGGCATCAGGGTGGTGGTGCTCTTGGCGGCTCTTCTCTTCCTCTCCCGGTCTCAGCCACTCTCACACAGCTCAGACTTGTTTTGATTGATCTCATCTCCCAGATTCTACCCCAGATTGTGGATTCCTGGTCAGACTTTGGTGTGCAATTCTGGACTCCTACACTGAGCTTTAACCCTCCTGACTTTCCCCATGTTGGCTCTCCAGCACTTGTTTCTGACTTACTTCTCCCCTTTGCCCCAACTCCCATCCCAATTCCCTTTGTCTTCAACAAAGGCCCTTGGTGCCATTCCATCTCTGGGTTTACTTATGGGTAAGAATGGGTGAGATCCCATATGCTCCTTGGCTCCCTCGATTTCCTTTAGGATCTAGTCTGTCTTATATATTTGCTATAATGACTTGGGTTTGATGGGTTTAGCTTCATCTCTTAATTATCTCAAAACACATTTACATTTTTGCTTTCAAGTATTTCCTCAAGGATAGAATCCAATGGCAGATCCATGAGGAAGACAAATTCTAGATTTTCCTTAAAGATTTTACAAATCCTTCTATTTGCAAATACTTGTTGCCATTCAGTCACTAAGTTGTGTTTGACTCTGTGATCCCATGAACTGCAGCACACCAGGCTTTCCTGTCCTTCACTGTCTCCAGAGTTTGCTTAAAGGCAGATCCGTTAAGTGGGAGATGGCATCCAAGCATCTCATGCTGCATCACCCCATTCTCCTTCTGCCCTCAATCTTTCCCGGCATCTGGGTTTTTTCCAATGAGTTGGTTCTTCACATCAGGTGGCCAGAGTATTGGAGCTTCAGCATCAGTCCTTTCAATGAATATTCAGGATTAATTTCCTTTAGGGTTGACTGGTTTTATTTCCTTGCAGTCTCATGGACTCTTAAGAGTCTTCTCCAACACCACAATTCAAAAGCATCAATTCTTCGGCACTTGTCTGGGTTTGTCATACCTTTTCTTCCAAGGAGCAAGGGTTTTTTCATTTTGTGCTTCAATCACTGGCTAGCTACAGTGCTTTTGGAGCACAAAAAATTAAAATCTGCCAATATTTCCACTTTTCCCCATCTATTTGCATGTAGCAATGGAACTGGATGCCGTGATTTCAGTTTTTTAAATGTTGAATTTCAAGCCAGCTTTTTCACTCCTCAAGAAGCTCTTTAGTTCCTCTTCACTTTCTCCCATTAGAGTGTTATCATCTGCATATCTGAGGCTGTTGATATTTCTCCCGGCAGTCTTGATTCCAGCTTTTGAGTTATCCAGCCTGCATTTTTCATGGTGTACTCTGTATAGAAGTTAAATAATCTGGATGACAATATACAGTCTTGATGTACTCCTTTCCCAATTTTGAACCAGTCTGTTGTTCCATGTCTGGTTCTAGCTATTGCTTCTTGACCTGCATCCAGGCATATCAGGTGGTCTGGTATTCCCATCTCTTGAAGAATTTTCTACAGTTCATTGTGATCCACACAGTTAAAGGCTTTACAGAGTCAATGAAGCAGAAGTAGATTTTTTTCCTCCCTGGAATTCTCTTGCTTTTTCTATGATCCAGTAAATGTTGGCAATTTGATTTCTGGCTCCTCTGCCTTTCTAAACCTGGTTTGTACATCTGGAAGTTCTTGGTTCATGTATTGTTGAAGCCTAGCTTGAAGGATTTTGTGCATTACCTTGTTAGTATGTGGAATGAGTGCAATTATGTAGTAGTTTGAACATTCTTTGGCAGCGTGCCTTTGTGGAATTTGAATGAATACTGACTTTTTCTAGTCCTGTGGCCACTGCTGAGTTTTCCAAACTTGCTGGCATATTGCAGCGTTTTAACAGGATCATCTCTTAGGATGTGAAATAGCTCAGCTGGAATTCTGTCACCTCTGCTAGTTTTGTTGGTAGTAGTGCTTCCTTCCCAAGGCCCACTTGACTTCATGGTCCAGGATATCCAGCTCTAGGTGAGTGATCATACCATCGCAGTGCTCTGGGTCGTGAAGACTTTTTCTATATAGTTTCCCCATGTATTCTTTCCACCTCTTCTTAATCTCTTCTGCTTCTGTTAGGTCCTTGTCGTTTCTGTCCTTTATTGTTGAGTTCCTACTATCTTCTAGTCACTTGTTCTAAACGTGAGGACTCTATAGTGAGTGAAATGGAGCAGTTCCCTTTGATAAATGAATTAAAAATCAAGGAATCACAATAGCACCCACTGTTAATCCTCTGGTGCTGTAGATGAGGGAGTCAGGGAGGTGAGAGATAACCCCAGAGAAATCAATAAATTACTGAAAATGTAAATGGCTTCTTCAGACCCTTAGTGAGGATTAACGGTTATATGAAGAGGAGAGAATTGTCATGTCACTGGTGACATCTTGGGGACATGTTGGAGGCCTAGCCTTGCCTTTCTCATGAAGGGACATTCCCCTGCCTAACACTCTCACTGTAAGTGGGCTGCAAACTATTAGTTTTAAACCAGTTCCAGAGCACATAAGGCTGGATCCTTGACTCTGTGAAAGACCGTGTTGCTGTCTTGTATGTATTTGGGCCTGTTCTTCATTAGAGGAGTCATATTTTGAAGTATTGGCCTAAGCAGTTATTCTTTTTAGAAGTCATTTTCCTTACAAGTCTTGCATTTCTTAAATTAGAAAAGCTAGGTTTGATTGTCTTGAGAAATAAATATACAGAACCCCTGAGAGTAACACCAAAGTTGAATTCTTGGCTTTTGGGATTCTAAATAGATGCTTCTGAGTCTATGATGAGAAAAGGGTCTCAAAGTTAAGTGAAAAAAAAAAATCAGACTTGAAAAAGAAAAGGAAATAGGCTGGCTGTTTGTTCTCCTTAGAAGGCCTGAGAGTTTGCCCTTAAATAGTACTTGGGTAAAAGATTCACAGAGGTGTGAGAGTTGGTGAATTCTTACTTGTGCTTTAAGACTCCACTCCAAGACCCCTTTCTGAGTGACACAGCACCATAATCCCATGACACCCCCATAATGTGGGCCTGTCTTCTGAAAAAGACTTTGGTTCTTTAAGCAGGGATCATGTTTTATTTTGCTATTTCCAGCACTATGCTCAACAGCACTGATGCTCAATAAATGTGTGTTAAGTGAATGAGTAATGGAGTAAATTTTCCCTTATTCTCTAAAGAGAAAACAGCAAGAGACAGGGTGACATGAGGACATTATTTCTCTACCAATAGTCAGGATTTCAAGACACTTTTTATGGGAGTAATGAGCATTGTCCTGGATTTTTGGGTGGCCATCCTGAGAAATTTTCATGTGTCAAATGAAATGTAATACTTGATCCTTACTGTGTATCAGATGAAATAGGCCAGTGGGCCCAGAGTGGGGTTCTGATCCTTTCTCTGGCACTGACGAGTTATGTGGCCTTGAGTATTATCATTATTTCAGCTGGAGATACCTTGGTACCCATCCTGTCTAGCTTCCTCGTTTTGTAGGTGAGCAGATTGAGTGGCTTGCTAAAGTTGATACACAAGGCTCTGGCCGAGGTGACAGGCTCTTTAGTCAAAGGGATGTGCTTGGTGCACATCCTTAACTGCCCACAGTTGGGTTACAGCATGATCGAAGCCAGGCATCCTGGGCACATGTTAGCTCCAAGACGAGGCGGGAACGACATGGGGAAATGTAGGGAAATGAGGGCCGTTGACCAGGTGTCTGAAAAAAACTGAATGATGCCATCACTACACACCTGAAATGAAGCAAAACCATGAATCAGTCAAGATAGATGCGGGGGCTCCCGGAGGAGAACCAGGCAACTTGAGATGATGCTAAGAGTCCAGACTCGGTGCTTCATTCCAACTCGCCCTGCAGCAACATCTTAAAAATGGCAGCCACCACCTACCAGTGCCTGCGTGACAACTCTTGCAAAATGTGATGACAGGGCCTGTCAGTGGTATTTACGGGTCTAACATTGCTGGCTCAGCCTGGCCATCTGTTCAGAAACCCTTCCCTTGGCATATAGCTCAATAACTTTGTCAGTTTCTTAAAGGCAGAGACTGCCTTACGATCCCAGTTACGCTCAGTATCCAGCATGACACTAGGCAAAGAATTATAAAGATTGATATTGGCCAGGTAGGAGAGGCTCTGCTGGGTAACAAGCCTGAAATCTCAGAGGCCACACACACTAAGAAGTAGTTTGTTTCTTGTGCAAGATTGGATGGACCTGCAGAGGCTCTTCTCCAAGCAGAAACTTGGGTGTCCAGGCTCCTGTCCCTAGAGGCTCCGTTTCAGCACACGCTCATCACGGTAGCTCTCCAGGAGGAAGAGAGCCACAGGGAAGCACGCTGGCACTGAGCTGCCTTAGCCTGGAAGTACTCGTGTGGCCTTAGCTCAGAATCCTATCACGTGGCCCAAACTGACCACAGAGAAGGCTTCCGAGCGCTGATAGCCTTGGCGGGGGGCTCGGCGCTTTTGTCTCCTGCAGCAGAGCTGTGTGGTGGGAGGACACGGTGCACGTGCCAGCCCGGCCCCGGGGAGGTCGAGGTCCTGCTCCGTCACTTACTCTTCCTGCAACTTTGGGTACACTCCTCTCAGCCCCTCTGTCTTGGCCTTCTCATCTGTAAAATGGATATAATAATATCTATTTCCAGAGTTGTTTGGAAGACTCATTGAGATGAGGACTGTGAAAAGGGCTTTGTAAAATGTCAGGGACTGTTAGAAGTTTCCCTTTTTTTCTTTCCTTTTTTCCCCCAGAGCGCTTTGTAATTGTAATTACAGTACATGTGAGCGACAGAGTTTGTCCTTGAATAGGGAGGGTTTAAGGAGGACTGGGTCCTGTTTATTATTATCATTTTTAACTTTATTTTCCACCTCCTCTTGCTTTTTCTTCAATTGTGTTATACGTATATATATCTAATATATATTTTAAAGGCTCTTGAAGAGATACTTGTCGTTTATTTATTTTGGTTGCGCTGGGTCTCTGTTGCTGTTCCTGCGGGCTGCGGCGAGCGGGGGCTGCACTTTAGTAGCCTTGTGTGCGCTTGGCGTTGTGGTGGCTTCTCTTCTCGTGGAGCGCAGACTCTGGGGCGCAGGAGCTTCAGGAGTGGCAGCAGGGGGACTCAATAGCTGAGGTTCCTGGGCTCTGGAGCACAGGCTGTGTCATAGCGGCACAGGGGCTCAGCTTCTCCGAGACATCTTCCAGGACCAGGGACTGAACCCACGTCTCCTGCCTTGAAAGGGGGGCTCCTCACCACTGAGCCACCAGGGAAGCTCCGGTCCTGTTTGTGATTACTTTTTCTGTGTCATCACTGTCCTGCAAGGATCCCAGACTGTAAGGATCCTTAATCGGTATCTTCTAACTGGATGAGTGGCTGAGCATGTGCATTTTATGCCTCGCTAGCACAGCAAAGAAAGGGAGTATGCTCGAGGCCTCTGGTACATTTATGACTTAAGTGTAAATCTCTCAGGGCTCTGCCCCAAGATCCCACATGGATGCAGCATCATCCTTCCCTTTTTCCATCCAACCACCTCACCATCTCTTCCTCTCAACTCTATAAACTCTCTTCCTTACTGCAATGACCAGAATCATAAAACACAATAATATAGTCTTTGTCTTGTTTCCTCTTTCTTCAGCCGAAGCAGTCACCTTTCCTCCTCTGCTAGGCTGGAACAACTCTAACAGTAATAGCAGCAGGGATGGGAACATGACTAAGAACAGGGACAGCTCTGCCAGGTACTTTGTCCATCACATCTGTTAATCCTCACAACAAGCTTGGGAGTGAGGTGGTCTTTCTGTCTTAGAGATGAAAGAATTGGCAAGGTGATAACAGGGCTGCATTTTAAACCCAGCAGAATCTGATTCCAAAATTTCTGCTCTGAAGAGTTTTTCAATATTGCCCTCTTCAGAGTAAGCCATGATTCCGGCCTCCAAACCAAGATGCTGGAATTATTTTGTATCTGAACTCCTTGTAATTGTTTTCATTGTAAGCTTCTCTTCCCTAAGAATTTTAGTTGTATTTTTAGCATTCATGATTGGCTGTTTCAAAGATAATGCGTGATGCAGCTGACAAACTTATACCGGAGTCCCATAGAATTGTCTAAGAATCACAGTTTTTATTTTCCCTGTAGGTTAAGATGAATTCATTTAGACACTTTTCTATTCTAACACTGTCTTTCAGTATATGCTTTCTACCATGCTTCCTAATCACATTGGTTTTAGTCTGTGGCACTCTGAGTACTATTGCTGGCTCAAACCCCCTGAACTTGGTGGTATAAATCAATAACTCTCATCTGCTCACCATTCTGTGGGCTAGGAATTTGAACAAGGCAAAGGAGAGGACTCTTCCCTGTTCCATGATGACTGAGGACTCAGCTGGGGAGACTTGACTGGCTGGGGGTGACTTGAAAATCTGGGGGTTGGACAGCTGGGGCTGGGAGTTGGCTAGCTTCCATGTTGATTTCCTTCCTTGCATGTCTGATGCTGAGGCTGAAGGACAGGCTGTTGACCAGCACACCTACACATGACCTCTCCATCTGGCAGGGGCTTCCTCACAGAATGGTGGTTGGGTTCCAAGAAAATGTATATTGAGAACAAACAATCTAAGAGCAAGTCTTCTAAGATAGTCAGTGGGAACGGAACAACCTCTTCTGATCCAGCCTTAGTAGTCACATAGCATCATTTCTGCCTTGCTGTTCTCTTTGCTTCTTTAAAGAATTTTTTGATGTGGACCTTTTTCAAAGTCTTTGTGGAATTTGCTTCAGCACTGCTTCTGCTCTGTGTTTTGGATTGTTGGCTGTGAGGCATGTGGGAGCCTAGTTTCCCGACCAGGAATTGAACCTGCACCCCCTGCATTGCAAGATGAAGTCCCAGCCACTGACCACCAGGGAAATCCCTGCCTTGTTCTCTTAGTGGCCAATGTGTCATAAATCCAATCCTGATTAAAGAGGAGTGGAATTAGATTCTACTTCTCAACTGGAGGAGTTTTAAAAAATGTGCAACCTTTAAAAAACTGAGCACTTCATATATATATTAATATTCTTTAGAGCAACTAGGCCTGTTCAAAGAAGAGAAGACAGGATGGCACAAACAAAAGAAAAAATATATAAGTTGGCAAATTGATGTGTGGCACAATCTTACAAGACAGCAACTGTGGCCATTAAAATTATGTTTTCAAATGATATAAAAAGATAAGGAGAAATGTGTCACTGTATTAAGTAGAAAAATGCAACAGATAGTATGTGGAACCCGTACCTGCCATCACAGGCTGAAAGACTCCAGCACTGTGAGTGATTTCTCTTTTCTTCTGCTGTCAGTGTGTGTGAGTGTCTTTACAATAAGCTTGTGCTTGTTTTGTAATAAGGAAAACAATCAGATAGGAGGAAGGAGAAGTTTGGAAAGTTGAAAGCATCCGCACTGATTTCAAAAGACCTACAAAATGTTTTGGGTCCAGCTGTTGTTTCTGCACGTGTGTGAGGAGAGCTGACTCTCTGGAGCCTGGGGAGCCGGGGTGATTGGGTGACTGAAGAGCCCTGTGAAGCTGGAAAGGGCCAAGAAATTGCTGTCCCCAAGCCCCGGCTTTGGGGAAGGGACGGTCGGATAGGGAGTGGTTTATGTAAGGCCAAGCAGCTGGTTAGTGGCAGGCCCGGCATGTAGCTCAGGGCTGCTAGTCCTGGCTAGTTGGATCTCCCCCACCTACTGCTGCGGCCGTGGACCAAAGGTGGTATTGCCTATGCCCTACAGGGAGGACATTTCTACTCCCGGCGGGCGTCTTGCCTCAGACACTGTCTGTTGGCAACTCTTGAATTCCTCTGGCTTGAGAAAGTAGAGTGTGATTTTATGGAAATTGGACCAGAGGTTTTGATAAACTTAGCAGTCGTGTGTTACGTCCAATGACTGATGGCAACTGTATTCTGTAAGAAGCTGAACTTGAGAGTGAAGAATGGGAAAAACACTGAATGACAGTGAGCTTCCTTGGTTAAAGGGTGATTGAGACAGATCCAGCTTTAGAGGCAGCTTGGGGGGAGGGAAAGGAGCCCCACGCTTTGGGCGTTCCATTTCTAAAGCTTTTCAGGGGGCCAGATGGCACTGGTACACTGAAAGGTAGCTCAGAAAGAATCTATCCTCTCCATCCCTGACATATTTCCCCTTGGAACGTGAGACATGTTCAACAGAGCCCTGAAAGCAGAGTACACCAGGCAAACGCTTTGCTGTCAATATTGTCTATTTTTCACTCTCAAGTTCCAGCCCAGCAGGGCAAATGGCTCATACAGGTGTTTCTGGGCTTTTCATACCCTCTTTTATCACCTGATAATCTTTTAATAAAGACAGCTTGCTTTTCCTACTCCTGTAAAAAATGCCTTTGGAATTTTGATAGGGATTGCATTGAATCTATATATGACTTTTGGTAGTATTGACATTTTAACTATATTCCTTTCATCTATGAAACACGGGATAGCTTTCCATTTATTTGTGTCTTCTTTGATATAGTTTATCAAACTTTTTGATATTAAATATAAAGAATTGACATACAAACATAAATTCATTAGACAGTAGACTAAAATATCATTAAAATATTGAATTGCATACAAAATACCCCTAAAGGGCACATTTACAGGATAGTGCAAATTTAGTATTTAAAATACAAGAATAATTCAGGAGTGCCCATAGGCAAGTTTGTTTTAAAGATGATTAAAAAACCAAGTAAATTTCAGAAAAGGATAGATACTGGCAAGGATTCAGAAGAGAATTAAATATTAGATAACTTGATCATTAGATGAGTAATCATTAGGCAAGTAACTTAAAGAGAATTGGCTCCAGCCCGTAAGGATTCCCTGGGAGCTAGGAGCGAGCGTGGCTGATGCTCTGGGGATTGGGACTGATGGTTGCAGGATGACAGCAGACGCTTCAGAGATTGTTTGCTTGTGGAATATCAGAATGTCCAAATAATGAGGATGACTCTTACATTCTAGGTGTGCGGCTTTTCTGGCCACGATTCCAGGTCAGGAGGGTTGCTTCGTTTGAGCAAAAAGCGATGTATTCCTCCCCAGATGGGAGAGGCACGTGCTGAGCAGCAGAAGCGCTCAGTAGTGCCTGCCGCTTTGCGACCCTGTGGATGGTAGCCCACCGTTCTCCTCTGTCCATGGAATTTCCCAGGTAAGAATATTGGAATGAGTTGCCATTTCCTTCTCCAGGGAATCTTCCTGACCCAGGGATTGATCCTGCATCTCTTGAGTCTCTTACATTGGCAGATGGATTCTTTACCACTGAGCCAACTGGAAAGCAGCTGAGCAGAGGAGTATTAAAATGGGAAAATGAATGTTTGGGGATTGTATAGATATAGCAAGAGAGACAGGGAGATGCTTGACAGCTGCTGTGTGGGCCTCTGGGCAGAGGGAGAAAAAACAATACCTAAAAATTAGCTTTCAGAGGAATTCCACGACCCTGGTAATGCCACTCCTTTATGGAAATCTGAAAGAAAGGCTAATGTTATTCTCCGCGCTTCTAAAGGCAGATGTTGTTGTTCTTAGACACGTTGACAAGCCAAGAGAAACCTCAGTCTTGCCTGGTTATATTCAGATTACAGTCTGATGGAAGACATATTGGGAGATAGGTTAACATTTTGAGCTCTTTTAACTGATTTTACTTTTTTAAAAAAAAAGCAACAATTATTTATTTGGCTGTGCCAGGTCTTAGCTGTGGCGCTTGAGATCACCGGTCTTTGTTGTGATGGACAGGATCTTTTATTAGTTGCAGCAATGTGAACTCTTGGCTGTGGCATGTGGGTTCTAGTTCCCTGACCAGGGATCAAACTCAGGCCCCCTGCATTGGGAGTATGGAGTCTTAACCACTGGACTGCCAAGGAAGTTCCAATAACCCATTAACTAATTTTCCTCTTGATGTCCAGGGCAGTGTGAGTAAAAAGTGCCAAGTGAGCTGATAGAATGTGCTACCAAACACCTGTGATGAGAAGGTGTTTCTGAGGTGCTTTAAGCCAAGGGACCTACAGAATGAAGGCATATACCACAGGCCTGCAGATGTGCTATTTTGTTACTTTTTATTTAGGTGAGCCAGAAGACAAAAATCTAAAAATGTCACATTCAAATTGGATTTCCAATTTCTAGTGAAAAAACTGCAGTCTAAGGATAACTTCCTGCATGATTACTGGCTGGGCCTGAGCAGAGGCTGTCTCCTCGCAGCAGGGTACATGGGCCCTCTGGCTTGCCTCAAGCCCCAGCACTCCTTACTGCACTGCCAGGCCTGCATCACTCCTGGTGACCCACTCTGAGAGGCCCCACACTGAGAAAACTGGCCTTGCCTTTGATTCGTCATGACCAGGCAAAGGAAACACCAGGCATGGGGCACATCTCCCACATGCCTTCTGAGAATACTATAGAGTGAGGGAGAAGCAAGAACCCCCGGGACTGAGACTCAGTCTGGCAGCTTCACAGGGTGACTGTGCTCGTGGGCGTTGTGGGAAGGCAGCGGGCTTCGTGAAGTATAGAGCTCCATGGAAGGGAATGAGGAAGTGGGTTAGAGTCAATAAATAAAAACTTTATAAATACTTGATACAGAGTTCTAAAGCAGCAAGTGGGACAGGGAGAGGACAATAAGTAAAGATTAAAAAGATAAAGCTGTGCTTGAAAGGGATGCAGAGCAAGCCAGCCATCTTTGGGACCGTTAGAGGGTGAGAATGGGAAATATGTGATGCAGGAGGCTGGGAGCACTGTGCGTGGAATTTAAATGTTTCCTCGGGTATTTAGGAGAAAGCTAAGATGCCGTCTCTGAACTCAGGCTGGAAGTTCCTCCAAGTGGACCTCTTGAGCCACCGCAGAAAACTGGAGAAGGGGAGATGGGGGTGGGGTCGGCAGAGCCAGAAACCATCATTGGCATCGTATCCAGGTGTGCCACGTGCTGCGGGAGATAACCAGTTCCCTTGAGGCCCTGGTTCCCTGGGGCAGCTTACTTCTGCAGCTGCTACAGCTGAGTGATTAACCCAGGAGGACCCTGAATCCTGTTCCCCTGTGCTGAAGAAAATGAATCTCCTCTGAATTCAGGAAACATTCCCAAGAGCCCAGCCTGGATGCAAGCAAGCCTCTCTTGAGAGGGCAGCCCCCCAGGGAGAGAGATGCTTCGGCTCTCAGAGTTCGGAGCATCGCTCTGGGGAAGGGTGGAGTGAGCACTGTTCCCTGTTTAATCACTTAGGCCGTGGAGAAATCACTTGGAGAAGAGCATGTGCCAGTCATTACCACTTAATTAAAGGAAGGGCCGGGGGTGTGTGTGCGGAAAATTAAAACCCAGGACGACTAAAAAACAATTTGGGTGAAGATAGCTTCCAGCTATTTACAAGGGGACAGAAAAATGCCTGTCAAGTCTCTGAAAATCACACACATTTAAGACTATCGTAAGTCCTGCTGTTCTGAAACCCTTGCTGAGAGAATCCGCCTGCAGTGCAAGAGACCCCTGTTCAATTCCTGGGTCAGGAGACCTGGGTTTGATCGCTGGGTTGGGAAGATCCCCTGGAGAAAGGAAAGGCTACCCACTCCAGTATTTTGGCCTGGAGAATCCCATGGACTATACAGTTCATGGGGTCACAAACAGTCGGACATGACTGACTTTCACTTTCATTCACTTTGATGAGAGAATGACAGGCAATTCATTCATTCATTTATTCCCCTTTTTGAACTTTGTCTCTCCTGAAGGCAAGTCACTTTCTCCCTTTCTTACCTAATTTAACAAAGTCTTGCAGATCTTACCTTCTAAACATCTGTGGTTACTTTCTCTCCTGCCCAATGTGGTCAGCGCATTTCTCTGCCCGCTAATCCATTCTTCACACCCCACCTATTGTCCTCTTTTCAGAATGACAACCTGTTGCATGAAATCCCTCGAGAACCAAACTGAGCCAAAGGGGACTTTCTGGTAGTCCAGTGTTTAAGACTCCGNGTGGTCAGCGCATTTCTCTGCCCGCTAATCCATTCTTCACACCCCACCTATTGTCCTCTTTTCAGAATGACAACCTGTTGCATGAAATCCCTCGAGAACCAAACTGAGCCAAAGGGGACTTTCTGGTAGTCCAGTGTTTAAGACTCCGTACTTTCACTGCAGGAGGGCACAAGTTTGATCCCTGGTCAGGAAACTAAGATCCCACATGCATAGTGCAGCCAAAAACAAAAAGGTAAAATTAACCAAAGACTGACTCTTGGAAAAACAAAAAACACCACCCTAAACAGAACCCAAAGTTAAAATATTCTACAACCTTGCTACTTAAAGTGTGGTCCCTACTCTCAACAGAAATGCAGAATCACTGCCTTTGTTTTTGCAAGATCTCCAGATAATTCACAGGTACAATAAAGCTTGAGAGCCACTGACCTGCATGGTTTTCGTTCTTCGACCACCACCTACCTGCCTAGTAAATCTACCTAACATTTGTGGGTCTCTAAGCAAGAGTCGAAATGGGGGCCCATAAGTCCAGTGCCTAAATATTAAATTCTAAATCAAAGTAGTTGTTAAAGAAAATATTTCCTACCCTTCTATACTGACAAAGAAAACTTCATCATGATCTTGAAAGNGACCATGTTGTTCCATGTCCAGTTCTAACTGTTGCATCCTGACCTGCAAAGAAGTTTCTCAAGAGGCAGGTCAGGTGCTTCAGTATTCCCGTCTCTTGAAGAATTTTCCACTGTTTCTTGTGATCTGTACAGTCAGAGGTTTTGGCATAGTCAATAAAACAGAAATAGATTATTTTCTGGAACTCTCTTGCTTTTTTGATGATCCAGTGGATGTTGGCAATTTGATCTCTGGTTCCTCTGCCTTTTCTAAAACCAGCTTGAACATCTGGAAGTTCACGGTTCATGTGTTGCTGAAGCCTGGCTTGGAGAATTTTGAGCATTACTCTACTAATGTGTGCAATTGTGCAGTAGTTTGAGCATTCTTTGGCATTGCCTTTCTTTGGAATTGGAATGAAAACTGACCTTTTCCAGTCCTGTGGCCATTGCTGAGTTTTGCAAATTTGCTGGCATATTGAGAGCAGCACTTTCACAGCATCATCTTTCAGGATTTGAAATAGCTCAACTGGAATTCTATCACCTCCACTAGCTTTGTTCGTAGTGATGCTTTCTAAGGCCCACTTGACTTCACATTCCAGCATGTCATATTCTAACCAGTAGAATATGACAAAGTGATGGGATGTCCCTCCTGTGATATTACACTATGTATGACTCTGTCTTGCTTCTAGACCTGTTCTTTTCTCTTTTGCTGGTTTTGAAGAAGCAAGTTTCCATGGGCTCAGACCCAGCCTACAGAGAGGGCCAGTGGCAAGGAACTGCAGGTGGCCTCTAGGAGCTGAGGGTGGCCTTGTTGTGTGGCTGCCAGGGGTACCAACATGAATTCTGCCAACAACTAGAGTGAATTCAAAAGCAAGTCCATCGACAGTCTATGACTTTGGAGGTTTCCGTAAAAGCCAGAGAGACCAAGTGAAATAATCCCTACTTTGAAAAAATGTTCTGAGATAGCAGGGAGGTCCGATTTTTATGGCTGACATACGAAGACAGGGTGAGAAAGCGGTCAAGAGTCTAGGTTGTTGTCTTGCTGGAGAAATAGAAGATGAAAGACTGTGTCCTTCACAGACACATCACAAAGCTTCCTGTACGTGCCCTCTGCAGTTGGGCAGCAGTTTGCCCTCCTCTCAGCCCTTTCACAGCACCAGATGCAGGACCTTCAGCTGGGTGTCAGAGAGGCCCCCTATCAGTGATGCCCCACCATGCCAGAAAACATCCCACCAGTGGACACCTACTCACAACCTCCACCCCCCACCCCCCCGCCCCAATGCTAGATGTGGAGAAAGCCTGTGCTCCCATCCCAAGAAGGGTACCACCACGCCTGCCTGGTAGAGTGGGGCTTCTCCAGCTATCTGGCACATTACCACCCCTGTTCATACAAACAAGACACCTTTGGGGAGGCCAGCTGTGCTCCAGCCAATGACACACGGGTCGCTGAAGGTGGTGGAGATGAATGAATGTGAGAGAATCATCCCAGCTGCTCTCATCTCTGCCTTGCTGCCGCAGGCTCTGCTGTCTGCATCTCTACACGACCAGGCGTGGCTCCAGGTGGAGGAATGGCTTGGTCCTGCTGCAGGTGCCACTCACTGCTTCCCCTGCAGCTCCCCTGGATCCCATCACCTGGCAGGTTAGCATGGAAGCTGGTACAATTAGATGTCAGTCTGCCGCTAGGCTGGCAGAGGCCCACCAGGGCTGTCAGTTGCCATCTGTGATGAGAGCAAGGCTGCCGTGTGCCAGCCCTGAGCATTCTTGGGGCTTTGGCACCTGCACAGGCCTGCCATGCCTTTGTGATGCCTTAACAGCCAGAACTAGGGCCACTGTGAGCTTACAGGACAGTCCTGACTCTCTTATTATCTATCCTGTATCAAAATCTGTGAATGTGAATGAGTTCATTTTTCTGGTGGGAGCATTTATAGTTTCTATGATATTCTCCAATCAGAAGTTACTGACATTTTTTTTTTCCCAGCTGCTGTTCTAACCACTTCATATATGTTGATGCCCTTTAACTCTCATAATGACTCACTGAGCTCAGGATTATTATGTTCGTTTTATAGATGAAGAAATTGAGGGCTGGAGATAGTAAGTCACTTATTTAAAATTGCACCTTGAAGGAGGTAGGAGGGCAAAGATTCAAGTTCAGGTTGTACCACATGAGTGTCTGTGACCCCAAAAAGATTGTGATTCATCCTGCTTGGATGAATCCACTTGGAAAATAACATGACTCCCCTGTCCTGGCAGCTCAAGACACAGCTCTTGGTCACAGCGTGGTTGTATCTCTTTGCATCTACCAGTGTGATGTATGGCATTACGTTTACAAGTGACTTGCTCTAGGACATATTTCTGTATTTTCAGTTTCCCTTCTCCTTACTTTCTGCCTTTCCTTTCCTTCTTTAGGGTTTAGAATAGTCACTGATAATATGTCACTTGATGAAATTTTTTGCATATAAACTTGCATGTAATCACTACTCAGATCATGGTCCATAACTGAAGTCAGCAGACCTTTTCTGTATAGGGTCAGGCAGTAATAATTTTTTTTTTTTTTTTTTTTTTTTTTTGCCACACTGCACAGCATGTGGGATCTTAGTTCCTAGACTAGGGGTCACACCCCCTGCCCCTTGCAGTGGAAAGGCAGAGTCTTAACCAGTGGACCGCCAGGGAGGTCCCAGCAGGCCATGTAGGCTTTGTTTGCAATACTCAACTCTACCTTGCAGGGCAAAAGCCGCCATGTCCACGTGCAAATAAGTGGGCATGGCTGTGTCCAAAAAAAAAAAAAAAAAAAAAGGTTATTAACCAAAGCGTGCACTGGGTCAGGTTTGGCTCATGGCCTTATTTGCCAAATCTTGTTATGGTATATTCTTAGCATCTCATAGAGCTCCCTTTTACCTGTTCATAACTGAGAGTAACCCTCCGAATCCAAACAGATGTAACCACTATTTTGACAGCTGTCATTATGGTTTGTTTTTCTAGTTCTTGGACTTGGTGTGAATGGAATTGCATTCGTGTGCATATTCCTTTGTGTCTCATTTTCTTCATTCAGCATCGTGTGTGATTCATCCGTGTTGTTGATTATTTATTATTGCTTTGTAGGTTTCCATTGTATGATGATATTATCCTTTATCTGTTCTCCTATTGATGAAGATTTGCATTGTTTTCAGTTTGGAGCTGTTATGCATACTTCTGGGGGTGAAAAAAATTCTTCATTTCCTTTTGTGGAATCTATAAAAAGGCAAACAAAACTCTAGATGATATCTTGATTGGTCACCATGTTAATTAAATTAATAAATGGCCTCAGTGAATGCTTTGAAAGCATACCTGAATAAAAGCAGGATTTGTTTGCTTACATTATGGATTCTATCNTCATTTCCTTTTGTGGAATCTATAAAAAGGCAAACAAAACTCTAGATGATATCTTGATTGGTCACCATGTTAATTAAATTAATAAATGGCCTCAGTGAATGCTTTGAAAGCATACCTGAATAAAAGCAGGATTTGTTTGCTTACATTATGGATTCTATCACCATTCCTTACTCTTGTTTAGAACATGTAAAGATATGTTTTCAGGGACAAATTAGTGAGTGCCCACTCCCAGGTACAAGGCAGCGGACTTGAAACCCAAAGGCCTGCCCTTTCACCTAGGGGATCCGTGCCTTTGGCTATAGCAGGGAACCTCTTTGAGTCACTTTCCTTATCTGTGAAATGTAAGAATAAAAATGCTTGTGGACTACAAATTTCTACAGATGTGAGACAGTAGTGTTACTGCACAGAGATATATCAATAATGGTCTCTGTCCTCAAAGAGAATACAATGTAGAAAAACAATGACCATGGCGTGTGTTCTGTGAGTATATGAGATAGTCTACACTGAGGAGGTGTCTTGCTTGGACCAGCTGCAGTGCAAGGAGGTAATGAGGATGGCAGAGCCCCCAGGGTTTGAGCCCCCAGGGTTTGCCGATGGATTATGGGATGTGAGAGAAAGAATCCTGGATGATTATGACTCAGGGTGTTTGCCTGATCCGCAAGGCCGATAGAATCGCCATTGACTGGTGCAGGAAGACCAGGAAGATGCTTGTTCAGAGCTGTCCTGTGCAGATGGACAGGATTTCCCTAAGAAGGGGATATAGTGGATTCCATAAAGGGACACACATCTCATAAAAAGGAAAACTGGGGGGACCTTTAGGGAGTCAGTTGGTCAAAGCTGAGAATGTAGGGAAAATGAACAAAACCGCATAAAAAATGGTGGCAGATCTTATGGACCAGCTGACACACACGGCCACTCTCCTACGTGTCCTGGAAGATGACTGGAGGGTTTCAAGCCACAGGACTTTAGAGCCTTGGAATAAGCCAATGAGATTCTCAACACTTCTTCCTGACTCTCTTCCTCAGGTCAGTTTGCTCAGTAAGTTGCTCTTTGAGGGGAATCCAGAAGTATTGAAACTACTGTGAAAGAAGAAACAGGTAACTGGGGCTGTGTTGATCCTCATATGTCGCGTGTTGGCCCCATGAGCCGCTTCAGGAACTGTTTCTGGGGTCTTATTTGTGGCCGCAGGAACTGAGGTGGGGACGCAGATGACGCCATGCTGAGAATTACAGAAATATCATTTCCTCAAGTGATTCAAGAGCCGAGGGTATTGAAGGAAGGCCAAGCACAAGAGAAAATTTAAAGCAAAATCAGACATGAACCACAACGCCTGAAGACCGGGGTGTGGTTCTTCCCCAAGCCACACGGTCACTGTGTTATCTTGGACATGTTACCCACTGCTCACTTCCGGCAGGGAATTATGGGTAACATGTCCCAGTGCCTCATCATTAAAGGGGAGCTGCCAGATCACTTTAATAAACAGAAGTTTACGGGAAGGGGCGGTTGACAATTAAGAGCCAGAAATTTAGCCTTAAGTCAAATTGTGTTCAAATCATCTCTCTGGCTTTTAAGAAGCAGAGGCAACCTTGGACTAGTCACTTTACTGTCTGAGCCTCATTTTTCTTGTCTGTGAAGTGGACATAGTCATAAGTATCCTTTAAGACTGCCGTCTTAAAGGGTAACATGTCCAAGAATTTAGTGCCATGTTCATTTGCAAAACCGAGGTGGTTGTTCCTTCTTGACCTTCCCTCCAGGGCGGTAACAAAAGTCTGCCAAGATACTGTAAGTCAGACACTGTTCCCTGCTGCAGCGTGTTAATCAGGCTCTTGTCAGGGCTGTGAATTAGGACAGCAGAGCTGCTCACTTCTGGCAGAGCCAGCCAGTCTTCTTTTCCAGACTTCTGATTTCCTGTAATTCTGCAGGCCACACAGGGCTGGGGCAGGCAGGGAGAAGCAGGTAAACCCCAAGGGCTCACCCTAGAGGGAGGCACCAATGTGATAGGGGCTTCCTCTCTGCATATGGAGCCTGGCTGTTCAGTGTGAGGTTCTTGGCTTCAGGGTTCTCTTCTGAGACCCCCAAGGGACCCAGGGCACCTTTCTTTCTGAGTTCTTTGCCAATTATGGTTAGCCAAAACTCTCTGTGAAAGTTTAGGGAAACCTGAGGAAGCTGGCTTTGACATCTTGGAAAGTGAGAGAATGATTCTCTTTTCTGTTTTTGAAGCACCCTGACATACCCTCAGGCAGGCCCGTGGCAGTCCTGGATACAGCTGGAGGACCCCAACCTCCTCCACTCTGCAGTGCTCACCTGCTTCATTTCAGAAGATGCTTGCAGGCAGAGCTGGGCCTTTTTATTGTCTTCACTCCTGGGCCTCCCTGGCCCTGGAGGAAGAAACTTCTGGAAGCAGACATGTCTGCCAGTGGCAATATATGCATAGTAATCACTGTCCTCTTTCATAAATTATCCAGTGCCTCATCATTAAAGGGGAGCTGCCAGATCACTTTAATAAACAGAAGTTTACGGGAAGGGGCGGTTGACAATTAAGAGCCAGAAATTTAGCCTTAAGTCAAATTGTGTTCAAATCATCTCTCTGGCTTTTAAGAAGCAGAGGCAACCTTGGACTAGTCACTTTACTGTCTGAGCCTCATTTTTCTTGTCTGTGAAGTGGACATAGTCATAAGTATCCTTTAAGACTATTGTCTTAAAGTAGTCTTAAAATAGGAAGTCATAAAATACTTGGAGTAACAGGCTAATTTGACCTTGGAGTACAGAATGAAGCAAGGCAAAGGCTAATAGAGTTTTGTCAAGAGAATGCACAGGTCAGGTCATAGCAAACACCCATCTCCAACAACGCAAGAGACAACATGGACAACACCAGATGGACAATACCGAAATCACATTGATTATAGTCTTTGCAGCCAAAGACGGGGAAGCTCTTACAGTCAGCAAAAACAAGACCAGGAGCTGACTGTGGCTCAGATCATGAAATCCTTACTGCCAATTTCAGACTTCAAACGAAGAAAATAGGGAAAACCACTAGACCACTCAGGTATAACCTAAATCAAATCCCTTATGACTATACAGTGGAAGTGAAAAGTAGATTTAAAGGACTAGAAAGAGTGCTTGAAGAACTATGGATGGAGGTTCGTGAAATTGTACAGGAGACAGGGATCAAGATCATCCCCAAGGAAAAGAAATGCAAACAAGCAAAATGGCCATGTGAGGAGGCCTTACAAATAGCTGTGAAAAGAAGAGAGGAGAAAAGGAAAGATACACCCATCTGAATGCAGAGTTCCAAAGAATAGCAAGGAGAGATAAGAAAGCATTCCTCAGTGATCAATGCTAAGAAATAGAGGAAAACAACAGAAAGCTAAAGACTAGAGATCTCTTCAAGAAAATTAGAGATACCAAGGGAACATTTCATGCAAAGATGGGCTCGATAAAGGACAGAAATGGTATGGACCTAACAGAAGCAGAGGATATTAANCAGTGGTGCCGACTCTTAGCGACCACATGGACTGCAGCCCACCAGGCTCCTCCATCCATGGGATTTTCCAGGCCAGAGTACTGGAGTGGGGTGCCATTGCCTTCTCTGACATTGCTACCTTTTTTCAGCTGATTTTTAACAACATTTTTAAATCTTAGGAGATTGGAATGAAAGGAACATTTTCAAGTGATGCTTGGGAAATGACTGTGGAATAGTTTAAGAATTTAATAGCTGCCTGTAAGGCTACTGGTCAGTTCACTGTTAGCCTTAAAGCAAAAGTTTGATGGGAAAGTATTTTTTTAACTCTCTGGTTAGCATATTCTAACTCCTACCTGTAGAGTATCTCTACATTTCCTTTCTGGATTCCCAAGTGACTCAGTGGTGAAGAAGCTGTCTGCCCAGCAAGAGGCACAGGTTCTGTCCATGAGAGGGGAAGATCCCCTAGAGAAGGAAATGACAACCCACCCCATTATTCTGGCCTGGGAAATCCCATGGACAGAGGATCCTGGCAGGCGATAGTCCACAGGGGTGGCAGAGAATTGGACATGACTTAGTGACGTTTCCTTTCCACTTTTAAAATTGGTAAAAGGGACAAACGTGAATACTTGAGTAAAACCCCTGTAGTGCCCAATAGCACTCTTTAAAATACTTTTCAGTATTGAAGTAACATTCAATGTTAAAAAGGCCGATAAGCAAAATGAAGAAAATAAAAATAATCGTATAACATTCCTGATTTTTCTCTACATGCATACATATAAAATTTTAATATTATCTAATAAGGAAAGCATCAAAGTTACCTGACTAAAACATACCCTTTTAAATAAGAGGGTGCGTGTGTGTGTGTGTGTGTGTATGTGTGTACGAAGTTGCTTCATTCATGTCCGACTCTTTGTGACCCTATGGACCATAGCCTGCCAGGCTCCTCTGTCGATGGGATTCTCCAGGCAAGAATACTGGAGTGGGTTGCTGTTTCCTTCTCCAGGGGATCTTCTCCACCCAGGGATCGAACCTGCGTTGCTGGCATCTAACTGTATTGACAAGTGGGTTCTTTACCACTAGCGCCACCTGGGAAGCCCCATTTGTGGACATTTATCATTTTCCAGCCCTCAGTAAATTCCTTCTTCAAAATCAGAAGGTTAAAATAAAGCTTTTAAGATTATTTACTGTATTCGCTTATTCAAAATTCTGCTCTGTGCCAGGTATGTGCTAGATGATGGGAATACACCAAGGGGTCAGATATACCCTGCCAGAGAAGTTAGCAGGACTTCTGGCATAGGGAGCAGGTTGTGCTTTGGAGAAGTGTAGAAGTGAGAGGGACTCTCATCCTTTCTAGAAACAGGAAGTTCAGCAGCACTTTAGTTGTGTGTTTTGGGGGAGGGGTGATTTTTGAAAAGGTTGTGGAGGCTACAGAGATAAAAAAGCCTCGTTTTTTTTCTTTCTCAGGGACGAGGGAGCCTGGTGGGCTGCCGTCTATGGGGTCACATAGAGTCGGGCATAACTGAAGTGATTTAGCAGCAGCAGTAGCAGTTACTAATTTTATTTCCTAAAAATCTTTTAATCTTGATTCTGGAACATTTATCTTCCTCCTGTATTCCCCAGAAAACTGAAATGTTGAAAAGTCCAGTCTCTTGTCCTGTAGAATGACTCAAATTCACTTTGCTTGGTTGTTTCTTTAAGGTGCTTTTGTGTTCTCCATATCGCCTGTAAACTGAATGTTGGATTTAGAGAGTTGTATAGATTCTGAAAGCCATCCTAAGTTCTGAATTCACCCTGAGGCTACTTGGGGTTCAAACCGGGAAGTGTCTTGGTTAGAATTTACTTTCTACCATCTTAAAAGTGGGAAACAGGTCATCTGAGATGTTTAAAAAACTGTCCATTCAGTTTTACCCAGATGTAATACAAAAGCACAAATGGATTGATAAATATGTTTTATTATTTGTAACAGGATAAGCTTAAGCACAGAGGAAAACAAATGGATATATAAAAATGATATAAAGTACAGTTTTTTACTGGTGTTCTGTTTATGTATATTACTATTTCATGATAAAATTTGTAACATCTTCGCCTTGTCAGTAGAGAAATTTACAAAATAGGTTGTTAATTACTGTTTGTAGAATAGTAACATCAATTATTTAGTTATTTAAGAGTATATTTGAATTTTTAAAATTTAGAGTATAAGAATTAGTTCTATATAACATCATTAATAACATATTTGCCTTTTACATAAATCTTGTGACTGTTTCATTTGTGCTTTGAAATGTGTTTAACATGTTTGTTATTTTTTGTTATATAGTTATAAAAGATACAACAAATTGAGGTTTGTCAGTATATATTTAATATAATTGCAGATCCATATGAAATGAATTAAAGTTTACAACCATTGCTGTTGTAAGCAAAATTCTTAAATACTTTCATTTGATCATTAATNCTGGAGTGGGGTGCCATTGCCTTCTCTGACATTGCTACCTTTTTTCATAAATTGAGGTTTGTCAGTATATATTTAATATAATTGCAGATCCATATGAAATGAATTAAAGTTTACAACCATTGCTGTTGTAAGCAAAATTCTTAAATACTTTCATTTGATCATTAATTTGGTATGCTTCTATTCATTTAAAGTCAACAGTGAGGAGCATGTATAACTCAGTTTGATTTTTCTCTTGCGAACTTGAAGAAAGTGGCATTTATTTGAAAAATCTTCCAGTAAGGCCAATGGTCTTGATACTAGTTGTAAGATAACCCGTTACTGATTGGAGAGGCAGTGATGGTACTGGCTTAAGAGTGTAGCATACCACCTTTAAATGTTTTCCTTATAAATACTTCTTGCTGCTACTAAATCACTTCAGTCCTGTCCGACTCTGTGCAACCCCATGGACGGCAGCCCACCAGGCTCCCCCATCCCTGGGATTCTCTAGGCAAGAACACTGGAGTGGGTTGCCATTTCCTTCTCCAATGCATGAAAGTGAAAAGTGAAAGTCAAGTCGCTCAGTTGTGTCCGACTGTTTGCGACCCATGGACTGCAGCCCACCAGGCTCCTCCATCCATGGGATTTTCTAGGCAAGAGTACTGGAGTAGGGCGCCATCGCCTTGTAGACAAATCTTTCTATTAATAGATTCATGCGACCCTTTCTAAGTCCATTTCNGTCCGACTTTTTGCGACCCATGGACTGCAGCCCACCAGGCTCCTCCATCCATGGGATTTTCTAGGCAAGAGTACTGGAGTAGGGCGCCATCGCCTTGTAGACAAATCTTTCTATTAATAGATTCATGCGACCCTTTCTAAGTCCATTTCCTATGCTGGTTGGTTGTCTGTATGGTGTGTACTGGAAATTTGTTGAGGTTGTGGTTGTACTTCTCATCTGTTTGGCTTGTTCTCCTGGCAAGGCTAGGAACTTTAAGAATTGTATGTGTGATAGTAGCCTGCTGTCATTTAAAGTAGAGGGAAGGAGATATTTTTGTCAGACTGCAACCGGAAACCAAGATGAAAAATACCTTATAGTTGGTTTACCAGCCCTTTAAAACATAAAGTCTTGCTTAGAGATATCTTGCTATGTTTTCTGTTCTACCACATTTTTTTCTTACTGTTAATATGTGAATAATATAACACATTAAACAATGACCTTTTTATCCATATATTTAAAAAATTATAGAAGGCGGACAATCAGATACAGGTTGATGTTACTTTTCCACATGGCCTATCAATTCATTTAAGTAGCTTTAATTAAAATAAAGGATTTAACTCTCTATTCTAATCAGAAAATGTCATCCTTTTGGCCATTTACTTTGAATGAATAGGTATTTATGATACAACATGCACATTTCCCGTAGTCTCATTAGCTAATACATTTGCTTTTTTTTTCCTTCAGATAATTGCAAGACTGATGATGTTTATAATTTTTTGGACTTCCTTTACAGAGCAGAGAACAAGTTTTAAATGCGTAGAAATTCAGCTAGATGAAACAAGTACTGTTTAGTATTCAGGACTCTATGTAGACAAAAATAGCCAGGCTTATGGGAGATCTTTCAGTTTCCTAAATTATATTGCTATAGGCAAATACTGTCTAGTGTATGATGTTTGGTCAGATCAAGGTGAGTTATATAGAAAGAAAAAAGGAATCAGTAAAATCTAGGTTAATAATTTCTTCCATTGCCTAATAGATATGATCTGTCAGCAAAGTTGGAGTACTGAAGGACAATTCTTGAGCCTCTTTAATTTTGAGTAATCCAATTTAGGTAGATTATAATAAATTCACATTATGTGTTACATATCACTTACCAGTGCAGATACTTCAGTTTGAAGTTTAATGAGCTTCCACCCGTGTGGCCGTAATGGCTGTCTCTGATCCTTCTCTTCCAGCTGTTGATGTGTGACGAGAATTCCTACAATCGTGATTTAGTGTGACTAAGGGAGACTCATTTTTTTGATGCTTGAAAGTCATGGGCACTCTCTCTATTTCTTCTGTTTTATTACCATATGACTAGTTCTCTTCTCTGGCTGACTTCCAAGTTATATTTTTCATTCAGGGGATTCCTGAGATTATTGGGGCCTTCATATTTTTTTCTGTTGACTGATAGCATTTGATCTTGCTGATTGACATTAAAAGAAGCTTAATAAGACCTTGATTATTGGGGGATTCTGGGCATATTTATTTTGTCTGACAAAGTCTACAGTTTTAACAATCAATTAAAATATTTCAGATATTTAAATCTTTTGAAATTATCCTAGTTGGAGAATTTTAAATTTAGAATTGCTTTCTCAGATCTCTTTCCTTCCAATGATGAATTATTCATTTAAAATGTATAAAGGTAGAAGTTGAATGTTCCTTGAATGTGCTGTTTTTCTAATTGTTTAAAATGTTAAGGTACCACTTAACCAGCAATGGATCAGGCTACTGAAATAGTGAAGTGGGGAGAGGGAATGATGGTGGATGTCTGGCTGTTTTTTTTTTTTAGTGTTTATTAGAGCATAAGATACTGTATTGTCGTGATAGGTGCATCTATACAAAACTCAATTTCACCTGTAGTCAAGATTTCTTTCCTCTATGTGAACCACTGAAAGTAACCAAGCTACAAAAAGTTTTATATCACCCCTAAAAGTTGCATTCAGATTGCTTGTTTTACTTATTTGCATATGTAATTTATTGTATCTGTAAAAAGGGAAGTTCTTATAAAAAGCAACAAAACAGGAAAAACAAGCAAATAGTTATTTCTTCTGGTAGATTATCATTCAGAATTTAGTTTAAAAAATTAAGTAGGAGGTTCTATTTAATCTTGGTAGAATTTTGATAGAAATTGATAGAATTTGATAGAAAGTTGAACATGTGAAAGCAAAACTACTTCATTTAAAACATTTAAAATGTTATTTGCAAGATGTTTAGAGTAAATTTGCAGAGTGCATTGGCATTACTCTTTTTGCATGTGTTGCAGTCTAGGCTGTAAATTATTATTATTTTCTTCCATAAAGACCAGTGGTTTTTAATGTATGTTTAAAGAAAAACACCAGTACAGTATACTAACACATATATATGGAATTTAGAAAGATGGTAACGATGACCCTATATGTGAGACAGCATGAGAGACACAGATGTATAGAACAGTCTTTTGGACTCTGGGAGAAGGCGAGGGTGGGATGATTTGAGAGAANGAACTGACTTCATTCGAACGACCCTGATACTGGGAAAGATTGAAGGTGGGAGAAGAAGAGAATGACAGAGGTTGAGATGGTTAGATGGCATCACTGACTCAATGGACATGAGTTTGAGTAAACTCTGGGCGTTGGTGATGGACACAGAGGCCTAGCATGGGGTCGCAAAGAGTTGGACATGACTGAGTGACTGAAATGAACTTAACTGAAGTATAAACAGGAAATATTAGCTCATAGGAGATCATAATTTTACACTTAATTAGAGGTGGTTTGTGTTATTCTGAGGCTATTTAGAGTTAGTAAATGAATTCAGTTTGATTTTTTATTGTCAGTCTAGAAAGCTGGGCTCTGGCCTTTATCACCTGCCAGAATTAGGGAAGAGATTTTAAGATTAGTTACACGACACTGAGTTTACTCTTTAAAAGGTGATGTTGGAGAAGCTGAAAGGGCAGTGAAGCTGAAAGGAAAAGGAGTGGCTAATTAGCTAAAACTGAGGGATGGCAGAGCCTGGTGGGCTGCTGTCTATGGGGTCACACAGAGTCGGACACTACTGAAGCGACTTAGCAGCAGCANGAGCTCCAAAATCACTGCAGATTATGACTGTAGCCTTGAAATTAAAAGATGCTTACTCCTTGGAAGAAAATTTATGACCAAACTAGACAGCATATTAAAAAGCAGAGACATTACTTTGCCAATAAAGGTCTGTCTAGTCAAGGTTATGATTTTTCCAGTAGTCATGTATGGATGTGTGATTTGCACTGTAAAGAAAGCTGAGTGCCAAAGAGCTGATTTTTTTGATCTGTGGTGTTGGAGAACACTCTTGAGAGTCCCTTGGACTGCAAGGAGATCCAACCAGTCCATCCTAAAAGAAATGAATTCTGAATATTCATTGGAAGGACTGATGCTGCAGCTGAAACTCCAATACTTTGGCCACCTGATATGAAGAACTGACTTCATTCGAACGACCCTGATACTGGGAAAGATTGAAGGTGGGAGAAGAAGAGAATGACAGAGGTTGAGATGGTTAGATGGCATCACTGACTCAATGGACATGAGTTTGAGTAAACTCTGGGCGTTGGTGATGNTTTTGATCTGTGGTGTTGGAGAACACTCTTGAGAGTCCCTTGGACTGCAAGGAGATCCAACCAGTCCATCCTAAAAGAAATGAATCCTGAATATTCATTGGAAGGACTGATGCTGCAGCTGAAACTCCAATACTTTGGCCACCTGATATGAAGAACTGACTTCATTCGAACGACCCTGATACTGGGAAAGATTGAAGGTGGGAGAAGAAGAGAATGACAGAGGTTGAGATGGTTAGATGGCATCACTGACTCAATGGACATGAGTTTGAGTAAACTCCGGGCGTTGGTGATGGACAGAGAGGCCTAGCATGGGGTCGCAAAGAGTTGGACATGACTGAGTGACTGAAATGAACTTAACTGAAGTATAAACAGGAAATATTAGCTCATAGGAGATCATAATTTTACACTTAATTAGAGGTGGTTTGTGTTATTCTGAGGCTATTTAGAGTTAGTAAATGAATTCAGTTTGATTTTTTATTGTCAGTCTAGAAAGCTGGGCTCTGGCCTTTATCACCTGCCAGAATTAGGGAAGAGATTTTAAGATTAGTTACACGACACTGAGTTTACTCTTTAAAAGGTGATGTTGGAGAAGCTGAAAGGGCAGTGAAGCTGAAAGGAAAAGGAGTGGCTAATTAGCTAAAACTGAGGGATGGCAGAGCCTGGTGGGCTGCTGTCTATGGGGTCACACAGAGTCGGACACTACTGAAGCGACTTAGCAGCAGCAGCAGGGTCACTTGGGGTGGGTGGGCAGGAACCAGGCAGGACTCCTCACCTGACAGCCCAAACTCTCATCTGCTTACTCAATTTTCTCAACATCGGAAGCAGCACAAGTCCCGTAGGAGAGGAGAAAAAGCTTTGGTGTCCTAAGTCTAGTCAACCCTTCTTGTTCAGGTTTGGGAAGAGGCTGAGGGGCACTGGTGTTTTATCTTTAGATTGTTAACAACAGTACTAACAGTGAACTCTGAAAACTGTTGGAGAGGTTCTATGAATCGCAGTTTATGGGCGTTGTCTCTGATCATTACAATATGAGATGCACTAGTCTCATTCCCCACTGAGAGCGGATCACCAGCTGCCCAGGGTTGTTAGATGACTCACGCAAGTACCCTCAGTCAGTTGAGACTCTAAGCCAGGGTGTTCAGGCTCTTACACCGTGCTCCACTGCCTCTTGGAGCTTCCCTTGTAGCTCAGTTGGTAAAGCATCTGTCTGCAGTGCAGGAGACCTGGGTTCAATTCCTGGGTTGGGATGATCCCCTGGAGAAGGAAATGGCAACCCACTCCAGTATTCTTGCCTGGAGAATCTCATGGACAGAGGAGCCTGGCAGGCTATAGTCCATGGGGTTGCAAGAGTCAGACACGATTTAGGGACTACACCACCACCACCGCCTCTAGAAATACCTTGCAGTTTACAAGCTTCTTCCTCCAGCTAAGACTAAGATCATCTTATATTTATAATGTGCACTGTTCTGAGTCAGATGAGCAGAGTATTTTCAGATGTTCATAGAAAATGTTACGGGCACTTCCTTTTCTGAAATAAGAGGTTCCTATACATTGTTAACCCAAATGTCTGTTTTCCTCAGTTCTGCTTGCAGGAGGCATGGAAAATTCATTCACAATGCCTTCTTGGGAAAAAGGAGAAGACAACAGCTTAACAGTGTAGTTGGGGGGCTTCTTCTGTAAGGCATCCTTTCTTCATTCACTCATTGTTCATTCATTCATTATTTCAGTAAGAATTTACTACATACTATACTTTCTTCTAATCTTGTTTCTATCTTTAGATTGTGTTAGTGGCTCCATTGTGTCTGATTCTTTGTGACCCCATGGACCCACCAGGCTCCTCAGTCCATGGGGTTCTCCAGGCAAGAATACTAGAGTATATAGCCATTCCCTTCTCCAGGGGATCCTTCCAACCCAAGGATCAAACCTGGGTCTCCTGTATTGCAGGAAGATTCTTTACCATCTGAGCCACCAGAGAAGCCCCAGGTTGATTGTCTTCTAAAAGTTTCAACTCATTTTCATGTAGTCTGTAAAAGAAGTATAATAAAGTGGACTCTAACCGAGCCCAGAAGGAATTCACAACTCTTGGGAATGTCATCCTTTTTATAAACTAGGGCACTCCCACGTACAACTGAAGGCTAAGTTTGTTATGCCTAGAGCAGGTAAGATTTTTGGTTCTTAAGACAAATGGCCAACAGATATATGAAAAAGTGCTCAGTGTCACTAATAATCAGGGAAATGCAAATCAAAGCCATAGTGAGATATCACCTTGTACCTGTTAGAATGGCTATTATCAAGAAGACAAAAGATAACAAGTGTTGATGAGGTTGTAGAGAAAAGGGAACCCTTTTGGACTGTTGATGGGAATGTAAATTGGTGCAGCCATTATGGAAAACAGGATGGTGGTTCCTCAAAAAATTAGAAATAGAACTACTGTTTGATACAGCAATTCTGCTTCTAGGAATATACCCAGAGGAAATAGAGCCAGTATCTTCAAGAAATATCTGTGCTCCCATGTTCATCACAGCTTTATTCACAATAGCCAAGACATGGAAACAAAGTGTTCACTGATCAATGATGTAGAAAGTGATATATATGATGTATACATTTCATTATCTATCTATGATAGACTATTATCTATTTATAGATATATAATGAAATTTTATTCAGCCTCAAAAAAGGAAATTTTATCATTTGCAACAACATGAATGAAACATGGAAGACATTTTGCTGAGTGAAATAAGTCAGAGAAAGACAGATACTGCATGATCTCACTTATATGTGGAATAAAAAAATGTCAGACTCTTTGAAGCAGAGGGTATACTGGTGGTCACCAGGGATGGAGTGGAAGAAATGGGGAGATGTTGGTCATGAGGTACAAAGATTCAGATATGGAGGAGGGATAAGTCCTGGAGATTTAAAGTACAGCATGGTGACTTTAGCTATCGATACTGTACTGTACCCTTGAAATGTTCTAAGAGAGTAGATCTTATTTGTTTTTACTAAAAAGAAGATAACTATGTGAGGTGACGGTTATGTTAATTGTTGGTTAGTTGCTAAGTTGTGTCTGACTCTTGCGACCCCATGGACTATAGCCTGCCAGGCTCCTTTGTCCATGGAATATTACAGGCAAGAATATTGGAGTGGGTTGCCATTTCCTTCTCCAGGGGATCTTCCTGACCCACAGGGTTCAAACTCATATCTCCTGCATTGGCAGGTGGTTTCTTTACCACTGAGCCACCAGGGAAGCTTGGATATGTTAATTACCTTATGGTAAACATTTTAAAGCGTAAATGTATGTCTGAAAATCACATTGTGTGTCTTAAATGTATACAATTTTTAATTGTCAATTACCCCCACAGTAAAGCTAGGATTTAAAAAAAGAGAGTTTGGGAGCAGTGGCTGTAAGGATTTTGCTTAGTACGGGTCTATAGCAAGTATTCAATGAAAGATAGCTATTAAGTTTTGTCATTTAGTCAAACTGCTTAAACCAACTGTGATGATTCATTGCATTTTGAGAACTTAAAAAATAATTCTGCTTTATATGGGGAAAATCCAATGGCTTGTGAGCTGGAGAATATGGATTTGAACATTGGCTCTGTCATTTAGCTGTCAGTTCCTGGGCAGATGTGTTCACCTCCTCTGCCTCTATGTCTTCATCTCCACCCACTAGTAACATTTACTGAGCATTTCTTATGAACTCCACTTTTTGTAGGTTTTCAGAAGATTAAAATATAGTAAATTAAGATCCCATTCTTGTCCTGACAGTTCTTCTAGCAAACTGAGGGAAACTGAGGGGGCATGGCCAAAGGTCAAATCCTGGGACAAACAGAACTATAGGATGCAGAGATATTGAGAGCAAGGGAAGATGAACAGGGCTTCACAAATTGTGGAACATGTGCTGAGCCTCCAAGGTGAGGAAATGTTAGGCTCAAACCACCCATTTAAGCAGGAGCTGGGAAAGGAACAGTGTGGACTCTGGCTGGAATAGCAGGGTGTGTGCAGAGGAATTGAGACCAGCCTCTCCAGAGCAGAGTGCTGGGTTTGCAGTAGTGAGTGAGGAGGGTACACAGGAATTGCTGGATCTTTTTAGGAGTGCCTGCAAAAGTCAAACCCATGAATTACATTGTTCCTCCTTCTTATTCCAGGTCACCTTCCATGTGATGAACCAGAAGGAGCTTTGTTTTGTTTGCTTTGATGAAACTTTCAAAAGGAAAGGTGATGATGAAGGTGTTCTCAGGAGCCATGTTCTCCTTTCTTAGGGGATTAATCAGAAAGTGGCCAGAAGCATGTTGGTGCCTGTGTGGACTGCAGGAGGTAGTATCTATTGGGATGCAGAACCTGCTTTCAAATGCAGAGCTGGTCTCAAAGAGACAAGCTAGGATTTCTGATTTTCATTTCTGATGACTCCTTCTGATTTATCAACTTCTAAGATGCTTTCTATAAGGTCTGTAGTTCTTGAATGGAGAAGGAAATGGCAACCCACTCCAGTATTCTTGCCTGGAGAATCCTAGGGACAGAGGAGCCTGGTGGGCTGCCGTCTATGGGGTCACACAGAATCGGACACGACTGAAGTGACTTAGAAGCAGCAGCAGCATACTTCTTGAAAGTTTTCCAAAGAAATGTCAAGAGCAAAATGTTTCCTTTCATACTTTTGAAGCTGCATTCTTTTTTAGGAGGAGAGTAAGGGGAGGTTCATTTTCTTAATGTTGGATGAACATNGAAGCAGCAGCAGCATACTTCTTGAAAGTTTTCCAAAGAAATGTCAAGAGCAAAATGTTTCCTTTCATACTTTTGAAGCTGCATTCTTTTTTAGGAGGAGAGTAAGGGGAGGTTCATTTTCTTAATGTTGGATGAACATCTGGTCTACCTCCTTCAAATGTACCAAGGGGAGAATAGGTCTAGACACAGCAGACTCCAGACTCTTCGCAACAAGCTCTGGCTACCAGGTGGGAACAATTTGAAAGCTTTGTTTCAATCCAGTGTGGTGTGGCTGTCAGAGGAAGTGGTGCATCAGGTCTCCTTTCTTGCTTAATAATTCTTACTGCTCCTTTACAGCTCTCTTGCTAGTGTCTGAGAACATACACATGCAAAGTAGTTTGGAGCAAAAGTGGCTTTTGAGGGATTGAAGTAATGATGATCATGGTTCTAAAGGTGCTAGGACTGAAAAGCTGTATTGCCAAATACTTAGAAGGCACATGAAAACTCAGAGGGGGCAAGGTCACAAGACCCTGACTCCCTCACATTTTTCTATCAATTGGTCAAGAACAGTTTGGCCATAGTATACAAAAAAATAGAAAAAGTTGGTCAGAGCTTACAAAATTAGAAAAAGGCGAGGAAAAGATACTCATAGTCTCCTGGGCAAAAGCTTAACTCTAAGAGCCCAACTCTCTCATTTTTTAACAGGAAATTGAGAATAAATATGGGTTCAAAAGAATCCCGGAGGAATTCCCTGGTGGTCTGGTAGTTAAGACTGTATGCTTCCACTGCAGGGGGCATGGATTTGATCCCTGACTGAGAAACTAAGATCCTCCATGCAGTGTGGGACACCCAAAAATAAAAATTAAAAACAAATAAATAATGTCTTAAAAAAAAAAGAATCCTTGGTTTCTGGTTTGAAAGAATACTTTCCTGATTTCTCAGGGTTATTGAAGAGGCTATTAACATACAAAGGTAGCTTCTCCAGATCACTTCTCTGTCTTTTGTCCTCCTAAACCAGTTGAAATGAGAAGAGGATGAACAAACCAGAAGGCAGAGGTGGCGGGGAAGGGAGCATCCGCCCACCACATCCTCCATTCGCTCCATCCTCTCTATTCCTGAGACTTGGTCTAGTGTTNAAAGAATACTTTCCTGATTTCTCAGGGTTATTGAAGAGGCTATTAACATACAAAGGTAGCTTCTCCAGATCACTTCTCTGTCTTTTGTCCTCCTAAACCAGTTGAAATGAGAAGAGGATGAACAAACCAGAAGGCAGAGGTGGCGGGGAAGGGAGCATCCGCCCACCACATCCTCCATTCGCTCCATCCTCTCTATTCCTGAGACTTGGTCTAGTGTTTACTTCCTATGCCTCCTGCTAAAGCAGACAGAACAAGCCTCATAGACATGGATTTTGTGATTTGAATTTTGTGACCCTGTTTGAAACCATAACTAGAGGCCAAATTCTGGCTTAGTCGTGGGGAAAGATTTTTGTTTTAACAAGTCAAAAGTGATTGGCAAAGGAAGGTCTGCCAGTTCGCGGGTCGCAGCTCTACTGGACTGAGCCCTGGGCGTGTGCTTCCACGGCCAGTGCAGTGAGCTGGCCTGCAGGCAGGTCGTGAAGAAACCCAAGGAAGGGAGTGCTGGTTCACAGCTCAAGGCCCTCTTCTCCCTAAATTTGTTTTCTACATCAGACGTTTCCACATGAAAGTGGTACATTTAGCACTATACATAAAAACCATTAAAATACTCAAACGCTTTGCCTCAGGAATTCTATTTTTAAAAATATTTTCTCAGTCAATAATTCTAAATATGGGAAAAGTTGTATGCATGATGTTATCCCTCAAACTTTATTTCTAGAAATGCAATTTGCAAGTAATGTAAATGGCCAACAAAAGAGGAATGGTTCATAGTACATCCACTTGAGGGAATTATAAAAAAGCAAGATTATATTATAAAAAACAAGATTTATTTGTATAATGAGAAAAGTTTTCCTATTATAGTGATTTAAAAATAGAATATCAGAAAAAAGTAAAAAGCTACAGAAAAGCCCAATGGATTGTTTATTGCTATTTGGGGGAAAATGGGTCTGTCCAGCCAAAGCTATGGTCTTTCCAGCAGTAATGTATGGATGTGAGAGTTGGACTATAAAGAAAGCTGAGTGCTGAAGAACTGATGTTTTTAAACTGTGGTGCTGGAGAAGACTCTTGAGAGTCCCTTGGACTGCAAGGAGATCCAACCAGTGCATCCTAAAGGAGATCAGTCCTGAGTGTTCACTGAGAGGACTGATGTTGAAGCTGAAACTCCAGTACTTCGGCCACCTGATGTGAAGAGCTGACCATTGGAAAAGACCATGATGCTGGGAAAGATTGAAGGCAGGAGGAGAAGAGAATGACAGAGGATGAGATGGTTGGATGGCATCACTGACTCGGCGGGCCTGAGTTTGAGCAAGCTCTGGAAGATGGTGATGGACAAGGAAGCCTGGTGTGCTGCAGTCCATGGGGCTGCAAAGAGTCGGACATGACTAAACAACTGAACTGAATGAGATTATGAGTAATTGTTTTTTCCTTCAACAATTTTCTTTTCCTTTTATCTTTCTTCCATAATCATGCTTGCTTTTTAACTAGAAATAACATTTTCATGAAAAATATTTATGAAGCAAGAAGAATAAGTTTCCCTCTGGAATTATTCTTTATTCCTTCACTCTGGAAAAATAACCATCCTTATATTTCTTTTCTGGAATTCCTTTTACATATCAAATGAGTCATTTTATATTTTGGGGGGAGTTAGGGTGTGCTTTCTTTCCTTTTGAGCCTCTGACTGCTTTGAGCTGTGAAACCCAAGGATTCTGCTACCGTGACCAAGAACTCTAACAAGTTTCTCCATCTTAAGTTAGGTTTGTTGTCTTTCCTTGAATTGCCTGTTTGTTCTGAATGCACCAAGGTCTCTGGGAGCTCAGAAAAATATGTGAAAGGATGAAAGAAGAAATATCTGTTCAATCCATCTGACTTTGACAANAACTCTAACAAGTTTCTCCATCTTAAGTTAGGTTTGTTGTCTTTCCTTGAATTGCCTGTTTGTTCTGAATGCACCAAGGTCTCTGGGAGCTCAGAAAAATATGTGAAAGGATGAAAGAAGAAATACCTGTTCAATCCATCTGACTTTGACAAACACCCATGAAGTAACTGCTTCAGGCCAAGCAAACCCCTCACACCAGAGCTGTACAGGGATAGCTTCCAGGGACTAATACCTAGTCCAAAAGGCAAGAGGGCTGACTCCTGGCTCCATGGCAAGGTAGACTGTAAGCCTCCTAGGAAAAGAGATGAGTTTTATTTAAGGGTCAGGAGACATGGAAAACCATTCTGGAGGATGAAGTGCAGAACTAGTCCCCAGATCAATCCAACACAAGTAGATGGTCAGGTGCCTGGGAAGCTGGGAGGAGTGGTTGAGGCCACAGTAGGGAAGTCCTCAAGTGTTAAGTTAGGAGTTTTGGCTTTATTTATAGGTGATGGAGACTGATTTTTTAAAAATATAAATTTATTTATTTTAATTGGAGGTTAATTACTTTACAATATTGTATTGGTNTTATTTCCAATATTCTGGGAGGTGGGTCATAGAGGATCCTGCTGTGATGTATGTCAGAGTGTGTTTTGCCTAAGTTCTCCTCTAGGAGTTTTATAGTTTCTGGTCTTATGTTTAGATCTTTAATCCATTTTGAGTTTATTTTTGTGTATGGTGTTAGAAAGTGTTGTAGAATCAGAGTTGGTGTAAAGTTTTATCTATTCCTAGGAAGTTAACTAGTGCAGAGAATGCAATTTGGTGACCCTTGGGCTGTATGGGACCACAGGAAGGGTTGGTTTGATTCCAAGATATGTTGTTTTTAATATATTTTTTTTCTAACAGAGATTTAACATCATAAAAATAATTCAGATTTCAAACTTAAAGAAAAAAAGAAAAGGCGATCTGTGAGTGCCAGGCCACATCTCTTTTTCTCAGCCCGAACTCTCACTTTCATGCATTATGTCATTTGTGTTGCTGACACGAGTCGTCTTGCTGGGGACTTTGACTAGGGACGCTGTGAAGGAGCTACTGCTATGCTGTCTGATGTGGACACCGTGAATGTTTGTTTCTATTTAAATTAGAAGTTAAATTTTAAAGTTTCTCAGTCACGGGTCTCAGTGATTTTTCAGTCTCTGCTCGCCTGGGACTCATGGCTGCCGTATTGTGGTTGCTTCCTTATGTCTTTGATGCAGAATACCTTTTTTTGGTAGTTCCTGTGTTTTTTTTTTAATTGATGGTTGTTCAGCAGTTAATTTGATTTTGGTGTGTTTGTGCGAGGAGGTGAGCTCAAGGTCCTTCTACTCTGCCATCTTGTCTCCAATCCTCAGGGTTGCCATATTGGAATATACAGACATCGAATATTGCCAATATCACTAAGAGTCCTATTGGATAGCTCTGGTGTTGGGGCGAACTGGAAGGCCTCAGCAGGAGTCCAGAGGAGGAACGACAAGGTCGCTGAGAGTGGTGGAGATGGGGCGTGATAGCTCTCCTCTCTAGAGTGCTATTTTGGTTGACCTCTTACTGACAAAATTAGGCTGAAGTCTGCTGTTGAACTCATTTTGTTGAGTGTTTGAAAGCACATTTTTGTTGCTGGTGGGACAATGTTTGACAAGTGTTCCAGGAGGACGTACTGTTTGTGTTCAATCCTGATCATTTTTGCCCTAAGGTGGCTTCTCTGAAGTGCTTACTCATTGGTGAGATACCTGACGTGCCAAGTGCGGTGAATGCTCATGAAAGCACAAAGTGGGGAGCATTTGGAGTGCTTTAGAGGAATGGTGCTCCAAATGGTGGAAGCATTATTATCCTCAAAAATAGTATCAAGAGGCTCCTATTTGTGACTGCCATCTATTAAGATTATAGGCAGAAGGAACCTGCTGGCAATGACAAGACTGGGTCTAGCAGGTTTATCATCGCTGATCCTGATTCCTCTCAGTGTGCTTCTGTGAGACTCAGGACCTGAGAACATGGGAGTCACGCTCGTGTGCATGTTGCTTCCTCAACACTCACAGAAACACCAACATCTGGGTCATGGTATAGATATATGTTCTACTTTATGAATGCTTTTAATTGGTCTTCCAAAGCGAGGGCACCAGTTTGCATTGTCTCTGATTCTGATTTCTAAACATTTGTCTGAACATTTGGTATTTTCAGTCTTCAAAATTTTAACCATACTAAAGTGTGTGTAGTGGTATCATTTAGGGGTTTAAGTTTGGTGTGCCTTGCTGATTAGTGAGATTAAATACGGTGTTTGGTTTTGCAATAACCTCAGATATGCAGATGACACTACCCTTATGGCAGAAAGTGAAGAGGAACTAAAAAGCCTCTTGATGAAAGTGAAAGAGGAGAGTGAAAAAGTTGGCTTAAATCTCAACATTCAGAAAACTAAGATCACGGCATCCAGTCCCATCACTTCATCGCAAATAGATGGGGAAACAGTGAAAACAGTGTCAGACTTTATTTTTCTGTGCTCCAAAATCACTGTAGATGGTGATTGCAGCCATGAAATTAAAAGACGCTTATTCCTTGGAAGGAAAGTAATGACCAACCTGCTGCTGCTGCTGCT
>SJYV01049711.1:756211-795483 GCA_006410875.1 Neotragus pygmaeus | reverse complement strand
AAGGCTATGGTTTTTCCAGTGGTCATGTATGGATGCGAGAGTTGGACTGTGAAGAAAGCTGAGTGCTGAAGAATTGATGCTTTTGAACTGTGGTGTTGGGGAAGACTCTTGAGAGTCACTTGGACGGCAAGGAGATCCAACCATAGGAAATCAGTCCTCGGTGTTCATTGGAAGGATTGATATTAAAACTGAAACTCCAGTACTTTGGCCACTTCATGTGAAGAGTTGACTCATTTGAAAAGACCTTGATGCTGGGAGGGATTGGGGGCAGGAGGAGAAGGGGACGACCGAGTATGAGATGGCTGGATGGCATCACTGATTCGATGGACATGAGTTTGAGTGAACTCTGGGAGTTGGTGATGGACAGGGAGGCCTAATGTGCTGCGATTCATGGGGTCACAAAGAGTCGGACACGACTGAGCGACTGAACTGAACTGATTGTTTGAGATCCTTCTTGACTGACTACTCAGATATTTTTCTATTGAGATTTTTGTCTTAATGATTTGTAGGAGCTCTTTACATAGCTTGAATATGAACCTTGGTTGAATGTGTTGAAAATATCTTCTTCCACTCTGTGACATGTTATTTCATTTTCTTAATGGAGTCTTTTGATGAACAAAGCTCCTAATTTTAATTTAACAGTCAATTTAACAATTTTTCCCTTATGATTAGTGTGTTTTGTATACTCTTAAAACAATCATGGCTTACTCTAAGGTTAGGAAAATGTTCTTTTATGGGTTTTTGAATAGCTTTATTACTTTTCTGATTTGGATTTACCATCTATATGCAATTCATTTATTGATTTTTGCACACTGATTTTGTACATCAGGTTTGGGCTTCTCAGGTGGCTCAGTGGTAAAGAATCTGCCTGCCAGTGCAGGAGACTTGGGTTTGATCATTCGGTCAGAAATATTCCCTGGAGAAGGAAATGGCAACCCATTCCAGTATTCTTGCCTGTGAAATCCCATGGGTGGAGGACCCTGGCAGGCTATATAGCCCATGGGATCACAAAAAGAGTTAGACATGACTTAGCGACTAAACAATAATAACATCATTTTTACTATTTCCATATGGATATTAATACTTTGTCTAAAGACCTCGTTTTCTTCCTTGTGGATATTCAGTTGATCCAGTTCCATTTAATGATAAATCCATTCTTTTCTCACTGCTCTGTTCTGCAAATTTTGTCATGAATCAAGTGCCCATTTATGCATGGGAGTCAGCTTTCCACATCTGTTATGCCCCATCCCTCCAGTTAACTATTCTTGTTTACTAATTTACTATATGCTCCAAATATATATATATATTTTATCTGGGAAAGTAAATCATCCAACTTTATTCTTCTTGTTCAAGACTGTTTTGTTGTCTTTGCTCTTTCATTTGTTTATAATTTTGAAATCAGTTTCTAAGTTTTGACACAAACACAGTTGGGATATTGTTTGGTATTGCATTAAATCTACAGAGAAAGCTAGAATTTACATCTACACAATACTGTCTTACAAACCCATCTCTTTGGGTATACTTTAATTTCCCTCAATAAAATTTCATGCTTTCACATGTAGATATCTTTTATTAGAGTTATTCTGAGGAGTTCCCATCTCAAACAGAAATCATTTATCCTTTTACCATCAAGGATGATGGTGGATGGCTCTTGGGTATGGTTTCGCTTTGTTATGAAATATCCTTTATCAAATTAAGGCTTGAAAACAAGACATTTTGCTATTTTTTTCAACCCTGGGCATTTTTAAAGGACCTAAAATAAGCTATCAGAGTTTCAGCTGTGGCAGGGTTATAAGCACAGTCTGCTGCATTCAGCCTCCAAGCTGCAATCCATCTTCCCTGAACTGGAAGGAGAGAGGAAAAAGATGGCAGGGCTGACGCCTAAAGATTGTAGAAGATTCAGGAGCTAATCCCTGGAAAACCCAGAATTATTTTTAAAATAATTGAGGACAGTCTAGTGTTCTCGTATAAAGGGTGAGAAAAAGACCAAAGAGATGTCTTGTGACAGACTTATGCAAGTAGCAAAAGCCTGGCACATTTTCACTTTTAACATCCCATCTGTTATATCACTGGATCCTTATAACAACCCAGGTTTCAATTTAGTACAGTTTACAGAAAAAGAAAAAAACAAGATAAATCAGTCATCTAATATCATCGAATGAGAAGAGGATGAGCTGGAAGCAAAAATCCGTTTTCTTGGTTTCTTGGCCTGGACACCTCTGATTAGAATATAAAAGCATATGAGAAAGGACTTCTCTGGTGGTACAGTGGTTAAGACTCTGTGCTTCCACTGCAGGGAGCATGGATTTGATCCCTGATGGGGTATCTAGCATCCCACATGCCACCTGGCATAACCAAAAAAGCCCCCAAATAAACAGTTAAAAAAAATCTAATTAAAAAAGCACATGAGAAACCCCAAATACAAAAGCTATCCTAGGTCACCCAAGAGGAGTCTATGACACTAGAACATGCAAAATGTAAAAATACAATATCAGTTTATAAAAAGTACCTCTTATAAAACCATGATTCATCCTCAAAACAAAGTATTATGGAGAACTGCAAGCTGGGAACCTCCCCTCCAGGCCCCCACCAGATGCAAGTCTGCTCACTCTTCCGTCTTCCTCTTCCTCATCTGCTCTTCCCTCTGTGACTTGCTTTGGCCAAAGAAATGTGAGCATATCACTTCTAGATGGAAGCATTCCACAGCCAGTACTTGGCTCCCAGCCCACTCCCCCGTGTCATAGAAAGCACAGGATCTCAGGTTGACGTGGCACTGCCAGAAGGTAGAAGCCAACTTGAGATTCTGAAATTTCCCAGAGTTACCCATATCCACAGCAGGTTTCATGTGAGTGATAAAGCCACGTCTGTTCCTTAAGCCACTAAGACTGTGGGTTGTTTGTTACTGCAGCATCACCTCACCTATGCTGATGGATATAGCAGACCAAAGAGGATCTGCTTCTGCCAGGCCAGCCCTGTGGTTTGCTGTGCCTCCGGACAAGCCCCAGTGCCTCTGCTCTAGAGGGGCAGCTATCCTTGGGTCAGTTGATGGGAAAGAAGCGAGAAAGAGACAGGAGGGTCACCGTAGCTGTATGTCCAGCTGTGATCTCCAGTCCCAAGCCAGCATTAGTGAAGTGCTTTGCTTTTCCAGGTTTTAGATCCCACCCTCATTCCTTGGCTCATAGCCCCATTCCATCTTTAAAGCCAGCAGAATTTTCATCACATCATGTATATATATTTTTATTTTTACAAAAAAAAAAAAAAGCTTTGATCCCACCAAGGTATCTGTTTCTAAAATAGTTTAGATTAAAAAAACAAAACTTTATTAGGTTGTGCCTTGCAGTGTGGGGGATCTTAGTTCCCCCACCAGGGATCAAACTGATTCCCTCTGCATTAGGAGCACATGTCTAATCCTCTGGACCACCAATGTTACTGGTTGTTTAGTTACTAAGTCATGTCTGATGCTTGCAACCGCATGGGCTGTAGCTCACCAGGCTCCTCTGTCCATGGGATTTCCTAGGCAAGAATACTGGAGTGGGTTACCGTTTCCTTTTCCAGGGGGGATTTTCCCAGCCCAGGGATCGAACCCGGGTCTACTGAATTGCAGGCGGATCCTTTACTGACTGAACCACCAGGGAAGTCCCTAAAAAAGCCTGGATTTTTGCTACTCAAACAGTGATCCATGGGCCAGCAGCATCAGCATCACCTGAGAACTGGTTGAAATGTGGAATCTCAGGCTCCACCCGAGACCATCTGAGTCATAATCCACATTTTAAGATCCACTTGATTGGCATGAACATTTCCGTTTCAGAAGCACTGGCTTAATCTTGGCAGTGAGGAGAGAGGAGTATTTTGGTTTTCCTCAGTCCTTGGAGAGGATGAATGATCACCTTCCCCTGACCTCCCGACCCACTATTCCCTCTTTTGAGCCCTGCACATATTCCTGCTGCAGTTTCTGTAACAGAAGGTGAGCCTTGAGGTTCTGGTCCTCTTTTGCATCACATCACAAGTAAGAAGTAAGCCCAGATGTCAGGTGTGAGAATTCCATCCAACCCGCCTTCCTCTAGGTGAGACTGCCTCCCATCCATGTGGGAAAGGCAGCCGGAAGGTTTTTCCTGCTCCGTGCTCCCATCTGGTGCTCTTGACCTTCTCAGGTCTTCTGCAAACAGATGGACTTGGCAAATGCTGGGGCTGCTGCCGCTCACTCCTAATGTGCCCTCTCATTTCCTCCCTGGCCACAGTCCCTGCTCTTGCCCGTCTTCTCCAGTGCCCCCGGAAGAGTGCCAGGGATGAGGCAAAACAGCTCTCTGGCCCTGCTCCCATGTGACGAGAAGCCAGAAGAAGCTGAGCAGGAAGGATGCTGAGCTGAGACCGGGGCAGATGCTCTTGGAGTCCGGGCTGCGTCTACTGGTTATTGGAAGACAAGGCACCAGCTTGTCTTTGCCGCTCCAGTCCCCTGCCCTGGGCTGCCCTGAGTCCTGGCATCTCCTTCTCTGCTATACATGTGCTGCTGGCAACCCGAAGCCAGGGGGCTGCCAATGGGAGGCCGCCAGCTACTCCTCGGAGCTGCGTCCTCCCTGCTGTTTGTGGAAGCAGCTCTCCTGACCTGATGCCTTCCACGAAGAATGCCTTTCCTTGGGGCTGTGGCTGGGGCTCTGCAGTGGGGGCTGCTGGACTGAATGAGGGACAGGTGGGAGGGAAGGCGGTCCGGCTACAGCGGCAGATGGAATACGGCCCAGGGCGGACAGCGAGTGCCTTCTTCAACATGCCTTTCTCCTTTTAATCTCCTCTTGAGCAGAGCTGCTCAATTAGAGCTGTAATTATTTTAATCTTCTTCTTTGCTGTCCCTGTCTGCCCGCCTGCCACTATCCATCGACCCTTTCTGCTAACGATGTACTCAGGTGGCAGCCTTGCCAAGGCCACTTCGGGCAGCCCATCTTCGTAACAGGCCACACCAGGATGCAAGCTTGCCCAATCAGGGACTGTTACCTTCCTTTGCTGGGGGCGGGGGGGCCTTTGGCAAAGCAACACTCCTGAGATGGTTTCTCTTCTACAAAGTGAGTCAGCTCCATGGGTGGGTGAGAGAAATGAGGCATCAGAATGCTAGCTATGCAGCATAGATAGCATGCATTTCAGCATCACTGTGATGTTCACAATATCATTTTGGAATCAGAAAAATCTGGGTCGTCTATCTGGGCATCAATCTTGTCATCTCTGAGCCTCAAACCCTCATCTGTTAAATGGATGTCGTACTAACTTCAAGAGCTGTAAGGAATGGAGGACTTCCTCAGTGGTCTAGTGCTTAAGACTCCACTTTCCAATGGAGTTTGGGGGTGCAGTTTCAGTCCCTGGCCGGGGAACTAAGACTTCACATGCTGTGGGGTTTGACCCAAAAGATAAAAAAAAAAGTCATAAGGAATGGGCAAAGTGATGCATATATAGCTCAGAACATAACAATGGGCCCTAATGTCAACTGGATAAGCAAGTTTTTTTTTTTTTTTTAATCATTATTTATTTTCAGATTTCCCCAATGACTGAGGGAAACAGGTGTTTGGAGAAAGGAGTGAATTAGTCATCTTGGATATGTGCTGTTATTATGGGTTAATAGAATCTCTTCCTATCCCATCATGAGTGGTAAAATGAGGAAAATAATGCAAACTAGAAGTCTTTGGGATGTTTGAATAAAACATTTTTTTTTTTTTCATATGAACTCTCATAAAGTTAAGGAGGCAGGTAGTCCCTGGCTCACAAGACAAAGACTTCCATGTTCTGAAGGGTCCTGAGCCAGATAAACATCAGTTTGGGAGCTTGATGGGTGTGGGTTGTCCTGTGGGAAGGTTTGATGCTTCAGCCTGTGAGAAAAGCAAACCGTTGCTGGCAGCTTTCTCCCCCTCACTCCCCTTTAATCAAGTATCCCATTTTGTTCAGTTCATCGAAATGCAAAGAAATGCGTTAGGAGCTTGAAATACAAAGGCAGCTGGGACAGGGTTGCTGGCCCCAAGATCAAGTGTCAAGGGCAGGCAGAGAAGCAGAAGTGGAAATTATAGTGGTGAGCATTAGGCGGACACACTTATCCTACCGGAAAACACACAAGGGGTCAGCAACTCAGCAATGGAGGGTATATGGGGGGAGGGGGTGATGGTCAGGGAAGGCACTGCAGAAGCGGAAGCACTTCTGAGATGATTTTTCTTTTCAGGTAATCTTTAGATGCAGTGAAGACAATTCTAGTGTAACCAGGTGTGTCCGTTTTTAGCTTTTGCTGCATATGAAACAACCCAAATATTGGTGGTTCTGAACAACAGCAGTTTCTTTAGTTCACCATTTTGGGACTCACTTGGGTGGTTCTTCTGTCTGGACCAGGTTGACTCCTCTGGGTGTGCTCTTCTGTAGTCATCTGATAAATTAGCTGACTGGGTGATTTAGGATGGCTCACTCACACCTAGAGTGCATTGGTCCCCCTCCACATGGGGAAACCACCAGCTTGGACTCGTTTACATGGTGGTCTCAGCAAGAAAGCAAGCCCAAATGCTCAAGGGTTATCCAAGTCTCTGCATCATGGTTTCTAACATCCCAATAGCTGAAGGAAATCACAAGGCAAGCCTGGATTCCACAGCCACAAAGCAGCTTCTACTAGTGTACCATACTGCTTAGATTTAGGGTACAGAAGGCAAGAGGGGACAGAGAGAGATGAACTCAGGAGGTAAACATCTGAATGAGATGATCTATTTCCCTACTAGGGAGGGGAGTCAAGAACCCAGCACTCCATCTTTGAAGTGTTTAGCGTAGTTCATCCCATTGTCCTTGTTGGACTGAGTATACCCTTGAAAGGTCATGACACTTTCAAGTGTAATTAGTCACTTTGAGCTGTCACTTAATAGCAGCAAAGGCCATGGCAGAAACCTCCTTGGAGAATTAGTGGCAATGGATGAAACAAGGGAGGGGTCAGGAAAGGCAGAGAGGGAAGATCAGGCTTGGTTTTAGCTCTCTCCCAATTTGCTTGAAGCTAGACCTGCATCTGCGTGTTCAAGGGTGAGCCCCATTGCAAAGTCACTTGCAGAACTTAGCAGCCAGATGTCCCTGAAAGGATGGTAGCAGCGTGCCAGGCCACCTCACTGACAGCCTGATAAATGGTCTCCTTTCTTGTCCCTCCTCTAGCTCGGCCACTCTCTGAGCAGCTGGTGCCAGTGGCCGGGCGTGGGCCCTGCCTCAGTTACTTCTCTTTAGTCCACCTGCTAGGGGGTTGTCTGGTGTGGGACGCCAAGGTCCTGGAGTAGTAGTTTCTCACACTTTACCAAACCCCAGATTTTCCTGGTTGTTGTTTTTATTCACTATGTTGTGCCTAACTCTTTTGCGACCCTGTGGACTGTAGTCTGCCAGTCTCCTCTCTGTCCATGGAACTTCCTAGGCAAGAATCCTGGAGGGGTTGCCATTTTCTTCTCCAGGGGACNCCCAGATTTTCCTGGTTGTTGTTTTTATTCACTATGTTGTGCCTAACTCTTTTGCGACCCTGTGGACTGTAGTCTGCCAGTCTCCTCTCTGTCCATGGAACTTCCTAGGCAAGAATCCTGGAGGGGTTGCCATTTTCTTCTCCAGGGGACCTTCCTGACCCAGGGATTGAACCCATATCTCCTGCATTGGCAGGCGGATTCTTTACCACTGAGCCACCTGAGAAGCCCAGATTTCCCTAGAGTTTGTTAGAACAGATCTCTGGGCCCTAATTTCAGGGTTTCTGATTCTGTAGGTCTAAGGATCTAAGCATCTGTCGGCTAACAAGGTGCGAGGTGATGCTGATGGTGATACTGAGGATTCAGGACTGCATTTTGAGACCTTCTGACCTAGGGTTTGGATACCTCGTCCTTCTACACAGGGTTTTCCTTAAAGCAGAGGTTCTCAACCTTGGCTGCTCCTGGGTACCACTTTAAAAACACAAATATTCAGACTTCACCTGCAGAAAGGCTCATTTAGTTGGTCTGGGTAACCCTGGTATTTACAGTTGTTAAAAGACTCTTGGGTGATTCAGATACACAGCTAGGGCTAAAGACCCCTGTCTTCTTGTAGCAATTTTCAGAGTGGTCCCCAGACCCACAGCAGCAGCAGCAGCAGCAGCAGCAGGATCACCTGGAGTCTTGTTAGAAATGTAGATNACTCTTGGGTGATTCAGATACACAGCTAGGGCTAAAGACCCCTGTCTTGTTGTAGCGATTTTCAGAGTGGTCCCCAGACCCACAGCAGCAGCAGCAGCAGCAGCAGCAGCAGGATCACCTGGAGTCTCGTTAGAAATGTAGATTCCTAGCCTCTACCCTAGCCCTACTGAATCAGAAACCTGGCAGATAAGACCTGGCAGCCTGGGTTCTAACAAACCTGCAAGGGAATCTAATGCACGCTGACGTTTGAATCATCAGCTTTTTCAAATAAAATCAGGCCCATGGGACACTGTCTTGGAGATGCTCCTTCAATACCCCCTGTCTTCAGAACACGGCCTCTGGGGAGATGACATGCAGTTTGTAAGTATGCGGTTTTGGATGTTCCATCAAAATTTTTTGAAATACATCTTAGACAGAAGCATGGAGTATGAAAGTGAAAAGTGAAGTGAAAGTCACTCAGTCGTGTCTGACTCTTTGCGACCCCATGGACTGTATAGTCCATGGAATTCTCCAGGCCAGAATACTGGAGTAGGTAGCCTTTCCCTTCTCCAGGGGATCTTCCCAACCCAGCGATCGAACCCAGGTCTCCTGCATTGCAGGCGGATTCTTTACCAGCTGAGCCACAAGGGAAGTCCAAGAATACTGGAGTGGGTAGACCATCCCTTCTCCAGGGGATCTTCCTGACCCAGGAATCGAACCAGGGTCTCCTGAATTGCAGCTGGATTCTTTACCAACTGAGCTATCAGGGAAGCCCCAGTATGGGCTATACATAGGCCTAAGGAGAGGTCTCAGGCTAGCGTGGGGAAAGGGCTTCACGTGTCTGCCTCTCTCTGGCCTCCAAGGCAGTCCCTTGAGAACCCTCCCCTCAACTCCTCTCCCTCTCAGCCTGGAGCAGAACCAGGAACTTCTGCCTGAGCTCTAGCACTAAATCTTGTGATCTCTCTGTGCCTTTGCTTCCTTTTCTAAATGTACAACAGAATTTGCCTCAAATAAATCATCTACCTTGCCTTTCTAAGTAGGTCAATGAGATTTCACAGGTATGGTTTGCAAGTGTTTTATGGTTATCATTCAGGAAGAAGAATGTTAATGGAAGGCCTGCTCTTGTCTCATGTACATGCAGCTGGCAGGGCTACCTTCCTCAGCTTGGGGAAAAAGCAAAGTTAAAAATCATATCCTTTAGATTTTTATAAATCAATTGCTTGAAATGTCCAAAGTGACAAGGAATATATAGGAATGCAGGGATTTCTCAATGGGGCCTCTGCTACTCCCAGTTGTCTGAGATCTCTTAGGCTTTATTCCCAGGGAACGTGAAGCATCAGACCTGCTTCTGGATGCTTTGCAGAGCATCTTGAACATTATCAGTGGGGACCATGGCTCATCCTGCCTCTTCCACTGCACCGGCAGATCTGGGCAGCCCAGGGGATATTCTCTACTTGGTGATGTTCTTGCCAGTCTGACCGGTTCTAGAATTGCCCTCTTCTTGGGCCCCAGAGAAACAGTAATTTCATAGATGGCCACACACACACACTCAAGCTACAAGGTTGTAGAGTCTAGAGGGGCTTTCTGCCTGGGTCTTGAATTAGAGCTAGACCTGGAGGACAGGTAGAGTCAGTCAGGTGCCTCCCAGGGGTCAGCAGGACACTTAAATGAGAGAAGTGACACCAGAAACTACAGTTGAAACTAGACCCAGTTCCATATGGTCTAGACCTAGCTCCAGGCTCATTGCCAAAGTCTGGTACTCTCTTGAAATACATAAGAATGAGGCTCAGAACTAAGAACTTTGGGGTCTAAGCAACAGAAAGATTCTCTTTCCACTGGATGTTGTCTTCTTGGGTGTTGGCTTCTTGAGGCATCTCGTCGGAGCCAGATCAACCGGATGGGAAAAGTGTTTGCACTAATGTTATAAGTGGTTCTCAAATGGTGGTAATCAGGCCAGAGTAGCAACATTGCCGAGGAACTAGTTAGAACTTGGGCCTTGCCTGCACCATTGAATCAGAAACTCTGGGATGCAGTCCTGCAGTCTGTGTTTTATCAAGCCTGCTAGGCATGTCTGAGGTGTGCTAAATTCAAAAACCATTGCTGTTTCTCTATGCCAGTGGATTTTAACCTTGACTGCACATTAAAACCACCTGGAGAGATTTAAAAACTCCCCATGCCCAAGACATATCCCAGACCAATTAAATCAGAACCTCTGGAAGTGCGACCCAGGCATCAGTATTTCTTTTAAGACTCTCTAGATGATTCCAGTGTGAGCCAAGGTAGAGGACTATTGCTTCAAATAACCAAATTAAGTCAGCTGTACAACTGGTCTCTTCCATTGCAACCATTACTGATGGCTGAAAATAAAGACCTTAACAAAATGAAATTGACCTAAAGAAACAGTTTAAAAACAGACTGGATCTCACAGGCAACTTGTAGCAGGGAACAGGGCATTGACTCGTAAATTCTATCACCACAAACNTATGGTTTTTCCTGTGGTCATGTATGGATGTGAGAGTTGGACTGTGAAGAAGGCTGAGCACTGAAGAATTGATGTTTTTGAACTGTGGTGTTGGAGAAGACTCTTGAGAGTCCCTTTGGACTGCAAGGAGATCCAACCAGTCCCTTCTGAAGGAGATCAGCCCTGGGATTTCTTTGGAAGGAATGATGCTAAAGCTGAAACTCCAGTACTTTGGCCACCTCATGCGAAGAGTTGACTCATTGGAAAAGACTCTGATGGTGGGAGGGATTGGGGGTAGGAGAAGGGGATGACAGAGGATGAGATGGCTGGATGGCATCATGGACTCGATGGATGTGAGTCTGAGTGAACTCTGGGAGATGGTGATGAATAGGGATGCCTGGCATGCTGCGATTCATGGGATTGCAAAGAGTCAGACACGACTGAGCGACTGAACTGAACTGAACTGCTTGGTTGGAGACACTCCTGACTATGGCAGCATGCGGACAATTAGAAAACAAGTCTAGGCTTCCTGCGAGATGCGCGTCTTCCAAGGTGCTTGTTAGCGCATTTTCCTAGGACAGCTTGTAAGTAACGGCCACGTAGTTTGTACTAGATGGAGCTGGATTTGAACCCATGACTGTAAGTTTCCTGCATATCTAACTACTCAGTAAGCTAACGAATTGTCATAAAAGGCAGCATTAGCTTTAGGCTCAACAGTGATAGAAAGGAATTGGTTTAGAAGGACAGAGAAAAGAGAGGTCAATTCTGACTTCATTAAGGAAGTCTTATATGAGCAGAGCCTCAGAATCAGCATGACTTTGATAAAAAGAGACAGGGATGTGGAGAAATACTGGCAGGTATTGGACCTGAGGCCACTGAAGAGGAACTACCCCAGTTTCACCCATTGCCAGCTGTGCGACCTTTGGAATGTGCCCAGACTTCAGTCTCCTCATCCTGTAAACACTGCTAATAACAATAAGACCTCAAATGGTTTATGAGAATTCGATGAAATGATGCATGAAAAGTGTTTAGATCAATGCTCTTTAAGGGCTCAATGAATCTGAGCTATTATTATTTTAGCCACAGGCAAGAGAGAGCATGTCCTGTTGTGATGTTTTTTTTTCCCCATTACATTAACTTTAGCCCACATGCTTGGAACGATTTGGTGCATCATGAACACACAGAGCTGCTTGCCCTGAGTTCCCAAAGGAGATGCTGTGATGGAGAGCCTCGAGGGGACTCTCGAGGGTGTTGCTTTTGTCTTTGCATTCAGACCCTTGCGGTGGACCACACCATGCTGATTTTAAGTAAACAAGCTTAAAAATACTTACTGCATTGTGTTTTGAATTCCAAACCCCAGCTATCCAGCCTGGGGATAAACTCCAAAAGGAAGAATGATTTCTAGAATCCCTTTATCCCCATTCACTATTCTCTGCCTCGTCCTTCTTCTTAAAGGGTCCTGCTGCAACCCCCAAGAAAGGTCCCGTGCTTTCTCATATCTCCATCCCCTGGTGAATCAACTGAATTGTCCTACTCATCAGTGTGTCCTTTTCTCGAGGCTAGTCATTTTTGGGGTCCAGAGCATGCCACCCCAAAATGTGCCTCAAGTATGTACTGATTATTTTGAATAAAGTCACTTGAGAAATGGCTGATGCAAGAGAGAGACTCTGACCCTCCTCTCAGTCTCCCTGAAGGCAGGAAATACAACACCTCTGAAAGGTACAGTCTTTGCATCTGGTGGTTAGAAGGATGCCTTTATCCCTGGAGGTAGGGAGGCTGGGCAGAGAATTCCTCTTTAATTGACTACCCCAAGCCTAAGCACTGCTCTTAGATTCTTCACTAATTAACCCACTCAAAGCCCATATTCCTTTCTTCCATCCATTCTTCACAAATGTATTGTTCCTTACTCTAAAAGGTATCAAAGCTGCCTGTTTTGGCCAATTCTTAAGTACTATTCCTATGAGACCTCTGTGCATATGAATTAAATTTTTTTTCTTTTGCTCCTGTTCATTGTCTGGTTTCAGTTCTTCTATTAGGCCAGTCACAGAAAATCAAGGAGGTAGAGGGAAAAATTCCCCCCTTCTCAAATGCCCCCTTTTCCTTCCTCCTCACTCCATTCCCCACCTCTCAAAATTGAGATGAGACTGAAATGCTTGCAAAGGTTGGAGCTGGTGGTTGGAGTGGGGATCATGCAAAGGAATAATGGATGGAGAAGCCCAAGAAAACAGCTGGAATATCCAGCTGGTGGCTGGAGCCAGATGTTAATACAGGGTATTAAACCAGAGTGTAGGTGCCAAAAAATGAAGGCAGATATATGTGTACTGCTGCTGCTGCTGTTGCTAAGTCGCTTCAGTCGTGCCCAACTCTGTGTGACCTCATAGACGGCAGCCCACCAGGCTCCCCCATCCCTGGGATTCTCCAGGCAAGAATACTGGAGTGGGTTGCCATTTCCTTCTCCAATATGTGTACTAAATGGGGGTAAAAGCATAGTCCCTGGCAGTCCAGTGGTTAAGACTTCACCTTTCAATGCACGGGGTGTGGATTCAGTCCCTAGTTTGGGGGCTAAGACCCCACGTGCCTCATAGCCAAAACAACAACAACAACAACAACAACAAAAACCCAGAAACAATATTGTAATAAATTCAACAAAGACTTTAAAAACAGCCCACATAAAAATGTTCGATGCAGGATGCAGGATGCTTGGGGCTGGTGCATGGGGATGATCCAGAGAGATGTTGTGGGGTGGGAGGTGGGAGGGGGATTCAGGATTGGGAGCTCGTGCATACCTGTGGTGGATTCATGTCGATGTATGGCAATGCCAATAGATATTGTAAAGTAAAATAAAGTTAAAAAAAAAAAGAAAAAATATCAGAGTTTTGAGGTGCTTAATTCTCCTTGCTCTTCCCAGGCACTTATTGTCACAGTCATAGTGTCTACACTGCGGGAAGGACCGAGCAGGGGCTAGCCCGCATCTCTGTTCTCATGGATGACATCCCAGTGGAGCAAACAGGACGCAGTGTGGGGAAGCATGGTGTTCAGGGCCATCTCCACAGAGGGGTGAGGGTCAGGAAAGAAAGGGAGAAGCACTGAAGGGTGGGTGATTGATGTGCTCAGGGGAGCTGAAACCTGGAGCGAGAGGAGGAAACTGCCACATTACGATTGGGAAGAGCAACTGGCAGGGGGAGTTTCAAGAGCAAAGGTCTTGAAGAGGGGACAGAACTGGTATTTTCAAGGAAGAAAAAGAAGGTATGGTCAACATGTTTGTCCTTTATAGTCTGCCCTGTTCTGAGCCCATTTCCTAATTTTGGGGGAATTCTCCATTGGCAAGAGGGAGAGTCCACTTTTCACTAAGAAAGAAAGAAAGAAAAGGATGATATTGGCACTCTCACCATCTTAGCAGCCAGAGCTGAGCACAGGGCTTAGGGCCATCCAGCCAACTGGGTGCTCCCATTGGGACTTTGCGCCTTGAGCAGGTCATTCAAAGATGAAGGGTCAGAAAGAAGAGGACCTTCCCCTCCTATAGCTGGTGAACATAGCCTGTAGTTGGTGATGGAGTTGGTGCTTGCACTACTGCTTTGAAAACTTCTGCTTTTAACAACTTGGAGTAGGAATGGCCATATGTCTCTGGCAGGGCCAGGAGGGGACAGCAAGGTTTCCCCCTCCAGTCAGAGCTTGCAGAGATGGGCTGCAAGACCTGCAAGACCCATTACACATAAGACCTGCTCTCACTAAGCCATGCCTTGGCTTAGGGCTGGGCCCAAACAGTGCCCCTCACCTTCCTCCTGGTCAAGAGCCCCCACCATAGCTGCCGTTCCCTGCCATGTGCCTGGGGCTGCTGTGGTTTCATGCTGGTATGTTGAGTTTCTTTGATTGCATAATGTGGCAAGTCTAGGATGGAGAAAACCCTAAGTATTTTCCGTGTAACATGGAGTATCTTGTCACACTCACAATTCTACTGCCTTGCTGTCTATTGCTTTTTCAATTTGGTATCTAATAATTGACTCAGGAGTGCCAGTATTGGTGTTAATGTTGAAGCTCGATTTCCATGCTGAGAGGCTGGTGGTCCTTCTGTTACAAGATAGGATAATTTCTCTGGCAGTTTGCTCATTCGGTGCCTATGGGTTTACTCATTGGGATTTTAGGATGTCAGTGGTTAGATCTGTGTAAATAAATCACTTGTATAAATAATAGAAATAGAAAATAATATGTTCCCTCCAAAGAAGATACACAGATGATAAAGAAGTATGTGAAAAGGTGCTCCACATCATATAAGGAATTGCAAATTAAGACAACAGTGACCATGTCCCACACGTCTATTCTCTATGTCTAAGTCTCTATTTCTTCCCTGGAAATAGGTACACCTGTACCATTTTTCTAGATTCCACATATATGCATCAATATATGATACTTGTTTTTCTCTTTCTCTTTACTCTGACTTTACTCTGACAGAGGGAGGTCTAAGAGGGAGGAGAAATATATATGCATATGGTTGATTCACTTCACTGTACAGCAGAAACTAACACAAATTATAAAGCATGTATACTCAAAAAAAAAAAAAAAAGTAGTGAATTATCACTACCTACCTGTTAGAATGGCCAGCTCCAGAACAGTGATAACACTAAATGCTGGTGAGGATTTGGGGCAGCAGGAACTCTCATTCATTGCTGGTGGGAATGCAAACTGAGTTGGCCACTTTGGCAGACAGTTTGGAAATTTATCACAAAACTAAACGTGTTCTTACCACATGATACAGCAGTTGTGCTCCTTGGTATATAACCAAAGGAGTCGCAAATTTATGTCCACACAAAAGCCTCCACACAGATGTTGATGGCAGCTTTATTTTTAATTGCCAAAACTCGGAAGCAATCAAGGTGTCCTTCAGTTGGTGAATGGATAAGTAAACTGTGGTACATTCAGACAATGGAATATTCAGCACTAAAACAAGCTAGCAAGCCATAAAAAGACACAGAGGAACCCTAAATTAGTAAGAGAAAGAAACTAATCTGAAGAGGCTCCATAAGGTATGTTTCCAACTACATGGCATTCCCCCAAAGACAAAACTATAGTGACAGTAAAAAGATCAGTGGTTGCCAGGGGTTCAGAGGGAGGGATAGATGGATAAATGGATGAGAACAAAGGATTTCTAGGTCAGAGACACTATTCTGTATGACGTCACAGTGGTGGATAACGTCATTTATTATACATTCGTCCAAACCCATAGAGTGTGCAGCATCAAGAGTGAGCCCTGATGTGAGTCTAATGTAAACTATAGACTCTGTGTGGTAATCATGTCTCAATGTAGATTATAATAAATGTACCACTCTGGTGTGACATGTAGGTAGGGAGGGATAAAAAAAAAAAAAGAAAACCATAAAAGCTCTATAGAATTAATCTTTCTAAAACAATGAAAGCTGCATGTAACACTAGAAATGCTATAAAATAATACAAATAATAAACTTAAATGCATGGAAATGAAAATAATAGTAAAATGTTTTAAATGCTGTTATGATTCTATTAGGTTTTTAGAATGTGGAGCATCACACAAAATGTCTGATAGCCGGTTGTCATGACAACAGATCAGGAGTCCCAGAATGAGCATCAGGGACACTGAGGTTTGGAGGGGTCCTTCACAGACCATCCACATGGATGTCAGTTGGTTCTACCCTGGTAAACAAGCAGAGGCATTGTTGAATTTTAACAGCTGGGGTACAAGCAAACATCTCTCCCCATACAGACTTTTTACTGTTGTTTTTGAACTTGGAAGACCGACACTTCTGTTGTCATAAAACAGCAGCTCAGCAAGTGATAGACGATATCATTCAAATTGCAACCACATTTAGCTTATTTAATGAAAACTGCCCTCCACACTCAACCTTCACCTAGAATTCTTATCAACGCCAGAAACCTGGCTCATTAATTAAAGCTGCCCTTGGACTGAGCTGCATCCAAAATGATGATTGGCTAGAGAAAAACAAAATGTCCTGGTGAGGCAGAGTAATGCTGGGAAGGGCTTCTAGGGAAAATAACATTGGTGTATCTGGTCTGTTGAAGATTTGGGGGCCCCAGCCTGACACCCAAGGACTCAGATCCTCAACGTCACATAGACTTTTAATGATAGTACCCTGGTGTCCAATGGTCTCATGCAAAATCAGAACAGATTTCATATCTCTCAAACAGAGTAGATATGAAAGCCTCATGGTAAAGCAAAGTTATAATAACATTTTACATTCATAGAGCTTTTAGTTTAAAAATGATGGAGAATCTGGGCCTGAAGATCAATGGCTCAAACAGAGTAGATATGAAAGCCTCATGGTAAAGCAAAGTTATAATAACATTTTACATTCATAGAGCTTTTAGTTTAAAAATGATGGAGAATCTGGGCCTGAAGATCAATGTCATACAATTAGCAGGTTGTGGAGTCACAACCTGAACCCAGGTCTCTATTTCTTGAAAATGTATGTTAAGCACTTAGCACAATGCTGACATTCATTGAATACTCAAGAAATAGTATCTATTGGTAGTTAAACTAGAAGATCATTATTGAAATTCTGAGACGTTTCTGCCAGCAGGTGATGACAAATGGAAATGAATCAACAGTACATTCTGTTCCCTCTGTTCCTAATTTAAAATGTGGAAAATGTAAATCATATTCTACTAATCAGCACTTTGTGGGCTTTTTTTTTTTTTTTGGATGAATGAGTTTATAAAGAATTTTCTCAGGCATCTTCTCATCATGTACCTCCAATGAAACACTTTTCATTGTAAGGTTCTAAGTGGATCAGTTTGAGTTCTCCTAATAGGAGTTTTTAAAATGTAATGGTTTAAGTTGGGCAAGGTTTAATATTTAAGTGAAGGAAATAAGCACCTAACAGCATTTAGGAACACTCTTCTGAGAGCTTTAGCAGAAGCACATCTTACAACTGATTTTTTTTCCTCCTCAAATATCATCAGCCGGTTATTTCCGCCTTTCGGGATGTTATAATTGCATTTTTCTATGTAAATGTCAAATCAGGGTATGAATACAGTGTAATTACTGCACAGGAAGGAAACTAAACAGGTGACTATGGGTTTTAGAGGGAGAACTTAGAAGAACTTGAAGGTGCTTTCCCTGGAGAGGCCAGAGAGCCAGGCAGGGAGCAGGCTGGACCTGGGGCAGCTGGTGGCAGATCAGAAATGAGGAAGCGGTTAAGAACAGCAGGGAGCAGCCTTGGTGCGTATGTGTTGGTGGTGAGGCTGCAGACTGAGGCATCCTTGTAAGGCGCACAGTGCAGTGTTTCAGGCTGAATGCAAATCAAGAAGTTGGGTTTAAGAACTGAAAGAGACAGAATTTCCAAGTTGGGGCTGAAGTTTGCACATTCAGGTCCAAATAAATTCTTGCTATGAAAACTGCAACAAACAGTCCATTGGTTGGGCTTTTCTCAAGTGGTGGTTTTTAGCTATTTAAAAAAAAAGTCCCTAACATCCAAATCTTGTTGACTGCCTGCCTCATAGGACTGATTTTATCTATATGGCTTTTAACTTGTTTTTGTCAACAAGTTCTGCATGGAATATGGGAAACACACTTATCTGTCTTAAAACAAACAAGAAAGCATTATTGAAATAAAATTTAAATACCATACAATTCATTTATTTAAAGAAAACAACTCAGTGATTTTTAGTGTATTCACAAAATTGTGCCAACATCACCACTGTCTAATTTCAGAACATATTCAGCATTCCGTAAACAAAACCCATACCAATTAGAAGTTATTCCTATCTCACTTCAACATCTCCCCGGTCCCAGGCAACCATGAATCTACTTTCTGTTTCTACAAATTTACCTCCTCTGGACACTTTATACAAATGGAGTCATGTAGTATCTGGCCTTTTGTTTTTTGCATTTTCTTAATAGTTAGTGATGCTGAACTCTTTTCATGTACTGACAGCCCTGCTGTATATCTTCTTGGGAGAATGTTATTCAAATCCTTTGCCCATTTTAAAATTGAGTATTGTCTGTTATCATTGAATTATGAGTCTTTTGTCTATTCTGGGTACAATTTCTTATCAGATATATTGTTTGAAAGTATCTCCCTCCATTTCATGGGTTGTCCTTTCATTTTTTTTCGTGGTGTCTTCTGAAGTGCAAATTTTAATTTTTATAAAATCCAGTTTATCTACTTGTTCTTTTGTGATTTGTTCTTTGAGGTTCTGAGAAAATATTCCCTGACCCAAAGTCATGAAAATTCATACCTGTGTTTTCTTCTAAGACTTTTATAGTTTGAATTTTTACAGGTGAACTCTGACACATTTGGAGTTGATTTTTTTCAATGTGATATGAGGTGGGGCTTCAGTTTGCTTTTTTTTTCCTTTTGTGTTTCATTTTTTTGCATGTGGCTATCTAGTTCTCAGTACCATTTGTTGAAAAGACTATTCTTTCTCCACTGTATGGTCTTGGCACCCTTGTTGAAAAGCAATTGACCATAGTTTTATGGATTTACTTCTGAACTCTCAATTCTATTCCATTCATCCAGAAGTTTGCCTTTATGCTGGTACCACACTGTTTTTTGACTATTGTAGCTTTGTAAAACTTCTTTTGCAAGATTATTTTGGCTATCCTTTCATATTTTAGAAACAGCTTATCAATTTCTTCAAAGAAGCCAACTGAGATTTTAATAGGGAATGAGTTGAATTTTTAGATCAATTTGGGTTATATCGGCCACTTTACAGTGTTATCTTTCAATCTGTGGACATGCGATGTCCTTCTACTTACTTGGATCTTTCATTTTTTTAAAGAATGTTTTACAGTTTTCAGAGTATACACTTTATACTTGTTTTGTTAAACTTATTGCCAGATATTTTATTATTTTGATGTTATAAATATCATTGTTTTCTTAATATCATTTCAGTTTATTTACTGTTATTGTGTAGTGACTTTTTAATGTGGTTCTTATGTCCTGCAACCTCGCTTAACTCATTTATTAGTTCTATTTTTATAGATTTTTTAAAAGTGATTTGCTATATATAAGATCATATCATCTCACATAGAGGAAGTTTTATGTTTTCCTTTTCAATCTGGTTGTCTTTTATAAAATTTCCATTCCCTATTTTCCTGGCTAGAAATTGTAGTACAATGTTGAACAGAGGTGGCAAGAGCAGAGATCCTTGCCTCATTCTTGATTGTAGGGAGAAAGTATTCAATCTTTTTACTGTAATGTCATTTCTAACATAATATCACTAAGTATGATGTTAGCTGTTTTTTTGGAGACGCCCATTATCAGGTTGAGAAAGTCCCTTTCCATTTCCAGTTCATTGAGAGTTTTTTAAATCATGAAAGGATGTAGGATTTTGTCAAATGCTTTTTCTGCATCTGTTATGTGATTTTTGTCCTTTATTAATATGGTGTATTAATGAAATGTGAGAAGTGTGGAGAAATCAAACTGTTATAGCATTTTGCTAGGAGGGTCTTTCATAATTACTATAAATATCATCTCTTGGAAAATTGCTTATGGGGAGATATTGTTACATCCCTTCAAAGTTTAAGAAAACATTGCTTTAAAAGAAAATACTACAGAAAGTAGTTTCTTTTCTTTGAGAATTCTTTTCTAGTTAGGTCACCTGAGGTAACCAAAATTTGCATTTAATTAATCAAGCAATGCTCTAGTTTCTGTCCTAGACTCTCCATTTTATCTTCACCAAGGTTTAAAAAAATAAAAGTCATGTTGACATGGATCTGGGCACATGTCTCTGCATTTCATTTCCCTGTAGAATATAGACATTAACATGAAGTGCTGGTTTCAGCTTTCTTAGTGCATGTGTATCCATTTAGTTCTTTTGACATTTAATCACCCATTATTCATTCAAATGTTTGTTGAATTTCCCCCATTTGCAGATTTAGTAACTCTTCCCATGTCTAAATGCAATTTCTACTTCCTGATGCTAAAGCACTTAACCTATGCTATTATAACTGTTTATAAAACTGCTCATCGATACAATAGACTGCCATCTCCTAAAATAAGAACTGTCTGATTCTTTATATCCCTAGATTTTTATACAGGTGCTCAAAGGTGTTTGTGAGAATGAATGAACAAATGAGTGGGTGAATGAAAAAATGCAAAACAATAGGTGTGGTCCTGTGCGACATGAAAAGGTATTCTTCATGGTCTCCCAGTGATATGACTTCAACTTGGGCAATGAAATGGCAGGCATGATGACAGACACCGATATTTACCTATCCATCAGCCATATCCTCTTTTTCCCTGCTAATAGAATTCCAAGTTTGTTTTCAGGTTGTGAGTGGCAACTCCTTGATTTCCAGGAAGACTGGCTGCTCCCCCAGAATGAGTTAGAGTTGATCCACTCACAACCACCTCACTTTTCTTTGCTGGTGATTGGCCCAGAAGTAAACATGTGATCCATTTTGAGCCAAGAAGGCAGGAAGGCAGTCTTCTGGGCAGTTAGCTTTTCCCATATAAAATATAAACCTTTTGCCTCATGCCCTTTCCCTATTGCTTGGAGAGTCTACAATGATAGTGGTGAAAGAGAGCCATGGTCTCAGTCCTTGTGGGGATTATAGTCTTGTTATAAAGACAGAAGATGAACAATGAACACATACAGAAACAAGAAATATATGCAGAGGGAAGACAAAAATCATGGTTGTTTCATAGAGAGAGATGGGTTGGGAGGAAAGTTGTCTTTTTAAGCCAAGAACAGAAAATATCCGTGAAAACAATATTCCAGTGAGTGAAGAGGTCATTCTAGAAATGTAAGGCCAGTGTAGGTAGAGGAGGGAGAGTCAGGGTGAGCTTGGGAAAGGGGTGGGAAATGAGGGAGCAGAAAAGGCAAGAACAAATGATGCAGTGAATTAAAGGCCGTTACAAAGAATTTGAATATTTTTGCTTAAATGTGATGGGAGTCACTGAAGGGTTTTAACCTGGGGACTTATTTCTATAAAAATGTTAATGCATACTAAGCTTTTGATTAATTACCGTGAAATGTAAAGACCTTGAATTGAAAGAGATTAATCTAAGTAAGAAAGACCTAATTTACTAGCAATCCTAGGCTTGCTTATTTCTTTATTTACTTAATGGCATTTTCCATTAATCTTATTTGATAATTTGGGTATTTAAAAATGTTTAGTTTTATTTTTTACTGTGATAACATTCTTTTAAAACCATTGACAGGTTTTATAGGCTTTATGAGAGAAATGGATTTGACAGATGTTTTCCCCCAGAGTCAATAGGTTTTGACAACTCACTGGGTGTGAAAATGAAGGAAAAAGTAATGTCAAGACTACATTATGTCTTCAGGACTGCTCTCTGTTGTAGCATCTTCCAGCTTTACCGCTATTAAGCTCTTATCACAGTTTTTGCTCCCTAAACTAGACAGTGAGTTCTTTTAGGCAAAGGTCTGTGCCTTCCTAGGACTCCCTCAAAGCAGCATGGTGCCTCATGAGAAGGAAGTACCCACACGTTGGGTTGATTAATTAACCGAGTCAAGGATAGGTTACAGTTATATTGTAGTTCTTAGACCATGCAAAGGGGGCTCCACATCTGTCTTCCTCTTTCTTTTGCTTCTGCTTCTCTCTGTGTGCCCACTTCATTAGCCCACATCAACTTTTCCAAATGGTGAAAACATGGCTACCAGTATCTCCTGGCCTGGGAATCACTGAGCATCTGTTTTTTCCTTTTGGTCCCAAGTTATGAAGTCAAGGAAGAGCTCTGAGCACTTGTGTTTGAGTTGGATGGCCACCCTTAGGCCAATCACCACAGTTACTGAAATACGGCCCACCTGTGTCATGCGCTGCCCTGCCCCGCCCCAACCAAGAAGGAGTGGGCCCTGTTTGAAGATGGGACTCCAGTTTGAACCAGCAGGCTGAAGTTAGAGGATGACCATTTTGAGTAGGACAAACACCACCTTACCTCTTGTCTGAGATCCCTACCTGCACAGGCAACTTCCTCCTCTATCACTCTGTTGAATGTTTCACAGACATTTCAGATTCAGCATCTTTTCCTCACACTATCCCCAAACCTGATTCTCCACAGTACGTGGCTCTGCCATATATACAGTTGCTCAAAAAAAAAAAAAAAAAAAAAAAAACCTAAAAGTTATCCTTGACTTCATCTTCTCTCTCTTGCACTCCTTATTTCTTATATTTTCTGAGTTAGACACAATGTGTTGCTCTGTTTCTTGCTGCCCTCACGNAAAAAAAAAAAAAAAAAAAAAAACCTAAAAGTTATCCTTGACTTCATCTTCTCTCTCTTGCACTCCTTATTTCTTATATTTTCTGAGTTAGACACAATGTGTTGCTCTGTTTCTTGCTGCCCTCACGTTGTTTAAGCCAACATTACTTCTCTCCTGAAGGAGTTACTCTACCAGAATGCTAGTATCTACTTTTGCTGGGCTGCAGTCAGTCCATTCTCTGCACTTGCGCTGTCCAATATGGTAGCCACAGGCCACGTGTGGCTATTACATTTGCAAGTAAGATAAAACACATTTAAAAGTTCCTCTTTTCAGGTACTCAAACAAGAGCCCCTTGTAGTAGATAGGGGCTACCACATTGAGGCTGCCGTGAAGGGTCTCAGGTGCAGGTGGAGCACTCAGAAATGTGGTGATATACAAAGCTTGCTTTACCCAAGCTTACAGGATGCTTGTAAGACTCTTTCCTGCATCTTCCCAATCTCAATGGCGTCTTCCTTTTCTGTAACATAGCGTGTTCTTCTTACCTCAAGGGTTTCATGAACACTTGGCCTACACTTCCTCATCCTTCTAGTCCTCTTTCTACTAGGAGGCCAATGAGCACAGTTTAGCCACTTAATGTCCAACATCCCAGGAAACCCCTCAGACCCAGGCAAGCCAGAACAGACATCCTATCCATTTTTAACATGGCCACCTATTAATTATCCTTCTGGTCTCAGCTACAGCATCTTCCTGCAAAGTCCCTAATGTGGTCCCTAGACCACTACCCTTATCCTACTTAACTGTGACTCAGTGGGTTAACAAAATGTGGAGGTGATTCAGATGGACATTAATGCCGAAAAGCTTCAGTGAATCTGTCCTACCTTTCAAACCAGACCATATACAATTGTCTTATTATTTATCTCCTAACTAGAAGCTTGTATCTTTGAACCTCCCGCCTCCAATTCCCCCTCATAAGTCAGTCTTTTTTTTTTTTAATATTCATTTATTTTTATTTATTTGGCCGCACCAGGTCTTAGTGGCAGCATGCTGGATATTCAGTTGCAGCCTGCAAACTCTTAGTTGTGGCATGTGGGATCTAGTTCCTTGACAAGGGATCAAACCCGGGCCTTCTGCCTTGGGAGCTGAGTCTCAGCCACTGGACCGCCAGGAAAGTCCCCTGAGTCAAAGGCTTGTCTCTGCAGCATTCTGGGTCCCTCGATTCTAACCACTCGTTCTCCCTGGTATATGCCTCAAGGGAACTTGAGGAGAAACCCACTTTTCAAAGAGAAGTGAACACAGTATTCACAACACTGTGTTCTCCCTTTTGCAGCATTCATCCTAACTGTGTTATTAATTCATTGTGTATGTAATTGTGTTTTTAATATCTGTCTTTCCCTCTAGACTTTAGAGGCTGGGTCTTCCCTGTTCACTATAATCTTTTGTGCCTAAAGCTGCACTTGGCAAATAGTGGGCACTTATTAAACATTTTGGAAAAATGACCTAATGAGCTCCTTTTATATCAGTTAATATTAATACCTCCTACTGAAAAGCTATTTACCAAGCATCTTACTATAAATTCCCATTTTATTCTCTAAAACCATGAGAAGTAGAATAGACATTTTTATTAATATTTTCTTTTAGGACTGATCAGGTGGTTCTTATGTCCCAACCTCTTTGCTAGGACCTGGGATACAGGATGTATGAAGTGGTGCTTCTGAGACTTCAGTGTGCATTCAGATCATCTGGGAACCTTTCCCCTCCCAAGCTCTTTGATCTTCTTTACGATCATCACCCTGAGCTCTTTCTCAGGCAGGCTGCCTGTCTTCACTTAGTCCCTCTACTGGGCTTTTACCTTGCTTCTTCATCTAGAACGTTTCCTGTGCCCCCTCATTTTGTCTAAGGTGCTGTTTGTATTTTTATGTATGTGGTAGGTTAGATCCCTATCTCAGCCTTGGAGAAGTGGCCTCTGTAGGAGGTATCCTATGCCACCTAGCAGGGCACGCCCCTGTCATCACCCAATCTATGTACTCTAGGGGTTCCCCTTAAGAAGCTGCAGGGGGTCCTGTTGTGGCAGGCTGGCTATGTGGGTGGTCTGGTGGGCTTGGCTGGCCTTTAGTCCAGTTGGTTGCCAGGCCCTGCCTTGTGTAGATGCTGCTGGCTGCTGTTTGGCAGAGCCTGGTCATGAGGTGGCTTGCTGTGGGATCCTTAGGGGGCCCCAGGGCTAGTGGCTGGCTCATTGGTGGGCAGAGTCAGGAATGACAGGTGAAGCCAGGTCCTGGGTTTAGTGGCTGNTTGTGTAGATGCTGCTGGCTGCTGTTTGGCAGAGCCTGGTCATGAGGTGGCTTGCTGTGGGATCCTTAGGGGGCCCCAGGGCTAGTGGCTGGCTCATTGGTGGGCAGAGTCAGGAATGACAGGTGAAGCCAGGTCCTGGGTTTAGTGGCTGACAACTGAGAGACTTCCCTTTCACTTTTCACTTTCATGCATTGGAGAAGGAAATGGCAACCCACTCCAGTGTTCTTGCCTGGAGAATCCCAGGGACAGGGGAACCTCATGGGCTGCCATCTATGGGGTTGCACAGAGTCGGACACGGCTGAAGCGACTTAGCAGCAGCAGCAGCATTAGCAGGAAGAGCTGATTCCTGAAGTCTGGCTGCAGGGCCCAGGGACCCCAGAGCTCATTTCAGACTGGTGGTCGTGGGAGGGGCCGGTTCCTGATACAGTTGGGTATGGGGTCTGAGGTGTCCTGAAGGTTGTGTTTTCCTGCCAGAGAAAGAGCCAGGGTCTTGCTGGTCCCAGGGCAGGGTCTGGCTTGTGTTGCAGGATCATAGTCTCCTTGCTTCTGGTCTCTGCTCCCTGGTGGCAGAGGCTGGACTAGAGGCTTACGTGGGCTCACTGGTGGGAGGGGCCAGTGCCTGCCCACTGGTGGGCAGGGCTGGGTCCTGGACCTCTGGTTGGCTGGGCTGTATCTAGGGGTGTGTCCAGAGGCAGGCATGGCTCTTCAGTCTAGACAGCCTGTCTGCAGATGATGGGTGGCCTTCCTGTCCAATTAGTCGCTTGGCCCAAGAAGTCCCAGCACTGTTGCCTGGGGGCTGTTGGGTGGTGCCAGGGCTGAGTGCTAAAGAGCCAAGATGTTTGCATCCAGTAGCAGGGTTAATGCAGCAGAGTGTCCTCAGTGTATCTGCCAGGAGTGTTCATGTTCCCAGAGCGAGCCACAGCCATGCAGCCCCGCATTTCTCCCCACCCCCGCATTCTCCAGGACACTCTCCAAGATCAGCATGAAGGTCTGTTGCCCTGGGCCCCAGTGCATGTGGGATTTCACGTGCGCTTTCTAAAAGTGAAACCTCTATTTCCCCCAGTCCTGTGGGGCTCCTGCAATTAAGCCCCAGGGGCCTTCAGTGGCAAATGCTCCCCAGGCTTGGCTTCCTGTTGCTGGACCTCTGGGTTGGGGAGCCTGATGTGGGGCTCAAATTTCTCACTCCCGTGAGAGAACCACTGCAATATAATAATTCTCCAGTTTGTGGGTCACCTAACTTGAGAGTATGGGATTTAATGACCCTGTGAGCACGTCCCTCCTATCCATCTCACTGTGGTTCCTTATTTATCTCTTCTGGTAGGTTCCAGTCATCTTCACCAATGGTGCTTCTGCAGACAGTTGTGATTTTGGTGTGCTCATGAGAGGAGGTGAGCAGAGGGTCTTGTGCTCTAGCATCTTGGCTGCTCTCCCAGATCACCTGGGAATCTTGTTAAAGCAAAGATTCTGAGTCAGTGTGCCTGGGAAGTAACCTGAAATTCTGTCTTTCTAACAAGCTCTCAGATGATGCTTATGCTGCTGATCCATGACTACACTTTGAGAAGAAAGGTCTAGGTTAGTGTTTCTCACCCGTACTGCACGCTGGAATTCCCTGGCTTAGTATTAAGCTGTACATCTAACTGCTTACCAGATATCCCCAGTATTAAGCTTTAGCATTATTGCTACCTCTGTCCCTTGCTCAGAGACTTTGATTTAATTGGGTTGGGATGTTTGGAAACTTCCCAGGTGGGACTTCCCTCATGGTCCAGTGGTTAAGAATCCACCTGTCAATGCAGAGGACATGGGTTCCATCCCTGGTCCCAGGAAGATCCCTCACACTAGGGGCAGCTAAGCCTGTGCACCACAGCTACTGAGCCTGTGTGGCAACCAGAGAAAGCCTGCATCACAGCAAAGACCCAGTGTAGCCAAAAAAAAAAAAAAAAAAATCTCAGGTGATTCTAATGTTTGACCAACTGGTCCAGGACAGTGGTTCTGAAACCCCAGTGTGCAACAGACTGACTCTCTGGAGGACTTATTAAAACATATATCACCTGGGCCAACCCTAGAGTGTCTAATTCAGTACATCTGGGGTAGGACCTGAGAATTTGCATTTCTAAAATGTTCTCAGGTGATGCCGACATTGGTCTGGGTTAGTACACATTAAGAAACAGAAGTTTACAAGCAACACAGGCATATACATAGAAGAGTCGCAGCCAAATGTTGGAAGTTTTAGCAGTGGAACCATGTACGGTGGTAGCAAGAGAGAGAAACCTGGTTCAGAAAGGGCTTCATGGAGGAGGTGATGTCTGAGTTTGGAAGAGAAGGACAAAGAGGATGGGGAGAAGTGGAAAAAACAACTTCAGCCAGAAAACACATATATAAAGATACGCTGAGATGAAAGGCCAGGGTTGCCTTTGGGGGACTCCACGAAGTTTGAGATTGTGAGAATATATAAACTCAGAACAAGCTAGTCACTGTAGGACAGAAGATTTGAGCAGCAGGCTGGGACTAAGGCATGAGGGGAGTTCTATACTATTCTTAGACTTCATTCTCAAAGCCATCGAAGGGGTAAGATCAACCTGATTGTGATGGGGGTGGGTCTAAGAAACAACAGATGGATGTAGAAGCAATGGGAACAACTCTGGGTGGAGACACAGAAGACACAAACTGGGTGGCGGGAGCCCCTGAGAATACAGAGGGAAGGACCTCAGCCTGTGAAGTTGGAATTATGCTGATGGCATCACCTGCTTGATGGTAGCATTGGCTAACACCTCTCTCTCCCCCCAGTCCAGTTTTCCTCCATAGGTGGCCGAAGCTTTGTTTTGTTTTTGATGGGTTAGCTGATCGTAGGTTGTAAGAAAAATTCTTTGATCTTCCACTGTTCTCAAGGAGGTGTATACCCTGCACGCGGCTCACTGAGCTGAGAAGCATAGAATGGGCTTCTGAAGCTCTCGAGTGCTGATGTACTTTCCCTTCTTGAGCTGTAGATTTGCTTGAACACTGACTGCCTGGTGGGCTGGGTGCTCCAGCTGGCCTTAGGTGGACTCTTGGTGGTCTGGTCAGAGGATGTTGGCTCAATTGACCAAACTGATAGTGTCACTGGATAAGCAAGGAGGAATGTATTTAGGGGTGGGGTGGAGATGGGGACAGAGGAGGAGGTAAAGATCTGTGTAAGCTGGGGATATCTGGTAAGCAATTAGACGTACAGNTAGTGTCACTGGATAAACAAGGAGGAATGTATTTAGGGGTGGGGTGGAGATGGGGACAGAGGAGGAGGTAAAGATCTATGTAAGCTGGGGATATCTGGTAAGCAATTAGATGTACAACTCCATAGCTCAGAAGAGGGGAGTCCAGGTAGATGGTAATTTAAATAATGGGAGTGATCAGGTTGTGCAGAGGGTGTACAGAGGGAAAAGACCCGGGGAGGGGTTTGTTAAAGCCCTGTTCCAGATAATATTGCATGAAAAACACTCCCGAAACTTGAGGCTTAAAGGGACAATGGTTATTTATTTTACTCACAAATTTTCCAGCGAGGTGTAGAGAATTTCTTAAATCTAAGCAGGAATCATGGGATTTCTATCCTTTGTATTTACAGATGGGGAAACATGACTGGAGGAGAGAAGTCACTTCCTAGATGGATCTAGGGCATTTTATTTATTTAAAAATTATTGTATGTTACAGTATGATTTACACTGTTAGTTTCAGGTGTACAACAAAGTGATTTAGGTATATGTATATATACATCTATTATTTTTCAGATTCTTATCCCATTTAGCCGATTACAGAATACTGAATGGAGTGCCCTGTGCTATACAGTAGGTCCTTGTTGACTATCTATTTTATATATAGCAGTGGGTGCCTGTTAATCTTGAATTCCTAATTTATCCCTCCCCCACCCCATCTTGCTCCTTTGATAACCATAAGTTTGTTTTCTATGTCTGTAAATCTTTTTCTGTTCTGTAAATAAGTTCACTTACATTATTTTTTTAGGTTCTATATAAAAGTGATATTCTATGATATTTGTCTTTGGCTTACTTCATTTAGTATGATAATCTCTAGGTCCATCCATGTTGCTGCAAATGGCATTATTTACTTCATTATTTTTTATGGTTGTGTAATATTTCATTGTGGTAAAGAACCTGCCTGCCAATGCAGGAGACATAAAAGATGCAGGTTCAATCNCTAATGTTTGACCAACTGGTCCAGGACAGTGGTTCTGAAACCCCAGTGTGCAACAGACTGACTCTCTGGAGGACTTATTAAAACATATATCACCTGGGCCAACCCTAGAGTGTCTAATTCAGTACATCTGGGGTAGGACCTGAGAATTTGCATTTCTAAAATGTTCTCAGGTGATGCCGACATTGGTCTGGGTTAGTACACATTAAGAAACAGAAGTTTACAAGCAACACAGGCATATACATAGAAGAGTCGCAGCCAAATGTTGGAAGTTTTAGCAGTGGAACCATGTACGGTGGTAGCAAGAGAGAGAAACCTGGTTCAGAAAGGGCTTCATGGAGGAGGTGATGTCTGAGTTTGGAAGAGAAGGACAAAGAGGATGGGGAGAAGTGGAAAAAACAACTTCAGCCAGAAAACACATATATAAAGATACGCTGAGATGAAAGGCCAGGGTTGCCTTTGGGGGACTCCACGAAGTTTGAGATTGTGAGAATATATAAACTCAGAACAAGCTAGTCACTGTAGGACAGAAGATTTGAGCAGCAGGCTGGGACTAAGGCATGAGGGGAGTTCTATACTATTCTTAGACTTCATTCTCAAAGCCATCGAAGGGGTAAGATCAACCTGATTGTGATGGGGGTGGGTCTAAGAAACAACAGATGGATGTAGAAGCAATGGGAACAACTCTGGGTGGAGACACAGAAGACACAAACTGGGTGGCGGGAGCCCCTGAGAATACAGAGGGAAGGACCTCAGCCTGTGAAGTTGGAATTATGCTGATGGCATCACCTGCTTGATGGTAGCATTGGCTAACACCTCTCTCTCCCCCCAGTCCAGTTTTCCTCCATAGGTGGCCGAAGCTTTGTTTTGTTTTTGATGGGTTAGCTGATCGTAGGTTGTAAGAAAAATTCTTTGATCTTCCACTGTTCTCAAGGAGGTGTATACCCTGCACGCGGCTCACTGAGCTGAGAAGCATAGAATGGGCTTCTGAAGCTCTCGAGTGCTGATGTACTTTCCCTTCTTGAGCTGTAGATTTGCTTGAACACTGACTGCCTGGTGGGCTGGGTGCTCCAGCTGGCCTTAGGTGGACTCTTGGTGGTCTGGTCAGAGGATGTTGGCTCAATTGACCAAACTGATAGTGTCACTGGATAAGCAAGGAGGAATGTATTTAGGGGTGGGGTGGAGATGGGGACAGAGGAGGAGGTAAAGATCTGTGTAAGCTGGGGATATCTGGTAAGCAATTAGACGTACAACTCCATAGCTCAGAAGAGGGGAGTCCAGGTAGATGGTAATTTAAATAATGGGAGTGATCAGGTTGTGCAGAGGGTGTACAGAGGGAAAAGACCCGGGGAGGGGTTTGTTAAAGCCCTGTTCCAGATAATATTGCATGAAAAACACTCCCGAAACTTGAGGCTTAAAGGGACAATGGTTATTTATTTTACTCACAAATTTTCCAGCGAGGTGTAGAGAATTTCTTAAATCTAAGCAGGAATCATGGGATTTCTATCCTTTGTATTTACAGATGGGGAAACATGACTGGAGGAGAGAAGTCACTTCCTAGATGGATCTAGGGCATTTTATTTATTTAAAAATTATTGTATGTTACAGTATGATTTACACTGTTAGTTTCAGGTGTACAACAAAGTGATTTAGGTATATGTATATATACATCTATTATTTTTCAGATTCTTATCCCATTTAGCCGATTACAGAATACTGAATGGAGTGCCCTGTGCTATACAGTAGGTCCTTGTTGACTATCTATTTTATATATAGCAGTGGGTGCCTGTTAATCTTGAATTCCTAATTTATCCCTCCCCCACCCCATCTTGCTCCTTTGATAACCATAAGTTTGTTTTCTATGTCTGTAAATCTTTTTCTGTTCTGTAAATAAGTTCACTTACATTATTTTTTTAGGTTCTATATAAAAGTGATATTCTATGATATTTGTCTTTGGCTTACTTCATTTAGTATGATAATCTCTAGGTCCATCCATGTTGCTGCAAATGGCATTATTTACTTCATTATTTTTTATGGTTGTGTAATATTTCATTGTGGTAAAGAACCTGCCTGCCAATGCAGGAGACATAAAAGATGCAGGTTCAATCCCTGAGTTGGGAAGATCCCCAGGAGAAGGGCATGGCAACCCACCCCAGTATTCTTGCCTGGAGAATTCCGTGGACAGAAGAGCCTGGTGGGCTACAGACTCAGACATGACTGAAGCAGCTTAGCATAGCAGACGNACATAAAAGATGCAGGTTCAATCTCTGAGTTGGGAAGATCCCCAGGAGAAGAGCATGGCAACCCACCCCAGTATTCTTGCCTGGAGAATCCCGTGGACAGAAGAGCCTGGTGGGCTACAGACTCAGACATGACTGAAGCAGCTTAGCACAGCAGACGACATTCCACTGTATATGTGTGCCACCTCTTCTTTATCCATCCACCTGTTGGTGGACGTTTAGGCTGCTTCCATGCCCTGGCTACTGTAAACAGTGCCCCTAGTGAACAGGGGGGTTGCTGTATTTTTTCCAATTAGGTTTTCCTCTGGTTATGTGCCCAGGAGTGGGATTGCTAGATCATATGGTAGCTCTGTTTTTAGTTTTTTCAGGAGCCCCTATGCTGTTCTCCACCGCGGCTGCGCCCATTAACATTGCCACCCGCAGTGTAGGAGGGGGTTGATCTGGGGCACGTGGAAGTACAGTTTGCATCTATCTGGCAACTTGCTCCAGGCTGTCAGCTGGGAACTCGGCTGGGGGCTGTGGACCAACACCTTCAATTCCTCTTCACCACGGGCTCTTGCTGGATGTGTGGGCTTCTTCCCAGTAGCATGACTGGGTTCCAAGAGGGAGCATCCCAAAAGAACCAGGAAGAAATTGTATTGCCTTTCACAACCTTCTCTTAGAAGTGACAGCATCTCTTCCTCAGTGGTCCCAAGGTCCACCCACGCTGAGTGAATGCAGGCCCCACCTCTCAATGGGAGGAGAGTTGAAGTCCCACAGTAAGAAGGGCTGGGGAATGGGAGCTATTACTGGGCCATCTTTGGAGTATAGATCTGCCACCTGTGCTACTTCTGGGGGAAGCCTAAGAAAGAACTGACCCAGGTGCCCTGACTGCGCATCTGGGGCGCCTGCCTGTCTGTTGCTCAGGCTCCTGAAAGGGTGATCTGTCAGGCAGCAGCACCAGCATCACCTGGGATGAGTCTGAACTGCAGAATCCCAGCCCTGCCCTGGGGCCTGTGGCCTAATATGCCCAGGAGATGCATCTGCACAAAAGATTTAAGACATATCTCTCTACGCCGCACTGGCTCATCTGGCTGCTGCTGCCCAGGGCCTCATCCCAGTTCCCAAGTGCCACCTGAATTTCCCATCATGCCTCCTTCTAAGCCTCCTACACAAGATGTGTCAGAGCCGTGGTCCACGGAGACACCTTAGGGGCAGGTGTAAGGGTTTCTGGAGCGGTGTATGCTCGCTTCCTCTCATGCTAATTCCTGGTTGGGCTTTCAGTGAGAGCATTTTCAACATCCTTCTCCGGCAGCAGGCTAGTCCCAGCTGACTGGCAGACGGGCACTTGGAGAGAGAGGACTGCTCAGTTCATTACCTTCCTGCTCATCAGCGCAGCTGGGCTTGCCGGAAACAGGACATACTTGAAGCCCCTTCGGGAGTCGCATTAACGCTATGGGCCAGGACGCAGGCCCTTAGGCCTTCTGCTCCTGGCAACAGATGAAAAAAGTAGCTTCTGTTGTCATTTGTTAGGATCCTGTACGTGCAAGAGACATGGAGATGACTCTTTTGGAAAAAATAAAAACCCATAAGCCTTCTACCTGCTAATATGCAAAGGTCAGTGGCCAATTATGCCCTCAATGGCCTAAAGATGGATGCTACTCAATTGAGCATCTCAGTCTCTGGTGTCGTTGGCTCATCAAAGATTCGTGAACTCTGATGCTGTGCCAGGCACCAGGGATGCAACAGGGAACAGGCCACTCCTTGCAGGGAAATATCAAAGGAAAAAGCCACATGTTTGTGTACACACAGCTATATTTAAACTGGATAACCAACAAAGACCTACTCTATAGCAGAGGGAACTCTGTTCAGTGTTATGTGGCAGCCGCAGATCAGGGGGAGTGTGAGGGGAATGGATACATGTATATGTGTGGCTGAGTCACTCTGCTGTGCCCCTGAAGCTATCTCAGCGTTGTTAGTTGACTATGTTCCAATACAAAATAAAAAGTTAAAGCCACATATTTGGGTTATGAGTCAGATTGGTGGTGTTCAGCCTTGTCCAAGCCCCACTTCTTCACATTCAGAGTCATGGCCCCAGGCTCTGCAGCTGTGCTCTTGTGAGGGATGAGGCTGGCAGACCCTGGGGTTTCTGTGTTTTGGCCTCTGGAGTGAGGGCCTGAGTGACCCACCCTCGCCACTGCCTGCATCACTGCTGATGCTGGAAAGATGAGTGCCTGCCAAGGGAACAGTCCCCTTGCTGGCCTGAAGCCAGAGGTTGCTACCACACATCCATAATTCACATTCCTGCAGTCCTTGGTGCGCCTTTCAGAATCCATCTATTTGGGCAAAACGCTCTTGGAACACCTGAATAACCCTCAATACCAAGGACAGTTTGATGGGCATAAGAGTTGGTGCTCCAAGACGGGCTGGCAACCTGTGTTCCCAAGGCTGGTCACCCCCTCAGCTCAGTCACCTCAAGCTGCTTCTCCAAGTTCATTTGGGGACCTTGTTAAAAACAAACTCTGACAAGAGGGCCTTCTGGGGTGGGGTTGCAGATTTGGCACATAACATGCTTCCATGGAGGCCGTATCTGTTGGCCCAAGGACCATACTTTGACTCACATGAGTCTCAAAGAGAGGCTGCAAACTACCATTCTTGTAAATTTCTTGGCACACAGCCACATGTGCTGATCTGCCCACTGTCTGGCTGCTTTCAGGTCTCAGTGGCAGAGCTGGGTAGCCAGGGAAGAGATTTTCTGGGCCACAGAACTTGAAATATTTACTGTCCACCTTTATGGGAAAGGCTTGTAGACCCCCTGGCACTCAATCAAGGTACTCTATTCACCTGGGAAATTCTCAGTCCCAGGGGGGGGCCCCACCCCCAGCAAGTCTGGCTTAATTGCTCCCAGTGCAATGTGGGCAATGTGATGACTAAAGGCTCCTGGGCGGTGCACAGGGGCTGCAGGTCCCTGGGGGGTTAATTGGAGCCCCCATTCGGTGCCCTTGCCTCCCTCCTTCCTCTGCCCCCGTTTGGCCACGTGACTTTCATTTTAGAGTTGGCGTTTGCAGCTGATTCCTGCAGCTGCTTTGGGAGCAGATTTTGATGAGAAACTTAGGATGAGCAGCTGAGTACCGTGGTCCCCCTGCCCCCAGCATATTTATATGCAAATAACCAAGAGCCTTGTTTATGAGGCTGCCTCTAAAACTGCAATGAAATTGAGAGATCTTTTATGTTGCTTAACCTTCTGATTTTTCCCTTTGCGTTTCTGGGCACATTTCTACTCGTCTTTCATTTTCCCTCTTGCAGCCTCCAGCCCACAGGCAGCCTTTTGCTGCCTACTTATTAATCAAAGCAGATTAAGTCTCATTTTCTTATAGCTGCATTTGCTGGCAGAGGTTGGTATTTAGTGCTTGCCAGTTTCCATAGGAAAGGGCTCATCCTTCTGTGTAGCAATAAAATAAAATTTTTTATAAAAACATCTTGCAAACCGAGAGGGGAAGCACATATTTGTCTGAGGTTGGAGATTATTTGAGACTTGCCACCTGATGGCTTTCTGTTTCCCCAGGGGTAGTGAGGATTTTGTAACTATCATTGCCTTTCTCAGTGTGGATGTCTTCCAGAAGGAAGACTCAGATTCTTCTAGAGAAATATCTTTCTGTTGTTGAACAGAACTTGGGTCCACAGCAAAGACAATCTATTGACACTGTGTTACGGTGAGAGAAAGTATGGCATTTATTGCAAAAAACAAAAAAAAAACACAAAAAAAAACCCCAAAAAACAAAACACACAAAAAAAACCACACACAAGAAAAAAATATGGGCAGCTGATGTTCAAAAGACCTGAACTCCCCAATGGCTTTCAGAGAGGATCACAAGGCATGTGATCAACTTGTGCATGTTTCTCTAGTCGGTTGATACAGAGGTAACTCGGTGATGTTTCAGGAACCTCTGATCCCAGGTGGCCTCGGCCTGCAGCAGCTTGAAGCAGGACTTGGGTTCCCAGGCAGAGTTTGAGGTCGGGTTGTGGTGAGAGCACTGAATCCTAGCCACTAGACCAGTGGTCAGTGACAAGGGGTCCTGGCCCTTCAGCTTGGCAGAAAAGAATTTCCACAAAGACGGAAAGTCCCAAAGCAAGTAGAGTATTTATTAAGAGGAAAAAAGAGTACAGTAGGTGTGGATAGACATATGGAAGGACTCAGAGAGAGAGAGTCCCTGAGTTTCGCCTTCGTGGTAGTTTGAATTACTTTTATGGGGTATTTCTTCTGGATTCCCTTTGGCCATTTTGATTTACCTGGTTCACAGTCTCTATTTGGTATATATCTCAGGATCCTCCCATGTGTATGCATACACCTCTTAGCCAAGATGGATTCTGCTGCAAAGGCCTGCGGGTAGAACATCCCTTGACATCACTCCTCTTTGACCTTCAAGGAGCCTTTGTGTGCATATGAGGTCGGGGAGGTCTTCTGACTTGGAAAATGAGAAATACGTGATCTGGGCAGGACCCAGCCTCTTCTGTGCATTGTCTTGCTGTTCTCATCTTGGAGTTTCTGTCCACAGGGCATGGATCTCCAGTTGCTTTACCCTGGGGAGGGTTGCATCAGTGTCCTTCCTTGCCTCCACTCTCAACCTTCTGGTCCCAGCCAGTCTGGAGTCTACATGCTGGTGGTTAGCCTGCACTTCACTTCTTCCACCTGAGTGAGGGGCTGGGTTTGGCATCTGCAAAACAAATCAAGGACATGGCTCAGGATATTTTCTATGGCCCTAGAGGAGGAACTAAAAGTTCTTGATTTTGTTTCATGGCTCAGCTATTACTCATGTTTTCCTTTGTTTCTGCATTTTCTCACCTTTGATTGAATTTGCTCTTTGGAACTCAGGGGGGAAGGCCTAGAAGACTACAGTTTCTTTGTAAACAAGAGGCAGGAGACCTGGGGGGATTTGTCCCCAGTAAGGCCCTGCAGGGTCCAGCTCAGTTTCATTTCAGAGTCTCAAAGGATGCTTCTCTGGTGATGGCACTATCGCATTACCCTTATTTCAACTTCATCCCTGATTCTACCCAGAAGAGTTTCCTCTGAGTCTCAGGTGGCAAGGAGATGCTCTAGGATGAGCATTGATGATTCAATGAACACGAGTTTACACAAGCTCCAGGAGCTGGTGATGGACAGGGAAGCCTGGCGTGCTGCAGTCCATGGGATCACAAATAGTTGGACATGACTGAGTGACTGAACTGAAGACAAACTGACGCAGCCCCAGAAGGAAGGGTCCCTTCTGTGCCCTTTGAACAGAACAGAGCTTTAAGGCAAAGTCCTCTTTAAGACTTAAAATCCAGGGTGTGATTCTCAAGCCTGATCGCACTTTAGAACCATTTAGAGGCTTTTAAAAGTGCCTGGAGCCAGACCCTGGGCCCCCCAGATGCTGATGTGTTTGTCTAGGGTGTGGCATGGGCAATGGTACATTTTTCACATTTTGTTTTGAAATAATTTAGACCTTCAAAAAGAAGCAAAAATGTACATAGGATTCCTGTGTATTCTTACCCAGCTTTTCCAAATGTTTGTAAATTGTGTAACCACAGAACCATGATCAAACCCAGGAAATTAGCACTGGTATGTGTTCCACTGATGCATGATCTGTTCTGCAGACCTGACTCAAATTTCCCCCGTTGTCCCACTCATGTTCTTTTCCAGGATCCCATCCTGGAAAAGTTGTTGTATCAAGAAATCTTAGTCTCCTTTAATCTGGGATAGTTCCTCCATCTTTCTCTTGAGCTCAATATCTTGGAAACATACTGGCTAGTTATTTTGAAGAATGTTCCTCAATTTAACTTTGGTCAGGGCGTGTTGAAAATCTCCTTGGATAATTCTAATGTGTAACTGAGATTGACAGGATCATTATGCTGAGTAAATTGCCCCTTAGGATCATGATAAAACCATGAGGATGAGGACTGGAGAAGAGAGTGAAGGCCAACAGGACCTGGATTTTTTTTTTTAATATTTATAAATTAAAAATTTTGTTTTTAACTTATTAATTGGAAGATAATTGCTTTACAAATATTCTGTCAATTTCTTCCATATGTCCACATGAATCAGTCATAAGTATAGGCATATCCCCTCCCTGTTGAACATCCCTCCCATAAAATATTTAAAAAAAATTTTTGTTTTTATTTATGGATCTCACATGTATGGCTATGAGAGTTGGACCATAAGGAAGACTGAATGCTGAAGAATTGATGCTCTTGAGCTGTGGTGTTGGAGAAGACTCTTGAGAGTCCCTTGGACTACAAGGAGATCAAACCAGTCAATCCTAAAGGAAATCAGTCCTGAATATTCATTGGAAGGACGGATGCTGAAGCTGAAGCTCCAATATTTTGGCCACCTGATGTGAAGAGCCAACTCATTGGAAAAGACCTTGAGTCTGGGGAAGATTGAGGGCAGGAGGAGAAGGGGATGGCAGAGGATGAGATGGTTAGATGGAATCACTTCCTCAATGGACATGAGTTTGAGGAAGCTCCAGGAGATAGTGAAGGAGAGGGAAGCCTGGCGTGTTGCAGTCCATGAGGTCGCAAAGAGTCAGACATGGCTGAGCAACTGATCGAGAACAAGATTTATTTGGTTGTATTGGGTCTCAGTTGCAGCACGTGGGATCTTAGTTCCCTAACCAGGAATTGAACCCAGGCCCCCTGCNATGCTGAAGCTGAAGCTCCAATATTTTGGCCACCTGATGTGAAGAGCCAACTCATTGGAAAAGACCTTGAGTCTGGGGAAGATTGAGGGCAGGAGGAGAAGGGGATGGCAGAGGATGAGATGGTTAGATGGAATCACTTCCTCAATGGACATGAGTTTGAGGAAGCTCCAGGAGATAGTGAAGGAGAGGGAAGCCTGGCGTGTTGCAGTCCATGAGGTCGCAAAGAGTCAGACATGGCTGAGCAACTGATCGAGAACAAGATTTATTTGGTTGTATTGGGTCTCAGTTGCAGCACGTGGGATCTTAGTTCCCTAACCAGGAATTGAACCCAGGCCCCCTGCATTGCGAGTGTGGAGTTTTAGCCGCTGAACCACCAGGGAAGTCCCTGGATCTCTCTTTAGTTTTGTCTCTACCCAGTCCTTTCTCTTAGACCTCTGATATTTCATTCTCTTTTTCCTCTACCATAGTGTTCATGTTAGTCACCCAGTCATGTTCAACTCTTTGTGACCCGAAGGACTGTAGCTTATTTGGCTTCTCTGTGCATGAANTTTGTCTCTACCCAGTCCTTTCTCTTAGACCTCTGATATTTCATTCTCTTTTTCCTCTACCATAGTGTTCATGTTAGTCACCCAGTCATGTTCAGCTCTTTGTGACCCGAAGGACTGTAGCTTATTTGGCTTCTCTGTGCATGAAATTCTCCAGGCAAGAATATTGGAGTGGGTAGCTATTCCCTTCTCCAGGGGATCTTCCTGACCCAGGGATCGTACCAAGGCCTCCTGCATTGCAGGCAGATTCTTTACCATCTGAGTCACCAGGGAACCTCTTCTATGTGCAAGTCCCAAGTCAAAGGCTCAGCCCAGCTCCCTCAGACTGCGTTGACGATGATTCACTTTCAAAGTTGGATCATGTCCCTCCTTTGCGTAATATCCTGCGAATGTCAATGCATCCTGCTCCAAGGCCGTCATGATGGGACCTGGCCTTCCTGGGACTCCAAGTTTCCCCTCACCCTCTCCCACTCACTTAGCTGGCAGCTCTCCGGCCTCTTGCCTTTACTGCCCCTTCCACCAGATGCCCTTCCTTCTGATGGGTGCAGGGTCTCTTTCAGGCCTTCACTCTCTGATCCTGCTCACTGCCCCCCACCCCCATGCTCTTCACTCTTTCTTCTGACAAC
>SJYV01049711.1:736252-754399 GCA_006410875.1 Neotragus pygmaeus | reverse complement strand
GTGTGTGTGTGTGTGTGTAAAATTTACCTTTACTAAAATCCTAAGTGGTAAATAATTCTCATTTTACAAATATGATATCTGAAGTTTAGATTGTCAGCAGTTCTATGGGGTCACACAGAGTTGGACACGACTGAAGTGACTTAGTAGTAATAGTAGTAGTAAACAACAGGATGGATATGTAAACCCAGGTGTTTTGATGCTCCAACCAGTACCCTTAATTATCTCCAATATTTAGGTAACTGCCTATAATTTACAAGCTGGATTTAGAAAAGGCAGAGGAACTAGAGATCAAGTTACCAACATCTGTTGGATCATAGACCAAGCAAGAAAATTACAGAAAAACATCTGCTTCATTGACTATTTTAAAGTCTTTGACTGTGGATCACAACAAACTATGGAAAATTCTTTAAGAGATGGAAATACTAGACTACTTTACCTGCCTCCTAAGAAACCTGTATGCAGGTCAAGAAGTAACAGTTAGAATCAAACATGGAGCAACAAACTGGTTCAAAAATAGGAAAGGAGTACATCAAGGCTGTATATTGTCACCCTGTTTATTTAATTTATATGCGGAGTACATCATGTGAAATGCCAAGCTGGAAGAAGCACAAGCTAGAATCAGGATTGCTGGGAGAAATATCAATAACCTCAGATAATCAGATGACACCACCCTTATGGAAGAAAGTGAAGAGGAACTAAAGAGCCTCTTGATGAAGGTGAAAGAGGAGAGTGAAAAGCTGGCTTAAAACTCAACATTAAAAAACTAAGATCATGGCATCTAGTCCCCATTGCTTCATGGCAAATAGATGGGGAAACAATGGAAACAGTGACAGACTTTATTTTGGGTGGCTCCAAAATCACTGCAGATGGTGACTGCAGCCATGAAATTAAAAGATGCTTGCTCCTTTGAAGAAAAGCTATGATTAACCTAGACAGCATATTAAGAAGCAGGACATTATTTTGCTGACAAAGGTCCCTGTAGTCAAAGCTATGGTTTCTCCAGTAGTCATGTATGAATGTGAGAGTAGGACCATGAAAAAAAGTCTGAGCTCCAAAGAATTGATACTTTCAAACTGTGGTGTTGGAGAAGACTCTTGAGAGTCCGTTGGACTGCAAGGAGATCAAATTAGTCAATCCTAAATGAAATCAACCCTGAATAGTCATTGGAACGGTGGATGCTGAAGCTCCAATACTTTGGCCACCTGATGTGAAGAGACGACTCATTGGAAAAGACCTTAATGTTGGGAAAGATTGAAGGCAGGAGGAGAGGGGACAACAGAGGACAAGATTGTTGGATGCATCACTGACTCAATGGACATGAGTTTGAGCAAGCTCTGGGAGATGGAGCAGGACAGAGAAGCCTAGCATGTTGCAGTGTATAGGGTCGCAGAGAGTTGGACACGACTGAGTGACTGACGAACAACAATAAGGAAGAAGGTGGCATCTTGTAGGATTTGGGATTGCTTCAGGCCCTGGAAGAATAGATAGTCTGACTTTAGAAATGGAGGATTAGCTGCATACCTTCATCATCCTCCAGGTCTATTGATCCTTCCTTGCTTCCTATGCTGATCATTTCTGTGTCCTGCTGGGTGGTGGTTCTCAAAGTGTGGCTTCCGGGAAGCAGAACCAACAGCACCTGGGAAGTGATAGAAGTGTAAACTCTTGCCTTTCCACTCCTGACATCATGAGTGAGGAACCCTGAGGTTGGGGTCCAGGCATTTGTGGTTTTTCAACCCTCCAGGTGATACTGATGCCCATTCAGCTTTGAATCCCTAACACAGTGACCAGAAGAGTCATCTCTGGCTCCAGACTTCCTGTGTTCAAATCAGAGCCCTCCTGATTACTGGTTCATCAACTTTGTGAAAAATACTTAATCTCTTGATGCTTCAGTTGTATTATCTATGAAATGGGAATATTGACAGCATCTATCTCATTGTTGTCAAAATGAAACGAGTGAACATATACAAAGTGATTTGAACAATCAATAACATTGATATTAGCTATAAGTATCATACTCTTTCCATATCTATCAAACTTTCTGTTTGAAAAAAAGAACAGCCCCCCCCCCCCCTCCCCTCAGCTGTCCTGGATCTCTTAAAGAGGACCCAGCATCCCGGATGCTATTGTGATGACTGCCAGGTTGTGAACGAGTTTTGGTTGGGCTGGATGAAGCCAGCACCCAGCATCAGGTGAGATGGCGCCACAACATTTNAGAACAGCCCCCCCCCCCGCCCCTCCCCTCAGCTGTCCTGGATCTCTTAAAGAGGACCCAGCATCCCGGATGCTATTGTGATGACTGCCAGGTTGTGAACGAGTTTTGGTTGGGCTGGATGAAGCCAGCACCCAGCATCAGGTGAGATGGCGCCACAACATTTCAGTTTGCTTCAGGTAGAACTCGGATCCAGGGAGTGGCAGCAGGAGCATTTGGTCACCAAATGCTGTATTGCTGTATCTTTGGTCTCTGTAGAGTCCTGTGTACCAACTCTGAGCTCTTCAACAGTTGTCTGCAAAATGAATGATGATTACTCAAGACACAGTGATATTTACCAAGCTTTTGCTTCCCAACTCACTATATAGAATCAAATGATTCAGATGAGATAGAAGGGACTGAATGCCAAAATGAACTGGAAATGGCTTCAGAACAGAGTATTTTGAAGTCTATTGTTATTCAGAGAACAGCCCAGCCTGGTCTGAAGGCCAAGGATGAGCAGGAGCCTTCTTCTCTGGAACATTTCAAGGAGCTGCATTTATAACAGAGGCCCTCTCTCCTTACTGTCTGAACTAAGTGTGGTATGACTAACTTGGCTGGCTCATCCATTTTCCTGGGGATGTGGAGGGAGGGAGGGGATTGAGAAAGGAAGACTATCTATAGGAGAGGAGTGTGACAAGGCTATTCAGAGGTTTATCTGGAACATTAAACAATGAGGAACAGCCAAGAACATTTAAAAATGAAGGTGTTGGAAGTACTGAATTTTCCTTAATAGACATCAGCACATATTGTAAACTACATTAATAGTAACAAAGTGGCACTAGAGAAACCAAAGGAAGACATAGCCTAGAAAATAGGTCTTTGTATAAACATAAAATAAATGTGTTTTAAAGAAATAAGCTCAAAGCAATGGGATGCAGATGTATTATTTAATAATTGGTGCTGGGGATATTTTCAAAGTTACTTAATTGCTTTTAATCAGCTAACAAGTACCAAAATAAATTTAAGGCACATTAAAGATATAGATGTAAAAATGGATATCTAAAAGAAAAGAAAAGAAAAGAAAAAATATAGGTGAGCATCTGGAACAGTTCCTGGTCTCCAGGCAGAAAAAGATGTTTGCCTTTCAAAAGCTGTGCATTTTTAGACCTTGAAAAATCAGACACACACATTTCCCCTGGACCTTGTCTTCTTTTGATTTGAACAAGTGATAGAGGCCAATCCAAGTCTCATTCTATTACATCCTTATGTTTCTAACCAAGACAGTGCAGAACAACCTTTCCTCACCACATCATTAAGCCCTCCTCCCAACATGAGTTTGCTTTGATCATCTAAAACGGACAGAACTCATGCTCTCCCTAAGCCAGTGCAGCTCATTTGCTCTTAGGCAGTGGACAAAGAGGGCAGCAGGTGTCTACGTCTCAAAAGAGGGAATTGTTTTGCTCCTGAGGCAGAAGCAAAGCTAGGTGATCATCAAACATGTTTCATTTTCCTGCTGGATGCTTGGCCGACCCACACTTTCCAGGAAGTAGAATAGGGCCAGGTGACTGACCTGTGGCCAGCAAAACATGGACAGCAGCTGGCAGTCTCTCCTGAGCTTGGCTCCTCACTGTCTCTGTTCTCTCTCCTTGTTTCATGGTGACCTTGGAGAAAATATGCCAAAGGTTAGCAGCACCATAGTGTGAAAGAAGCCAGGGGTCCCTGTTACTACCTGTAGGAAAGCTGCCCAGCTTGCAAGGGGCTGTGATGCAAATGAGAAGTCAACCTTCATTGTGTTCACCCACTGGGATGGTGGTGCTTTCTCAGAGTAGTCTAGGCGGTCTTTCCTCCTGTGACTTCTGTCATCACCCACCCTTGGGTGAAAAGATGGACCATAGTAACATCAATGCATCATACTTGCTCTGTTTGAGGCAGGATGAAGGAATAGATACCTTTTAATCTCATTCTTCTCCTCCTCTTCCTTTTCTTCCTTCTTTGAATAGAGAGTGGGCATACTTTCTGAACCAAAGGGAGTTCTCACAATAATCTTGCAAACATTTTTAGTCCTCCGGGGGGGGGGGTCTTTATTTTATTTATTTAATTTTTTATTTTACAATACTGCATTGGTTTTGCCATACATTGACATGAATCTGCCATGGGTGTGCATGAGTTCCCAATCCTGAACCACCCTCCCAGCACCCTCCCCATATTATCTCTCTGGGTCATCCCAGTTCACCAGCCCCAAGCATCCTGTATCCTTTATCAAACCTAGACTGGCGATTAATTTCTTACATAATAGTATACATGTTTCAATGCCATTCTCCCAAATCATCCCACCCTCTCCCTCTCCCAGAGTCCAAAAGTNTAGATGACTGGAAAATCCTTGCTTGACAAGAATGTGCTTGTGACACAACCAAATGAAAAAAAGGGTACACCGCATGATTCAATTATGAAAACACTATGAAATTAAAGAAAATTGAGAGTACTACCTGGGATCACTCCTAGGCTTTTGATAATTTGTATGAACTGTTGAAAAAATCATTTATTGTGGCTGTGCCAGTCCTCATTGCTGTGCAGGCTTCTGTCTAGTGTGGGCTTCAGGAGTTGCAGCACTGGGTCTCAGTAAATTGTGGTTCCTGGGCCCCAGAGCACAGGCTCCATAGTTGCTTTTTAGCATGTGGGATCTTCCTGGACCAGGGACTGAACTGGTGTTTCCTGCATTGGCAAACATATTCTTTACCACTGAACTGCCAGGGAAGCCCTACACATACTGTTTTGATGACTAGAAACACAGACATAGATAGTTAGCTTGGGGACTTGTTGATATCTTTTCTCATATGTGCTATGAATTTGTTTTATGTGGGTTTTCTTCTTCATGTTGCATTTTTACTGAAAAAAAAAATCTGTTACCATTAGGTTGTTATTGGTTATATAATTAGTATAAAATTTAATTGTACTTAAATTTCCTATGTTGCTATCCTTTTGAAATTATTTGTGATAGTTGCTGAAAATTTATGTATTTTATTGGTTCTTCAAAGAACCAATGATTTATTTTAACGTTTTGCTTGTGTATATTCCTCACTTTCTTTGGATCGTTTTCTAAAATCTAAATTTGAGTGCTTTCGTTTTCTCTCTCTCTCTCTCTCTCTCTTTTTTTTTTTTTTTACTATTTTAAATGGTGAGAACATTTCAGACTGAATTTTCCCTAAGTATAGCTTTTAGTTTTATCCTACATTTTGTATATTTAGTGTTCGTTTTTATATTCTAAATAGTCCATCATTTTGTTCTTGATATCCTCTGTGACAAAGTATTTATGAAATTGCTTTAAATTTTTTTAGTGAGTCTTAAAATTTTTTTTAAATTTTCTATTGGCTATAGTTGATTAACAATGTTGTGCTAGTTTCAGGTATATAGCAAAGTGATTCAGTTACAAATGTATCTATTCTTTTTCAAATTATTTTCCCAATTAGGTTATTACAGAGTATTAAGCAGAGCCTCCCGTGCTAACCAATAGGTCCTTATTGGTTATCTGCTTTAAACATAGCAGTGTGTACATGTCAATCCCACACAATCAACCTATTTCTCCTGCTTTCCCCTGGTAATCATAAATTAATTCTCTAGTATGTGAGTCTTTCTGTTTTAAATAAGTTCATTTGTATCATTTTTTAAGATTCCACATATAAGTGATATTATATATTTGTCTTTTTCTATCTGACTCACTTAGCTTTAGTAATGATAATCTCCAGGTCCATCCATGTTACTGCAAATGGCATTATTTCATTCTTTTTATGGCTGACTAATATCCCATTGGGCATATAGACATCTCCTTTATTCATTCATCTGTTGATGGACACTTAGGTTGCTTCTGCATCTTGACTATTGTAATTATTGCTACAATGAACACTGGAGGGCATGTATCCTTTTTAATCATGTTTCTCTCTGGATATATGCCCAGGAGTGGGATTCCTGGATCATACGGTAGTTCTATTTTTAGTGTGTCAAGGAATCTCCATGCTATTAGTAGTGGCTGTACCAATTCATATTCCCACCAACAGTGTAGGAGGGCTCCCTTTCCTGACGTGCTGCAGTCCATGGGGTTGCAGAGAGTTGGGCATGACTTAGTAACTAAACAACAGCAATTTCTGCCTATGTTTTGCTCTAAGAATTTTATAGTATCTGGTCTTACATTTAGGTCTTTACTCCATTTCGAGTTTATTTTTGTGTGTGGTATCAAAAAATGTTCTAATTTCATTTTTTATGGATTCCTGTCCAGTTTTTCTGGCACTATTTATTGAAGAGAATGTTTTTTTCTCCATTGTATACAGTCTTCTTTCTTTATGTCAGAACAGTTAGAATTATTTGTAATTGTTTGTTTACATGGAAGATACAAACATTCATATGTCTCAACTCAGGTGGGCAATATAATGCAACTTTCTCCCCCCACACACACACCAAAAATATGAACTTGCCTTATTTCTAAGCTTCTATCCAATTGGTTAGAGGTGATTGTGGGAAAAGAATTTAATTGTTCAATAAAAGGTATCTCAGTCTTTTTCAGTTTAAAATACTAATTTAGGGGTAAATATTTAGTGAAATCCAAGGTTTAAATGTCTTACTGAAGCCACTTGTTGACCCCAAAATTACCGTGCCTTACCCATGTAAAGGCCTTTCTTCTAATCACTATGCAATAAAACTAGCAAAAAAAAAACAACAACTGAATTTTAACTATGATAAAACATCTTAAATGCAGTTTCATGATTTTTAAGACTTGCTGAAAACAGATAACATGATTCTATACATAGAAAATCCTACAGATACTATGAAAAAACTACTAGAGCTCATCAATGAATTCAGTAAAGTTGCAGGATACAAAACTAATACACAGAAATCTCTTGCATTCCTATACACTAACAACAGAAGATTAGAAACAATACCACTTACCATTGCATCAAAAAGAATAAAATACCTAGGAATAAACCTCCTTAAGATGGCAAGAGATGTGAACTCTGAAAACTATAGGATGCTGATGAAAGAAATTGAAGATGACACAAACAGATGCAAAGATATACCATGTTCTTCTGCCGGAAGAATCAATATTGTCAAAATGACTATACTACTCAAGGCATTCTACAGATTCAGTGAAATCCCTGTCAAATTACCAATGGCATTTTTCACAGAATTAGAGCAAGCAATCTTATAGATGGAAGCACAAAAGACCTTGAATAACCAAAACAACCTTGAAAAAGAAAAACAGCTGGAAGAATCAGGCTCCCTAACTTTAGACCATACTACAATGCTACCATCTTCAAAACAGTGTGGTACTGGCACAAAAACAGAACTCTAGATCAGTGCCTGCTAAGTCACTTCAGTCATGTCTGACTCTGTGCAACCCCATAGATGGCAACCCACCAGGCTCCGCCATCCCTGGGATTCTCCAGGCAAGAACACTGGAGTGGGTTGCCATTTCCTTCTCCAATGCATGAAACTGAAAAGTGAAAGTGAAGTCACTCAGTCATGTCCAACTCTTAGGGACCCCATGGACTGCAGCCTACCAGGCTCCTCCACCCATGGGATTTTCCAGGCAAGAGTACTGGAGTGGGGTGCCATTACCTTCTGGACAACCATGCAAAGTCCAGAAACAAACCCACACACCTATGGTCAATTAATCCATAAGCATGAATTTAGCCAGTTCTGGGAATAGACAGTAGGTCATTGTATTGCCAGTTTTGGGAGCCAGTTTGACAGATGAGACTGGAAACGCAGATCATGCCACTTCTTGGACTTTTTATTTAAATGCAGACATATCAGTTAGAACAGGCTAGGTTAGGTTTGGGTGATATGGTGCCCAGATCTCAAAACACAGATTTCCTTTTACTCGTGTCACCTTCTCAGTGTAACTTGGCTGAAACTGAACTTCACATCTTCTTCACTCCAGTTTTAGGCTGACAGAGCAGCCTGTCTGAGAAGTTGCTGGTCATTATGGTAGAGGGAAAAAATGAGCAAGAGTCTTCAAGCTTCTGCCTGAAGTGACATATGCTACTTCTACCCACCCATCATTGGCTGAAGCAAGTTATATTAAGTCCAGTTTCAGTGGGGCAAGGAAGAGTTCTCCTCCTCCAGCGAAGGGAAGTGCCTGTTAGTATAATTCTCTATCCCCTTCTAAATCTATATCCTTCTGTGCACCTTACCCGAGAAATAGGGCTACACCACTTTCTGATTTAGTCACAGATCCACTCTCATTCTTACCAGAGAAATAACAGCTTAAAAGGATTTATACCAAGTGTCAGTATTTTGTGTGCAAATGGCAAACTGCCCATTTCTCTAAATTCAATAAAATAGTTTTCTCTCATCCTCATGGGTCCTTAGGGACAAAATTTAAGTCAACTTCAGTAGAAAGGATTTCATATTTCCACCCAAAGTTTCATTGTTCCCTCACTAAGTTGTGTCTGACTCTTTGCGACCCCATGAATGAAGCATGCCAGGTTACCCTGTCCTTCACTATCTCCCAGAGTTTACTAAAATTCTTATCCGTTGAGTTGGTGATGCTATCTAATCATCTCATCCTTTGCCGCCCTCTTCTCCTTTTGCCTTCAATTTTTCTTTCCCAGCATCAGTCTTTTCCAGTGAGTCATCTCTTCACAGCAGGAGGCCAAAGTATTAGAGCTTTTGCTTCAGCATCAGTCCTTGCAATGAATATTCAGGGTTGACTTTCTTTAGTATTGATTGGTTTGATCTTCCAGTCATGAGAAGTTGATGATCTGAGCCACAGTCAGCTCCAGGTCTTGTTTTTGCTGACTGTGTAGAGCTTCTCCATCTTCAACTGCAAAGAATATAATCAGTCTGATTTTAGTAGAAAAGATTTCATATTTCCCACTTAAAGATAAGGACTATTTATTCATTTGGTGGAGAGTCTTGAGCTGGAGAAAGGGATATTTGCCTACAGTTTCAAATAGAATATAATGCAAATCGTTTACCAAGTGCTTTTCCCAATGGCAAAGAGGAATATCTTGGCATTTTAATCCATGTTTAAATTTGGAAGCAAGTTCAGGGAATGCATTAGTATTTTTATCTTTCAAACCAAGGAATGGAGGTATTTGTTTCTTAAAGCCCCACACTGGGCCAGAATTCTGGCAAGAACAGTATAAATTAGTATCATTACCATTTTAGTCCCGAGAACCACCAGCAAAGTTAAGTTGATGTTCAATGACATCTTTTAAAGGTAAAGGGGCAGAAGTAGGGGAGAAACATAAGTGATGGGCAAAGAGACAAAAAATTCAACGTAGATTAACACAAACAAACTGTATTTGGCCATGCTAGAATCATGTCAAATCATCTGTCTGCCACTTTGAAGTATTTGTGTTAGGGTTGCCCATTGTGGGAGAAGAGTGTCCTGCCTACAATTTTCTTCTCATCAGACTTGTTTATTACTGAAAAAATGTCCCTTTGGTACAGCAGATTAAAAAACCTGATTCTGCCTTAACTATTAAGCTTCTGGCTTTGTTGGATAAAAGGACCAACCTTCTTTATTGTCTTCTAGGACAATACACTTGATAACTCTTCCTCTGTAGGAGATAGAGGGAATTAAACTTGATGGAATACAGATTTCCATTATCAAAAGAACTTTAAGTTTTTCCCACAGTGTTTTTTGTGGCTCCGTTGCCAGTCTCTTAACAATTTTGTAATTCAATCATAATTCTGTCAACAGTAGGCTGAGGAGGACAGTGGCTACAGTTGTCACATAGCCAGCCTGGCTATGTGACATAAAAGATGCTCAAAAAGAATTCCGGTAATGGATGATGGGTTCTATAACATGGACCAATGTTCATGGAACCATTGGCTTCATCTCAATAATGTATATCTTCACCTCAGAGGCTGTTGCTAGGGTAAGTAACTACTTAGCATTAGGTTTTATGTCTGTTCAAACTTCTGTATAGTTTAAATTTGAAAACACGCCCACACCATTGATCAGTCTTAGTAGGGAAAGTTACAGTTGACTTGCAGGGGCAATTTTAAATACACATATTTGCAACCAGATAGCTACTGTTAAATGAACAGTTTTGAGTCATTAACTGCTCACAGCTAAGGAACAAATTTCACAAAACACGGATAATTCCACCTTATCCTCTCAAACAAATTTTATTCATATTCTGCTCTAACAAATATAGCATGAAGGCAACAGTTGTTTAAGTTCCTTAGTGTATGGCACGGATGAAAAGAAACAAACATACTCAGAAGCAGTCCAGTGCTGAAATGCTGGTTTAACAAAAGAGGCACGTATTATTCTATTTAGCAGTTTATACCAGATCTCAGAAGACATTTTTTTTTTCCTTGCAAGCAACAGACTACATTTATTTGCATTAAGTAAAAACATATCTTGATCAAGAAAATTACTTTATTTTTCTGATTTTCCTTTATATCACAAATGTCGGGGTAAGGCAAATCCTTAATGAATTGTATGATAAAAACCCTATTCCCCAAGAAAATATATTGAACATATTCTGCTAACTTTGTTATTTTTCAAAGCAAAGCTGACATGCACCACATACAGAGAAATGTCATTTCAAATCGAGTGCATCAAGCAGAAGCGTATTAATTCACAAAGAGGCTTTTCAGTGTTTCATAGAAAGATGTACAATTAGCTGCTATGACTAATAGGTGACCCAGTATCACAGGCTGTGTTTCAGATGCCTCCATTGTAAGTTTTTGTGAAGGAAGGCTTATCCATCACTTGAGTAGTTACCAGCTAGAGGACAGACCCTTTGTCCCTCCTACAACGAGTACCTTTTTAAATAGAACAATTATGTGGAAAGCCCACCTCCATCCTCTGTATGCAAACAGGACTTAAATAAGGGGCTATTTGCCTCCCACTCTCCTTCCTATAAACCCATGAGTCACCTAGCCTGGCTAGAGTGTGTTTGGAAACTGACTTCCAGAATTTATGTTCAGAGAATGAATCAGTCTGGCAAATTTTCCATTGCACAGTTTGTACATTGACAGCACCAGTGAGATAAAGGTTTCCTGTGTTGTGGGTATCTTCCATGTGGCCTAAAGCTGGATTTTTAATGTTTTACTATTGAAATGAAAATCGCTTCATTGTTTGTCTTAAAGCATAGAATCTTCTAGCCAAACAGCCACCCAAAAGCAGAATGAGGGAAAAAATGAAAACACAATCTAATCTTAAAGTGAAACGTAAACCAATTTGGGAGCAGGGTTGATGGTCTTTACTCCTGACTCAGTTTCCTGGATGCACAGCCTACTTTCTTTTTCTATAATTTTCAGGCAGAGAACTTTCACTGATACCCACCCACATTGAAAACTGGATGAATGGCTGTCATTGACATCAAAAGGAACACACAAAAGGAGAGACACAATTCTGATCCCTACTGTTCCTGCCAGAGACATTAGATCTTTGTCCATTAAAAAGAAGATCCCCATCCTTCCTGCCTCCTCATGTTGCTTTCCACTGTGACTCATTACTGAGCATGAGTTGCATGCACGCTTGGGAGTCACAGGAAAATGTCCTCCTAGGAGATTGCGTTTGTCAAGTACTGGGTTGGCCAAGAAGTGCATTCAGGTTTTTCTGTTACATCACATGGAAAACCCGAATGAACATGGCTGGGCAACCCAACCCTTCACAAGAACGATGGCGACTGTCAACTAAGTCATACAGATGATGTGAAATACTGTCTGTATTCCCGTGGCATCATTTCTTGGATTAGTTAAAATGAGGCTTTTTCTTGGTTTTCTAGAAAGCAGTGTCTAATGGCAGTAGAGGACATATAAGTTTCTGTATCAAACTGTGGAATAATGGCAGAAGGGGGGACAGCCATGTTCCAAAATCATGACGTCACTTAAATGTCACTGCCAGGTTGATGAACTGCTTTTAAAACAACAACAACAAAAACAGAGGATGTTAAAACATATTACATAGGTAGAAATACAACTTATTATTCCATAGACCAAATAAGCCATCAAACAAGGCAACAAATTCAGAAAAGCCAAAACAAAATTCACAGGAAGACAAGAAAGTGAAATTTTCTTTAGAGGAAGGAGCAAAACTGAAGAACTCCATGGAATATGTAGAAAGCACAACCCCTGATTATTGTAGAAATGCTCCATGTGATCCATTCCTTTTCTCCCTCTACTAAGAAAAAAATATGCAGTTAACTTACAATTCTGAAGCCCTCATAAGGAAGATGGGTTTAAGAAGATGGAGAGGGGGGGACAAATGGAGAAAGCAGCATCAACATATATTGTGTGTAAAATTGACAGCTAAAGGGCAGTACCTCACAGCGAGCTCAGTCTGGCCCTCTGTGATGACCCAGATGCTGGGATGGGAATGAGGGAGGGAGGTGCCAGAGGGAGGGCGTATATGTGTGATTACCGCTGATTCACGCTATTGCACAGCAGAAACCAACACAACAGTGTAAAAAATTAAAAAGCAAAAACCAGGAAAAAAAAAAGATATGCAAGAAATAATGGAGGTTTCCACAGGGATGAGTAGACTGGTCTTATAGCCAGGGAGGCAGGCTTCTTGCCTTCTGAGGGTTCTATCCTTGTTGGCTCTGGGACGATATTTGTGACAACTGCAGATGGTGACTGCAGCTATGAAATTAAAAGACGCTTACTCCTTGGAAGAAGAGTTATGACCAACCTAGACAGCATATTCAAAAGCAGAGACATTACTTTGCCAACTAAGGTCCGTCTAGTCAAGGTTATGGTTTTTCCTGTGGTCATGTATGGATGTGAGAGTTGGAGTGTGAAGAAAGCTGAGCACCAAAGAATTGATGCTTTTGAACTGTGGTGTTGGAGAAGACTCTTGAGAGTCCCTTGGACTGCAAGGAGATCCAACCAGTCCATTCTGAAGGAGATCAGCCCTGGGATTTCTTTGGAAGGAATGATGCTAAAGCTGAAACTCCAGTACTTTGGCCACCTCATGCGAAGAGTCGACTCATTGGAAAAGACTCTGATGCTGGGAGGGATTGGGGGCAGGAGGAGAAGGGGACGACAGAGGAGGAAAAGGGGACGACAGAGGATGAGATGGCTGGATGGCATCACGGACTCGATGAACGTGAGTCTGAGTGAACTCCGGGAAATGGTGATGGACAGGGAGGCCTGGCGCTCTGCGATTCATGGGGTCGCAAAGTCGGACACGACTGAGAGACTGAACTGAACTGAACTGATGTCTTCCCGTGCCCTGAATCCCTTGTGCCTACTGTGCCAGGGACATCTTGGCTTATTAGTCCCGCTGCTTCCCTTCAATGTGTGCTGGGAGAGGGAACAGCCATCAGATTCGTCTTGAACTTGGCGTGAACAAAGCACACCATTTAAATGCAAACCAGGAAACCAGAACTGCAAGCAAGGCCTCTAATTGCCTCCAAATTCAAAGGAGAATCTGCTCTGTGGGTCATCAGTCCCTGGGTAAAAACAAGGTGTTCTTTTATGAAAAGCAGATGTATAAAGATTTCAAGGAGAACTTTTTGGATTCTAAATGCAGCAGTCTCCCTCTCAACCAAAAGGCCCAGGAAAGTGCCCTCAGAATTGCGTCACAAGAAATCACTTCTCCCTGAGGGAAAAACAGTGAAGACTTCCTGAACCAGGTGAGGTCTGCTGAAAGTCAGTGTCAGACAAGAATGAACCCGCTGACTTGTTGCCAAGGAAGAGACCAGGGGCCGGCCACCTTCGTTGTTACGCCTCTGTGGTCTGCTCCGGATTAAACTCTGCCTTCATATTCCTCCTTAGAGTCTCATGGAACAGTGTTGGACCCCTGAATAAAAGACCATTTGCAACCGATCCTCCTGACCTTTTTCTAAGGGATTTCTGAAGGTTTTGCCCATTTTCGGTCCTGCCTCCTTCCTCTGTGGATTCTACTGATATAGGGTTTGATGTTTCCTCAAATGCACCTTTTCAGTCACCTTCCTTCTCTCTCTCCCTTTTTTTTTGGAAGAAACCACTGTACCAGCCAGCTTTGTGAAATAACCGAGTAAGCAGACAGGGGCCAGAACACTGTGTGTTACACGTGCCACTGCGACCCTGGGGCGGAGTCGGGAGAAGAAAAGACAGAAACGACAGGGATAGTGCCTGAAAGTTGCATTCACGTGGGGCCCCCACCAAATGAAACAAAACTTTTTTTTTTCTTTTTTCTTTTTTCTTTTTTTCTTTCTGCGGGTAAACAGAACAAAACGCAGCTGGAGAAATGAGAGCAAAGGATTCCCCGTCCTTCGGTGGGACTCGCCTCCCCCCACCCCCACCCGCCTGCACAGTGCACGTGCGCGCCAGCGTCTTCTTGCACCTCCCCAGGGCTAGGAGGCCTGCACACTGAGGACTGTCATTTACTGCCACCTCGTTGTCCCTTTGCTTCATGGTGTGCCCCTGCCGAAGACAAGGAGAAGCCATTTGTTAAAGACGTCATCATAGGTTGAGCAAGCAGTATCTTTTAAATACAGCTATTTAAATGTTTCTCACCCTTCAAACGTGCCTAGAAAGATGTTTAATTATCAGAGAGCTTGGGGTATCTGAGCTGTCATTGGTAGCATGGAGTATCTTTAAAGACCATATAAATCATTGTTAATAGATGTACACAACATGGACAACTTGCTGATGGGGGAGATTAACTCAAGTCTTCAAAGTATTATTTGAGAAACCGAATCTTGAAGCCATGGTCCTCTCTTCTTGGCCCTATCACGTGTTCCAGTTTCCAGGGCTCAACACAGAAACAGTAAAAATGTACATGATGCTGGTTTGCAAAAGACACGGATGGTCATCCCACTGCTTTGAGATCGTGCTTATTAAGTAGGCCTCTGCTGTGTTCTCCATTTGTGAAAGAACTCTAATATATCCTGCCTTAGAAGAACCTATAGGGAAATGCATAGATCACATGTATACTGCGAAGTCTTTTGAAAAATGAATTTAACCTACACCACTGCTGTTGCTGCTAAGTCATTTCAGTCGTGTCCAACTCTGTGTGACCCCCATAGACGGCAGCCCGCCAGGCTCCCCAGTCCCTGGGATTCTCCAGGCAAGAACACTGGAGTGGGTTGCCATTTCCTTCTCCAATGCATGAAAGTGAAAGTGAAGTCGCTCAGTCGTATCTGACTCTTCGCAACCCCATGGACTGCAGTCTACCAGGCTCCTCCGCCCATGAGATTCTCCAGGCAAGAGTACTGGAGTGGGGTGCCATTGCCTTCTCCAACCTATACCACTACCAAGACATAAAACACTCCCATTGCCCCAGAAAGCTCTCACTGCAATTATGAACCCTACTCTTTTAAAAATTTATTTATTTTAATTGGAGACTACAATATTGTGGTGGTTTTTGCCATACACTGACATGAATCAGCCACGGGTGTATGTGTGTCCCCCATCGAGAACTCCCCTCCCACCTCCCTCGCCATCCATCCCTCAGGGTCGTTACAGTGCCTCAGCTTTGAGCGCCCTGTTTCAGGCATTGAACTTGGACTGGTCATCTCTTTCACATATGGTAATATACATGTTTCAATGCTATTCTCTCAAATCATCCCACATTTGCCTTCTCCCACAGAGTCCAAAAGTCTGTTCTTTATATCTGTTTCTTTGGCTGTCTTGCATATAGGGTCATCATTACTGTCCTTCTAAAGTGAAAGTGAAGTGAAGTCGCTCAGTCGTGTCCGACTCTTTGTGACCTGTGGACTGTAGCCCACCAAGCTGCTCCGTCCATGGGATTCTCCAGGCAAGAATACTGGAGTGGGTTGCCNCTGGGAGGGATTGGGAGCAGGAGGAGAAGGGGACGACCGAGGATGAGATGGATGGATGGCATCACCGACTTGATGGACATGAGATGGACGTGAGTCTGAGTGAACTCCGGGAGTTGGTGATGGACAGGGAGGCCTGGCATGCTGCAATTCATGGGGTTGCAAAGAGTCGACACAACTGAGCAACTGAAATGAACTGAAGTGTACATTGTAATATCTGATTCATAACTAAGTTTTTAAACTGAAGCTATGAGAGCCCTAGTTTTCTCTGTGTACAGATTACACATATGAGAGGTCTCCACCTCTGGAAAATATTATCAAAATTAAATTTATAAAAGAACTCTGTTTAATTTAAAATGCTTATGAACTAAATATTTCTAAATATGAAAAAGCAGGCCAGAATGAATTTTAGGTTCAAACAATCTAGAAAGTGTTCAGTATTAAATTAACATTTGGCATCAAGCTTAAGATAGCTGGTTTAATCAATAAAGACTTGTCTTTTATTTTACCCAGGTTTAATGCAGGTCAATACATTTATTTCTGTTACAGAGTTTGTCAACAATAAAAATTAACTTGGTATGATGAAATTCTTATAAATACACTATAAAGGAGACAAGATAAGCTTTGGGGTAAACTCTTTAGAAATAATTATACTTTAGGAATGTCTACTTGAAAATAATCTCTCCATATGATTTGGTAAGTTGAAGAATTGTGCTAAATTAAGTGAAACAGTGGAAGTTTATTGAAGAGCTAGGTCATTCCCAAATAAGATATTGAAACATTCTCTTCCCTTTACAGAGAAGCTAAAGATATTTAGAACTATTCATATATATGTTTGGTGCCACACTGAGATATTTTTATAAGAAAGTACATGTTTTTAGAAATTATTATTGATATTTGTTTGCCACGCCAAACTACAGAACACTAAGGTTGTTCATAATTACTTACTTCTTCTTAGTATACAGTAGAAAAGTAAGATGTGTGTTGTGAACAAAAGAAGGTGCGAAACATGGAATTGTGTTTTATTTTTAAGGGAAAAGAAAATAATTTTGTCCCAAAGTTGGTTCTTTCTAGATGGGGAAAAAATAAGGGACAAAATAATAAGCAGACAGAGAGTTGGTGGAAAATAAGCCCGAGAAATGAGTTTTGTGCATGGTCAGGACTGGTTGAATTTAGATTGAATTTAATAAGGCAGATGGATTTTGTTGTTAAAAGTAAGCTGGTGTAAGACTGGAATTTCATTTTCTCTCTGTTAAGAGAATAAAGTTTTCTTGGAGTGTGGCATTGGTAACAGACTGTCTGAGTTTCTGTGCCTTTAAGTGATCTGTTTTTAATTCTGAAATCTTTTGTCAACTTTAGTTAAGTGTTCACTGTGATCCTATTTGACCAAGTGTTTTAAAACTTTTTGTTATTTTTGACAAACTTCCTATCAAGTTTTAATTAACATCTCCAGCTAACTTTGAAAGGCTTCAGAGGACCCCTATGGCATCTCAGAGAAGAATATCAGACTAATTAGGCTTATGGTATGTTAAATTGCTTGAGAAACGTCAACTGATTAGAGACGAACCTTAGGTTATATTTTGTGGATAAATGTCATTAATACAGATATCCTAAAATATATATTAATTCCTAAAAATCTGATATGCCCTGGTATAATATTGATCATAAATTCTAGTTTTTATCTTAAAATCTTATAGGTCACAGCAATATCCAAGTTTCTTGTCAATTGCATTATAATTTGATCTTTAACCAAGCCTTTTTAAGTCTTGCTACTTAAAGCCAATCATTGTTTTACTTTGATGCTTCTATAAAAATGAAGGTCTTCAAGAAAATTCATAGAAAGGATTTTTGACAAATAGAAGTTTCTGAGCGCTTTAGATCATATCACTGAGCTGGGTAAGAAATTACAAAACTCTAATGGAAAACCTGAAGATTTCACCCAGATCATCAAGAATTAACTGATGAATATAATTTGTGATATTATGACTTTTGGGGAAATATTTGATGCTTTTTAACTGTGGTGTTGGAGAAGACTCTTGAGAGTCCCTTGGACTGCAAGGAGATCCAACCAGTCCATTCTGAAGGAGATCAACCCTGGGATTTCTTTGGAAGGAATGATGCTAAAGCTGAAACTCCAGTACTGTGGCCACTTCATGCGAAGAGTTGACTCATTGGAAAAGTCTCTGATGCTGGGAGGGATTGGGGGCAGGAGGAGAAGGGGACGACCGA
>SJYV01049711.1:688685-729276 GCA_006410875.1 Neotragus pygmaeus | reverse complement strand
ACCTTTTCCAGTCCTGTGGCCACTGCTGAGTTTTCCAAATTTGCTGGCATATTGAGTGCAGCACTTTCACAGCATCATCTTTCAGGATTTGAAACAGCTCAACTGGAATGCCATCACCTCCACTAGCTTTGTTCGTAGTGATGGTTTCTAAGGCCCACTTGACTTCACATTCCAGGATGTCTGGCTCTAGATGAATGATCACACCATCGTGATTATCTGGGTCTTTAGATGCCTTCAAAATGAGACATGACTAAAGAAAGGTTTTTGGAAATTGATAAAGTGCTTTTAAAGACTCACTATGTTTCTGGCCAAGCCATGTGATGTGAGACAGTGAGGTGGAGTCATGAAATTTTAAGAATAGCCCAGATTCAAGCCAGGCCTCCTATAATTGCTGAGTAGTTCCATAGAGTTCACCAGATAGACTTCAGTTCAGTTTAGCCTTGGTATGACCCATTATTCCCTTGGTACTGTGAAGTAAGATTAAACTGAGGCACATACTTTTTTTTTTTAAGGACTGTCAATTTTGCCAGTTCCTCGTAGAAAGCGGTTTTTGAACTTTACTCTGTTCAAACTGAACATGTTGATTCATAGAACAGCCCCTTTACTCCTAGATTACACAGAGAAAATGTGCCAGGCTTGTGGTTTCGGTGACTCAAATAGCTCAGAAACTTACCATCAGGACTCATGGAGCTCTCTGTGTCACCAGAGCCTTCGCTCTTCACAGCAACTCTAGGTGTGTTGCCGCCTTGAGCTGAAGAAGAAGACAGTCCTTGATTAATAGAGAATTAGAATGTCCTGACTGCCAATTGTTCTGTCACCCTCCACTGCACTCTTAAATTTAAAAATACTCCTGGGATTGAATTTCTTTTGCAGAAGAGGTTAAAGAAAGAAATAGTAGGCTGAGTTGCTTGAATATTTCAGTGCTGTCATATTCTAAATTCTCTTTAATTTGTGAAATAATCACATACATACATGCACAATTTCTCAAATTAGAAAGCAGGTAACATGAAAGCAGGGAAGCTTGGTTTAATCAGAACAACCCACAATTTGAATTTGGGGAAATTTGTGTCTGAGTTTATGTGGCTTTAACTTTGAAGAGAGTAAAAACAGAAAATCTATTTTGCCTTAGGCATGCCTGAAAGCTGAAAGATTCATTCTCCTGGCAGTGAGGTTTTTTTGTTTAAACACAAATGAAAGTCTCATTTGTCCCCCTAGAAGACATCCTTGGATGCTGCCATTCTGGACTACCAAGAATCCAGTCTTTAGTTAATTTCTGTTGTAATTTTTCTCTACTCACACAAAAGACTTGTCCTCCATTCACTGTGGCTGAAGCTATATAACACACTTATGTGTAGTTGTAAGGATGCTGTTTTTCTTTTGCTTTTCATGATCTGATATCTGTACATATTGAAAACTGTTCACTATAATAAGTCTAGTTAACATTCATTTTTATTTTTGTGAGAAAATTTACAGATAGTCAAAAGGACAATAATCCCTTGCTTCTTAGATATCTATTATGTTTTCACAATTTGAAGAGCCAGGGCATTTGAAGATACAAATAAAGTACTGGAAAAACCCATAATTTCAAGATTTTTATTATTTCTGTACTTAAAAATAGAATATTAAATTGAGTTTCATTACATGAATACCTATTGAGTCCAGAGTATGTTCAGAGTATGTTCAATCTGATCCTCCTACTGAGTCAAGGCTAGGAAAGATTCAGTGTATAATCTCTTCAAAGGCAGATACCTTCAACTTGCACTTTTGGTAATCATTTACTGAAGCTGAAAATCAAGAAGTAAGGTCACTAATCTTAGCCTGGGTAGATGGAAGGTAGGAAGGTCAGTACTTAACAGTGAAGAAAATTATTTTATATTTGAAGACTGAAGTGCAGGTTCATTTAAGTGCAGATAACCAAACAAGCTTTGCATCTAATGCTGAGGAAGAAAACTGAGAATCAGAAGTGTGGGAATTTGGGAGATGTCTACAATTTCTGGCTTGGGAAGATCCCCTGGAGAAAGGAAGGGCAACCCACTCCAATATTCTTGCCCGGGAAATCTCATAGACAGAGGAGCCTGGTGGGCAACAGTCCATAGGTTTGCAGAGTCAGATATAAGTGAATGCCTAACACTTTCACTTTTCAATACAGAATAATGTCATATCATTGATAGCATGAGAGTAGATGAGAAAAGTCAGGAATAGGATAACAAGAAAAAATGACTTCTGGACAGCCAACTCCTACAAGGACAATATTAAAGTGACTGTGTCCATGAGTTTTTTTCACTAGTTCCTGAGGATGAGGTTGGGAAAGTGAAAACAAAACTTGAAACTTCCAACTGGACTTAACATCATATTTTTTCTCACTGTCAATTCTAGAAAATAGACAATGTTTCAGCTGCTCATCAACATATTCCTTAAAGACACAATTATAGAAGAAACCACTGATGGATATTTTTCTAAGCCTGAGAGCAGGGAATCTTTGCTAAGTATCCCTCAAAGCAGAAGAAATAAGAAAAAAAGAAATGGAACGTTTGACTTTATATAAACACAGACTTTGAGGTGGGAAAAATGAGAGACATTTTGAAAAAGAAGTATAAATTGAAAAATATTTCTACCTTTTATCATAGACAATGGGTCTATATCTTTGATGTATAAAGTGCTTCTAAAAAATAGAGGTAAATATTAACAATTGGATAGAATATGGATCATGAGATCTAACAGGAAGTTAATTAAAAATAAGAATGGCCTGCAGTTATGTGAAAATGTGATTCACTATGATACTAATGAAAAAAATGCAAGTTAAGATTACACTAAGAAAAAGATTTCTGCCTAAAGTAACTATCATAATGTAGGGTAATACTCCCATCAAGAATAGATAGAGACATTGAACAGATTTGAGAAATTATTTTAAGGCACTAGAGAGCCATTAAAGGAGCTCGAGGACGTGAAAAATGGTGAACTTGACATTCCACATGTGCAAAGAAGTTTAACAGAGCTTCCAGATGTTTTTAAATGAAGTTTGGGGGAGGGGAGAGGGGCCAAATTTGGAGGCCAGGGCCCACCAAAGAAGAGGTGCTCGATAACTACCTCAAGTTTTATTTGGGATTCCCCTGAAGGGTCATACTCTGGGGGCAATGAACTTGAAATAGATCAGTTCTTAAAAAAATCTGAAGATCAACTTTTAATCACCTTACTGTCTGACAAGACTTCAGTGCTCTGCTCAATCCTACCAGCCTTTAAGAAGCAAACATAATCCTGTCTGGAAGAAGATAAAGTCATCCAGAGGCTCAAGTCATCACTACAATTTTTCACACATAGTGTCTAGCATTCAATAAAAACTACCAGTCATTCCAGAAGAACAAGTATGGATCACTGAAAACCAAGACAATAAAACAATATATAGAGACATATTAGAGATATTACTCATAGATACAACTTTAAAATATGGTTAATGTGTTCAAGGATTGAATGACAAGAGGGTGAATTCTCATGGCAAAGAAGTTTATCAGATAACTGGACTAAACACTGTAAAAAAAAAAAGTCAGATATAAATTCTGGAACTGAAAAATATATAATAATTGAAGTTTAGAATTCAGTAGGTAGTTGTGGCAGTAATAAGACACAGCTGAAGAAAGAATTCATAAGTTGAAAGCTAATTTAGAAGAAAATATAAAGAATATTAAAGATGAAAGAATATAAAGATGAAAAATACAGAAAAGAATTATTATGATCCCCAAACAAAATTATTGCAAAGCAAACCTCATTCAAGTCAATCATTATAAAACTGCAGAAAATCATGGTTAAACAAAAACTATAAAATTATTTAGTGAGTAAAGAAGGATTCACTTCAAAATAACAACAATAGGAATTATAGATGACATCTCAGTAAAAATCATGGAGTCCAGAGACAATGTAATGATATCTTTAAAGTGCTTGAAGAAAATAATATTAATGTAAAATTTCATACCTAACAATATCTTCTTTTAGACTTCAATTTGAAAATATTTTCAGAGTTAAAATAGTAGACTTACACTGAAGGATTTTGCTATATTAAAAATAAAAATTCTAGGCAGGTTATAGAACTACATTTGAAAGGTACCATGGAGAAAGACCTTCACATCATTAAGCAAAAATTTCTTACACAGGAAAAACACAACATTAACCATGAGGTAAAAGACTGGTAATCTGGAAAACATTTAAATTAGCAGCTTTAGTTTATCAAAACACAGCATTAAGACTGTAAAATAAACCAGAGTAGAAGAAATTTGCCATATATATATATATATATATATATATATATATACATATAACACAAGAGTCCTTGTATATATGTGTGTGTGTGTGTGCATATATATATATATAACTCACAATGTACTCATATATAAAACAATATAAAAGACAAGGAACCCAATAGAAAATGAGCAAGACACAGACAGACATGTCATAAAAGAGGATCTCTTACCCGGTCACTTAATTTCTTGAATAACTTTTACCAAACATCGCAGTATTTAAAAGCCTCAGCCTTTTCACTATAAACATAACTACAAAATGTTCCAACTCCTTGGACACCATCAGAACTTCTCAAAATACAACATAATTGTTGTATTTTATAAGATATGATTACTATAGAAGGGCCATTGATTGACCTAACACTATTTAAACATTATTTATTTGACTTTCTCCTTGGGGTCACTGTGATGGCATCTAGAAGTACTCATGGATGATTCTTCCAGGGAATCTCTTTCAATGTCATGACTATTAATGGTAATAAGCTGATGATAATACTATAGAGAAACCTGTCTGACATCACAGAGAACTTTCTAGCTAACAGGATGCTAGTCAATTGAATAATGCTCAATTAAAATAAGGGAGCATACAAAACACTTCTAAGAGCTGGGTGAGAAAGGAAAAAAGTTGAAGAAAGCAAAACCCAAAAGGCCAATCAGACAGTAAATATTTAAGTTGCTGGCCTTATGTTTTGTCTTTTCAAACTCATTGTTTTAAAATATAGTATATTTGTCTGAGAATTCTCAGGTTATGCCACCATATTGGCACAGATTAGCATGAAATGTCACGGCATGTTTCAGATCCATGACAGAGAAGAAAAATCATAGTTGTAGCTCTCTATATTGCCATGTTGTTGAGCAGAGGTCTCTTAGATCTGCTTTTGAAGATCCTAATGGTATGATTGGTAGACATTATTCATGTATTTATCATGAGTGCACATGATCCATGTGCATGTGGTATGAATATATGACTATGCATGTGTTCAGTGACATGCTTATGTGAATGTCCAAGTGCACATGTATATGCAAGTGTATGTGTGTGGTGTCATTTGGAAAAGGGAAAGAAGAATGACAGATACTTATTTCTCTCAAGTATGTGGAACTGTTATTATCCTAAAGGCTTCTCTCCTGCTGGGCAATGCATCTGAGTGCCCCAGAGAAATGATTCCATTTCACACAGACAACAGAATCTGATCAAAACAAAAACTGTCTCTACAGCCTATTTATTTCAGTTTGCCTGTCCCTCCCTTCATTTTGATTGCTGCTGCTTGGAACACAAACAAGAGGTACATTTCAGGGCTTCTAGCAGGAGATAAAAGATGCTGAAATAGAAAGAGTCTGGGACAGTCAGTACCAGTTCATTTTCAATTACCAACCTCAACTGTCCTCTTCAAAGCCTTGATTATGATAACCTTTTGTAGGTCACTTGCATTACATAAAAGATAATAAATGAAGCAAGTCTTACCACAAAGAAAAGATGCTGAAAGGCATATAGAATGCAGTTAAACAAATTTTTAAATACATAAACATGGAGAGATATTAGAAGATTCTCCAAGTTTTTCTTTTGAGATTTATGTTGGCAATAAACTCCATGCAACAAAAAGAAGTACAAATAATTATTGTTCAGAATGTGTAGTTAATTCGCTAGGTATCATGACAGCTACAGAAAGCAGAGTTGTCTGGATTCAGTTCTATTGAATTAAATTGGTGTTGAACCAAAGCAAGCATTCTTGAACCATCTTGACTTTTGCCATTATCTATGTTCCAACTTACTCTTAATGTAATGGATTTCCAACTTTACCACTAATGTAATGAATTAGACAATTATTTAGAAAGGCTTACTTCCTATCTGTACCCCTATGGGAGCTGACTTCATTGTTCTTTGACACTGGGCTTGGTCATGGAATTTGCTTTAGCCAATGAGATATTAGCAAAAGTGAGTCAAACAGAGGTCTATGAAATGCACTTGTTCTGTTGGGATTTGCCTTCTTATGCTCCTGCTTTTTATCTCAAAAAGAACATGCTTCAGGGAAGAGCTGAGCAAATAAGACCTGAAACTCAGTTCACAGCCTGACATCTTTCCTGGCCCAGATTAGATGGGGTTGATCCTCATATCTGTGAACAAAAGAATGAATGATTGGTGTTCTAAGTCTCTGAGATTGAAGGCACTACTGTGGTGACAACTAATGTTTAATAAAGTGAAAAGTGAAAGTCGCTCAGTCATGTCCAACTCTTTGTGACACCAGTTCATGGAATTCTCCAGGCCAGAATATTGGAGTGGGTAGTCTTTCCCTTCTCTGGGGTATCTTCCCGACCCAGGTCTCCTGCACTGCTGGTGAATTCTTTACCAGTTGAGCCACCAGGGAAGCCTAAGAATACTGGAGTGGGTAGCCTATCCCTTCTCCAGTGGATCTTCCTGACACAGGAATCGAACCAGGGTCTCCTGCATTGCAGGTGGATTCTTTACCAACTGAGCTATCAGAGAAGCCCAATGCTTAATAATATGTTTTTAATTGACTCTGCCTTAACATTGCTTCTTAATTTTGTCCCATAGCAATTACAGCTATAAAACTGTGAGCTTAATTTGTGCCTAATTTTTTCACACATAATAATGTGTTAGCTTTGGTATCACCTAAAATCATCTACAGAACTGACAGGGATAAAGTAGGATAGTTAAATAGTTTAAAAATCCCACTAGAGGGAATTTGAAGGGAGTTTGGGAAATTCTTGTAAACTAATGAAGCCAGTAACCTAGCAACAATCTACACTACCTTGAAGGAAGGCCAGCTGCATTCAAGCACCAGGCACACTCAGCCACAAGTCCTGAGTTAAACACACAAGAGGACTTCCCTGGGGGTCCAGTGGTTAGCAGTCTGCCTGCCAGTGCAGAAGACACAGGTTTGACCCCTGGTCTTGGAAGATTCCACACACCATGGGGCAACCAAGCCCGTGTACCACAGCTGCTGAGGCCGTTGTGCCTTAAAGCCCGTGCTCTGCAACAAGAGAAGCCGCTGCAATGAGAAGCTGGCACACCACGGCTAGAGAGGAGGCCGCTCCCGACAGCTAGAGGATGCCTGCACTCAGTGAAGATCAATGAAGATCCGGCACAGGCGTCAAATAGATAAATGCAAGACAACAGGTGTGTGCGCTGAATCTCGTTAATGGTCCTTGAAGAGTTGCATTTCTGCGTGGAGCCAAGACAGGAATACAGGTGAAAGAGGAAGAAATTAGGTGAAAGGGGACATTACACTGAAACCTGAGGTGAATTATCATACTAGTATACGTCACCAGCCTTTTGTTAATATACGTATGATTTTAATAGCCCTGTGACACTCCCAGCTAGACCATATGGGTCAAAGGAGGAACCAATGATGTAAACCTTGACATCTATCCAAAAATGAGGAAGAGGGAGGTCTTCTCCCCACCTCTCCACTTTTTCTCTGATTATAAAAATTTAGCCCTCTTTATTTTCAGGGCTGTGCTGCCTTGCTTGCCTGCTTTTATCTCTCACAAGCATCCTATGCTAATAAACTCTCTGTTTGCCTATCACTTTGCCTCATGCTGAATTCTTTCTGTGACAAGACTAAAGAACCTGAGCTTTGGGAAGTTCTGACACCAGGGGAACAGTTTCAATGAAAAGACAATGGGTTTGAGTACCCTCCTGGTTGGGGATCCTGGGTTCAAGTCCCAAACTGAGTTTTGGCTGGGTTGGAGCTCCATCTCAGAAAGACTGTGGTTTTAGGACTACAAATGTGTTTGTGTGAAATTTTGAAAAACACAGAGTTAATGTATACAGATGAGAAGTCCCTTTATAGGCTAAAGTCTATTGCCTAAAATGGAATAAAACTGGTCAGAGTTTAAGGCATTTGTCACATATATTTAACTTCCAAACTCAAATGGAAGGAAGCAATTATTCCATGTGCATAAACATCAATTTATGATCTTTTCAAGCAACAGATTGTTAGGGGAGATGATCTCCATTAGACCTTAGAGTGCCAAGTTCACTTTCTAGGTATAGAATCCAAGTGCAACCAAGCAGAAGGAGATCAGAGGCCAACTTATGCAGGAAGAACAGAGTGTCAGTGAAAAGACGGAACTTAAAGAGAAGCTGAGTCTGTGATATGCTGTGTTCTCATGATGCCTTCCCACAAACTGCTCTTTATAATCAAGGCACCAACATTATTTAAAATGATCATAAAAGTCAGTGATGTGACTCCTCTTAGTGACATGGTTCCAAGAGCTGTAAAATACATATATTTAGCCCAAGAAAAAAAGTTCCAGTCCTTAGTAATAGCATGGGCTTACTATTTACATAGCTACTTGAGGAGCATCCAGGTTTGACTTCCAGGTGTTTTTGATAATATGTTAAGGGTACAAAGGGTAAACACCCCTCCTAGGAAAATTCATCCAAAGTAAAGGGAAGCAAAATGAACCATGCAGCATTTATTAATAACAAAGATTACTACCCACTTTTTCTACAACAGATAACACAGCAAGCCATGAATCCAGCCTCCACACATTCCTTCTCTCTGTTGGATATGCCTTTGTTTTGCTTTTTGTAACTTCCTGTTTTGTTACTCATGACAGATTTTGAACCTCAGGACTGTCTATTTCTGGCCACCTTTCTGGGAAGTACAACATTAGTGTCAGGGGATGGATGGCGTGTAACATGCAAACCATACTGGGACTCCTTAGGGAATGATGGGGGCTCCTCCTTCAAGGGAGTTTCACCTGGGACTCTCCAGTATCACTTCCTCTGCTTCCTGCATACCCCAAAGATCTTGACTTATTTTCTCTTTCATGCTTTATCTGGTGAAATTCCTCTTTTAAAAAATTTCTTATACAAGTAATTCAGTTCAGTTCATTTCAGTCACTCAGTCATGTCCAACTCTTTGTGACCCCATGAATCGCAGCATGCCAGGCCTCCCTGTCCATCACCAACTCCCAGAGTTCACTCAGACTCATGTCCATCGAGTCAGTGATGCCATCCAGCCATCTCATCCTCTGTAGTCCCTTTCTCCTCCTGCCCCCAATCCTTCCCAGCATCAGAGTCTTTTCCAATGAGTCAACTCTTCACATGAGGTGGCCAAAGTACTGGAGTTTCAGCTTTAGCATCATTCCTTCCAAAGAAATCCCAGGGCTGATCTCCTTCAGAATGGACTGGTTGGATCTCCTTGCAGTCCAATCCAAGGGACTCTCAAAACTCTTCTCCAACACCACAGTTCAAAAGCATCAATTCTTCGGCACTCACTTCTTCACAGTCCAACTCTCATATCCATACATGACCACAGGAAAAACCATAGCCTTGACTAGATGGAGACTTGTTGGCAAAGTAATGTCTCTGCTTTTCAATATGCTATCTAGGTTGGTCATAACTTTCCTTCCAAGGAGTAAGCATCTTTTAATTTCATGGCTGCANGAAAAAAATCCTTTGCTTTTCTCTCAAAGCCATCAAACTCAAAAAATTTTTAATCTATAAACACAAAAGCTGGCCTCAAAACTCCAAAGAGAGCATGACAGAACCACTGACAAGGTAGTTGTGACAATCTCCCCTCGGTGGAAGTGGGAGAAAATTGAAGTGAGAAACTACAGACCCTCAGAGGTTCACACTACTGCCTAGGGCAAAGAGGCAGAATTAGTCGTAAATAGAAAAGCCATTATTTTAACAGTCATGACAGAGACATCTTCTAATTCTAAAACTAAAGTAAGCAGACATAAGATAAATGAAAAGGATACCAGGATATCATGGTGGTGTTTAAAAATGGATGAAAATATATTTGATTTTTTTTTTTTTAAGATTTCCGAAAATGTGAAAATATTGTTTTCAGAACTTTGTGGTCTTTGGTAGGAGTGCGCCCTCTAGTGACTTTAGCAATGACTTGCAAGTGAATAGGCACCTAGCTCAGCTCAGTTCAGTTCAGTCGCTCAGTCCGACTCTCTGCGACCCCATGAATTGCAGTATGCCAGGCCTCCCTGTCCATCACCAACTCCCGGAGTCCACACAAACTCACATCCATCGAGTGGGTGATGCCATCCAGCCATCTCATCCTCTGTCGTCCCTTTCTCCNCCTCCTTTTCATTCCTCCCACAACACAAGCCCTCCTAACAACTTTTTACTGATTTAGCTAAATATCTCCATAGTTGTTCTAGGATGTTATAGTTGTAATCATGTAGTAGGTAGCCTTTTCAGACTGGCTTTATCATTTAGTAATATGCATTTAAGGTTCCTCCATGTCTCTTCCAGAGAAGGCAATGGCGCCCCACTCCAGTACACTTGCCTGGAAAATCCCATGGACGGAGGAGCCTGGTAGGCTGTGGTCCATGGGGTCGCTAAGAGTCGGACACAACTGAGCGACTTCACTTTCACTTTTCACTTTCATGCATTGGAAAAGGAAATGGCAACCCACTCCAGTGTTCTGGCCAGGAGAATCCCAGGGATGGGGGAGCGTGGTGGGCTGCCGTCTCTGGGGCTGCACAGAGTCAGACACGACTGAAGCAACTTAGCAGCAGCAGCAGCAGCATGTCTCTTCATGGCTTGATAGCACATTTCTTTTTAGTTTGTTTGAATGGACCACAGTTTATTCATTTACCTACAGAGGACATCTTATTTGCTTCCAAGTTTTGGCAGTTATGAATAAAGCTGCTCTAACATCTGAGTGCAGTTTTTCAGGTACCCATAAGTTTTCAACTCCTTTAGGTAAATACCAAGGATTGCTGGATCCAGCTAAATTACTATAATGTATAGGGAGAGTTTCCCTGGTGGCTCAGATAGTAAAGAATCTGCCTGCAATGCAGGAGATGCAAGTTCAATCCATGGATCAGGGAGATCCCCTGGAGAAGGGAATAGCAAACCATGCCCATATTATTCCCTGGACAATTCCATGGACAGAGGAGGCAGGCGGGCTAGTCCATAGAGTCACAAAGTCACACACATATACAGTCATGGTTTGAATAGATGATCTCTTACATCTTTTGCATCTCTAACATTCTTTGATTCTGTGAATTTTTACACACATACATATGCACATACACAATTTAGTAGTTTTTTTCCTTCCATAAAAGCAGTACATACACATTTTGTGTGAATGTGTGTGTATGTATAGTAAAAATATATGTATATGTATAATAGAAAAAAAAAGTCAATCCTAAAGGAAATCAGTTGTGAATATTCATTAGAAGGACTGATGCTGAAGCTGAAGAAGAACTGACTCATTTGAAGAGACCCTGATGCTGGCAAAAATTGAAGGCAGGTGGAGAGGATGACAGAGGATGAGATCTTTGGATGGCATCACCAGTCAATGGACATGAGTATGAGCAAGCTCTGGGAGTTGGTGATGGACAGGGAAGCGTGACATGCTGCAGTCCATGAAGTCGCAAGGAGGCGGACACAACTGAGTGAATGAACTGAACTGATAATAGAGAAAAAAACTGTAAAGTTAATACCAAGATTAGCTCCAGCTGATATTTTAAAACTTATTCATTTCTTTGCCTTTACATTATATAATACTCATGTATTACTTCTTTTTAAAATGTACTTCTAAAAGATTTTCTTGTTCTGAAAGGAATCCCTAATTGGAACTTGCATTCAGTGACAAAGCAGAGAGAAATAGGTGCATGTTAAGGGGAAAGAGTGGCTCAGCGGTAAGGAATCTGCCTCTATCGCAGGAGTTGCAGGAGATGCAGGGTCAATCCATGGGTTGGAGAGATCCCCTGGAGAAGGAAATAGCAACCCATTCCAGTATTCTTGCCTGGAGAATCCATGGACAGAGGAGCCTGGTGGGCTATAGCCCATAGGATCACAAAGAGTTGGACACGACTGAAGCGACTGAGCCCACACACACGTATGGGGAAGAATAACTTGCAGTCAGGAGCTGGGCATGCCTGCTGTCCTCCCAGTGGTGACACAGGGTCATGGAAGGACTCTGCTTTGACATGGTCCCTTCCACTTCTAGAGGCCAAGATTCTCTGAACTCCCCCGAATTTTGGGGGGGAGCAGCAAATGGTGATGTGGGAAACCCAGAGTGGCGGAAGCTTTACTTATCTATTACTAATGGTCATCGGAAGAGGAAATCACTTCTAAAGGAAAAGTTCTAGGGTACAGAGCACCACATGGTCACCAGCCTCAGACAGTGAAGCTACCTGTTAGTCTTGTCTCCATTTTGGACATCAGATGACCAAAGCCCCCTGAATGAGTGATTGAGAGATCAGTTTTAAGGTAAACAGCTGAAGACCACCAGCTAACTTTTCACTGAAATGTTTTCTGCTTAACTGACAACCATGATGTAGGACAAGGAAGAAAGAAGGAGCTGAGATGCAGCGAATTTCTCTCTGCCTCTGTTGCCTGGAACACTCAGTATAACATCAGTGCAGCTCAGCACCTGTAAGCCGCCTGCCCAGGAGCTGACTGAGGAAAGGTCACCCTAGTGGTCTGTTCCCCTGGGTATCAGAGGCACAGTCTGCTCCCACTTTCATGAAACCATCATGGGGAAAGTTTGCTAAAAAGTGCTGATTTGTGTTAAGAGAGGACTGCCAGCACCCTCCCTATTCAGGGGGTCCAAAACTCTCACTGTGGGAGATCCAAAAGAAGCTTTCCAAAAAGCGATTTCCAACCTAGCAGAGCTCCGTACAGCCATCTTCCCTCACTACTCAGGTGTGAATTCCCAGAGCCTCCTGAAAGTAACTGTGCCCTAGCTCGACTCCCAGACTGATTTTGCACTGGAGGAGTGTCACGGTGTTAGGACACACGGGCTTGATGCCCTCCTGCCCCTATCATTTCTACAAAGCACCACTTCCCTGTTTCATCTTGTTTCTGTTTCCTAACCCATCTTCTCCCTGCCACATCACAGCTTAATCTGTAGCCCACTGACCTCATAAAATAAATGCTCACTTGGTGGAACCACTGTATTTTATTCATCAGATGTGTGTTTGCAAAATGACCCTCAAAGTGGGTAGCTGTGCTCAATTCCTAGTGCTGAAGCTGTCCCAGAAAATTGCTTTCTCTGTTTCTCCTTTTTCTTGGTATAATAGATCTCTGATTGTTTTGCCCATAGATCCATTGCTATTGTGTGACTTTCTAGAGCCTCAAAAAAACCTCCATGGTAAAGAGGGTGTGTGTACAGAACTCTTGTGTGCATTCTCAAACCAGAAAAAAAGGGGGGGGNTTCTTGGTATAATAGATCTCTGATTGTTTTGCCCATAGATCCATTGCTATTGTGTGACTTTCTAGAGCCTCAAAAAAACCTCCATGGTAAAGAGGGTGTGTGTACAGAACTCTTGTGTGCATTCTCAAACCAGAAAAAAAGGGGGGGGGGGATTCCCATGTGTGAAAATTTAATTGATTATGTTCTTTCATTTGTTTGTTTTCCAAAAGCCTGTGCTGCCCTAGGACCTGTGGCTCCCCAGACTTTATTTAGGGTCAATTTGCCTAAGGACAAATGAATCTTAAAAATGTAGGGTTTTCTGTTTTATTTTTCCTTATTGATTCAATGAAAGTACTTCAAAACAATGAAATGTCAGTGATAGTATTGGCAAAAAAACAAAAATTATTGTGGGAACAGGCAGACAAAATGGAAATATTACTGTACTTGTCTTCAAGTGACATGATGGGATAGAATTCCAGTTCTTTCCAATATAGTTGTTTGACCTGAATCCTATCATTTACCTTTCCACCTGTAAAATGAGAGATTTTGATCCTATAATTTATCATTAGTAAAGAATATTAAAATTGAAATGATTAATTACTTCTGAATTATATCTTTATATTGAATTTCCTTTTCTACAAACTAGAAGGATAGAGATTTATCGTAGAAACCATATAAGTCACTACCTATTTTGACAAAATGAGAGACTTCAGCACCTTACAGTGCCTGAAAGTTCATCTTAATTTGTTAATGTGCTATTTTCTAATGTGAGAATAGGTAAAATAACTTTAACTTTCTGTACATGTCCTATAGATCCATAGCTAGATTATGATTTCAATTATGCTCCTAATTTACTGTGTGATATTGGACAAGATATTTTATGTATCCCTAGGTGTGTGTCCTTATGAAGGAATGAACAAACTGAATTAGAGTGACCTGCAAATTTCCTCCTGCTTTACATTTTATTTATTTATAAATTGTACCTAAGTCTGAACCTCCCAATTCTTTAATTTTAACATCTCTGCCTCTCGGAATTTTCAGTCTTCATTTTCACATAAATCCAGAGGTTTCTTCAAAACCCAAAACCTCATGGCAAAGTGTCAGTGTGATTTAACTTGTGTGAACCTCAGTTACTCAAGTTTGCAGATGTTTCTTTTCTTTAGTACTGATTTCTTTACATGCCTTTGGGAAAATGGTTCTGTAGAAAAAGGTGGATTATGATACATTTTGAGTCCTCCTTGAAACAATCATGTTTACTTAGATTGTATTGCGGTGATGTCTCAGGACTTTGCAATAAGTTCCTATTAGTGAAATCAAAGAATTATAAAAATTAGTTGGTTCTTAGAATGCATATGCTTCATGCTCAAATGGTATCCATCATTCGTCAACATCCAGTCTGTTGGGACACCTTTTGGGAGGGAAGGTGGAGGCACATCTTCCCAACAGAACTTATTCCCCTTTTGGATGAATCCAATGTCTAGAACCAAAGCCTTGTGCTTACTCCTTGGAAGAAAAGTTATGACCGACCTAGACAGCATATTAAAAAGCAGAGACATTACTTTGCCAACACAGGTCCGTCTAGTCAAAGCTAGGTTTTTCCTGTGGTCATGTATGGATGTGAGAGTTGGACTATAAAGAAAGCTGAGTGCTGAAGAATTGATGCTTTTGAACTGTGGGGTTGGAGGAGACTCTTGAGTCACTTGGACAGCAAGGAGATCTAACCAGTCCATCCTAAAGAAAATNGTCAGGTGGTCTGGTATTCCTATCTCTTTCAGAATTTTCCACAGTTTATTGTGATCCACACAGTCAAAGGCTTTGGCATAGTCAATAAAGCAGAAATAAATGTTTTTCTGGAACTCTCTTGCTTTTTCAATGACCCAGCAGATGTTGGCAATTTGATCTCTGGTTCCTCTGCCTTTTCTAAATGCAGCTTGAATATCCAGAAGTTTACAGTTCATGTATTGTTGAAACCTGGCTTGGAGAATTTTGATCATTACTTTGCTAGTGTGTGAGATGAGTGTAATTGTGTGGTAGTTTGAACATTCTTTAACACTGCCTTTCTTTGGGATTGGAATGAAAACTGACCTTTTCCAGTTCTGTGGCCACAGCTGAGTTTTCCAGATTTGCTGGCATATTGACTGCAGCACTTTCCCAGCATCATCTTTCAACTGGAATTCCATCACCTCCACTAGCTTTGTTCATAATGATGCTTCCTACGGCCCACTTGACTTTGCACTCCAGGATGTTTGGCTATAGGTAAGTGATCACACAATCGTGATCGTTCAAATCTTGTTTGTTTAGTTCTTCTGTGTATTCTTGTCACCTCTTCTTAACACCTTCTGCTTCTGTTAGGTCCATAACACTTCTTTCCTTTATTGTGTCCAGCTTTGCATGAAATTTTTACTTAGTATCTCTAATTTCCTTGAAGAGATCTCCAGTCTTTCACATTCTGTTGTTTTCCTCTATTTCTTTGCATTGATCGCTGAAGAAGGCTTTCTTATCTCTTCTTGCTATTCTTTGGAATTCTGCATTCAGATGCTTATATCTTTCATTTTCTCCTTTGCTTTTTACCTCTCTTCTTTTCACAGCTATTTGTAAGGCCTCTCCAGACAGCCATTTTGATTTTTTGCATTTCTTTTCCATGGGGATGGTCTTGATCCCTGTCTCCTGTACAATGCCACGAACCTCATTCCATAGTTCATCAGGCACTCTATCTATCAGATCTAGGCCATTAAATCTATTTCTCACTTCCACTGTATAATCATAAGGGACTTGATTTAGGTCATACCTGAATGGTCTAGCGGTTTTCCCTACTTTCCTCAATTTAAGTCTGAATTTGGTAATAAGGAGTTCATGATCTGCACTCCCTACTAAAATATAAGCTCCTGGAAGACAAAGAAGGTGGTCTGTTGTTCTCACTGGTGCATCTCAAGAGCTTATGATGGTGCTGGGACTCACTAGACTCTTAAAATGTATCAGCCGCCTTTTATTGTTATTAGTTCTTTATGCATCTGTCTCCTTAACTCTGCAGTCCATGGGGTCGCACAGAGTCAGACACAACTGAGCGACTTCACTTTCACTTTTCACTTTCACGCATTGGAGAAGGAAACAGCAGCCCACTCCAGTGTTTTTGCCTTGAGAATCCCAGGGACGGGGGAGCCTGGTGGGTTGCCGTCTATGGGGTCGCAGAGTCGGACACGACTGAAGCGACTTAGCAGCAGCAGCAGCAGCAAGGAAAACAAAGCCAGGGCCTCCATCTTCTTTCTCATCATACCTATTGTTTGACATGCAGGAGGCATCCAATTAAACTGTGTGAAATAGTTGCTATCTTTATGGAGCTCTAAGTATCAGACCTTATTGTAAGGACTTTATATGTGGTGCATCATTTAATCTTCACAACAATTCTTTGTGATGCGTATCATCAGCACACCCATTTTACAGAAGAACAAACTGAGGTCCAGAGAGGTAAAGTCACCTGCCCAAGTCTATTACTGTTGTTTAGTCACTAAGTCATGTCTGACTCTTTTGCAACCCCATGGACTGTAGCCCACCAGGCTCCTCTGTCCTTGGGATTTCCCAGGCAAGAATATTGGAGTGGGTTGCTAGTTCCTTCTCCAGGGGAGTCTTCCCAACCCAGGGATCATTTCCATAAGTTCTAATACCTATTATTTAAAAAACAACATACATATACCTATATATATGCATGCGACATGAATATATACCCATGCAATCACCTTTGGAGGAGATTATATACAGATACAAACACACATATACATATACGATGTATGTAGACATAAAAACATGTACCCAACATCTGGCCAGTGGGAGGGAGAGATGGCTCAGTCATTACATGGCAGGTTGATACCCAGGCTGGACCAGCTGATGGGAATCTCCAAGATGAGATAAATAAACTAGGAAGCCAAGCCCTCACTTTACTGGGCTGTCTGGAGCACATGTACACTTATTTGCTATATGCCACTATTGTTTTTCCCAGTGTGGTCCATTAAGGAAATTTCTCCAGGTGCCCACCTAATGGGTGGAATGTACTTTCCTATGGCAGGGCTGCAGTGGCATGTGGCATCCAGAGTAAGTAGAAATTGGAGACCCCTGATTGTCATAAGTCAGCCACTTCTTTGGACTATGTCAAAAAATGATGCTGAAAGGGACCACAAAGAACTATGGAAAGGACTGGGGAGGAAGGGTCTTTGTGGAGGAAAGAGAAACTGGATCCCATGCAAAATTCATCAATAGAAGTCCTTAAGATTAAGATTATTGGGAACACTCTTTATTGGATGGTTTGGAGACAGCTGCTCAATGTCACACCTCAGGTACTTCCATTAAGGCAGGTATAAGAAAGGTTTAGAAATAACAGATGCCAGGGAGATGAAGGGAAGATGATCAGTCTTCATGAAGCCCCTACTGTGTGTCAGTCCTGTGGAGAGATTAGCAACCATTTAACATCATTCGCTCTGGTGAATTTTTTTAGCTCTGGCTGCACATGAGAACTGGAGAAGGCGATGGGACCCCACTCCAGTACTCTAGCCAGGAAAATCCCATGGATGGAGGAGCCTGGTAGGCTGCAGTCCATGGGGTCGCTAGGAGCGGACACGACTGAGCAACTTCACTTTCACTTTTCACTTTCATGCATTGGAGAGGGAAATGGCAACCCACNAAGTCAGATATGGCTGAGTGACTTCCCTTTCACTTTTCACTTTCATGCATTGGAGAAGGAAATGGCAACCCACTCCAGTGTTCTTGCCTGGAGAATCCCAGGGGTGGGGGAGCCTGGTGGGCTGCTGTCTTTGGGGTTGCACAGAGTCAGACACGACTGAAGCGACTTAGCAGCAGCAGCAGCAAGGAAATAGAAATAAAACTGCAGGGAATGCATGATCTATAGATGAAACAGAGTGAATGTTCTGTATTATGTGTCTGATTCAGAGGACTCCGATTCAAACACACACACGCACACACACACACCATACACTTCAAATAGATGTGTGTGTGTGCACGTTTGTCTACATAGGTAAGTGCATACAACCATGTTAAGTATGATCTACTGTAATATAGAGTATGCCATTTTCTTCTTTATAATAGCCAATTCAGAGAAAGAAGTATGTATTTAAGTATTTTTAAAATAATTTTACATATAAAATGGATGCTATTTTAGCTAAAGTAGATCAAACTCCCATGTCTGGTGAAGAATAGTTGTAAAATAATAGCTAACAGTATGTTTCTGTTGAAGAAAGTCATTGAAATCTTCCTTGTAAACCATATAATTTGCATGAGGTTTTAGATCTGTACTAGTTGACTCAAACTATAACCACTATTTTAGGGATTTAACTTTAAAATAATTATAAAGACGTAAACATTGGGGAATGATATATACATTGCTAATGCCCCAAAGTAACTTCACTGATGATAGACCCCTTGTAGGGAAATGAGCAAAACATTTTCTAAGAGAGCTTAACTTGGTGTATGTGTGTATGCATTTTCAGAAGTAGTTGGCCCAAAGAGAATGGAGGTGTTTCATCTTTCTTTAATATTCGACTAGAACTTTCATATTCAAATTTGTTTTCACCTGAACTTTCCTTGAAATACTGCTTATGGTTCCAAAAGTATATATGCAAACACAATCCAAACAATCTATACGACCTTCAAATGCAAGTTAGTCCATTTCTAGGCTCAAGCAAAATGATTTCCAAGAAAAAATATAATTAGATTTCAGCTGAGATATTGAGTCATGAAATAAGTCCAGTAAAGACTTTGATTCTAAGGGTATAGAAACAGAAAACTTCTTGGAAATTTGCTTTGCATATACATGAATATTGCTTGAGTAACATATAATATTAATATATATTTAATAGGTTTTTAATTTCCTCTGAATTTAGAATACAGTTAGTACTGCTGTGTACTCTCCAAAGAAACTTTGTCTTTGGGAAGAGGACAGCCTTGGGTATGCAGTGTCTTCCTTCTTTCCAAAGCTTTCCCCTCAGACAGTTTCTTTCTATTGATACCCTTGAATTCCCTGCAGACAGATCATCACTCTGCTATTGGCAGATAAGGTGGATCCTGGGAACTGACTGTCTTCTTCGTTCTTTCTGCATTCTGGAGATATTATAGGCTAGGGTTCTCTGGAAGCCAGAAAACTTAACGCTTACTCTTATGAACTGTCAAAATGCAAATAATTGCACAGATGACTGTACTAATTGAAAGCTGATAAATGGTAAAAAAAAAGAAAAGAGAGAGAGAGAAACAGAATTGCAGAAATATGTGGCAAAAACACGTGTGTACATAATTATATAATATACGCAAAGATATACTTTATATACATGCTTCCAGTATGCATGTGCAATACATAAATATAAAGCAACAATCGTTTATGTGTATACATCATTCTATTTACTCTTTCTTCTCTGACAGTTGTATTAATACAATTACAACATCTAGGTTCTATCCATCAGATGACAGTGTAATGTGGAAAACAGTGAATCACTGTCTAGCTGACCCATAAACAGATATCACGCTCTTGACATGTATAGCGTGATTTTACACTTCAACACAGAGCAGAGTAAAAAGTTTAGGATGAATAATATCAGTGTTGATAAAGTCACCTACATAATAAGCTACCTGTGTGTGACTCTCTCTTTTCTCAGCAGTGAGTTTTAGAAGAAATTCACACTTTACACTTTTTTGTGTGCATAGAACAATAGATAATAGAACCATTATGGATACTGTTTCTAAAGTCCTGTCTTTAAAGATAAATGAAAAATTGTGCTCTATTGTTCATAACACAGAGAAGTCTCTCGTTTCCTTTTCCCACAAGTTAGATATTCTATCAACTTAATCTGTGGTTCATAACAGATACAAGAATAGTTTCAAGGCTCTCTCAATGAGAAATAAAATGTGTTAAATAAAATGATTATATTTTTAACCTAGACATATTACCAAAAATATTTCTACAAAATGCAAAACCTCTCACCGCACTACAGCCATCAGCTGCCTCTCAATTTGAACCAATTCAGATCACCCACCTGGATCTGGACAGACAGTATCTGTTACTCATTCTGCAATTTTTACCTTAAGACCCTTTTTATTGCATTTTGCTTATCATGCTTTGCAGATATGGTGATTTTTTTTTTTTTTTTTATAGATTAAAGGTTGTGGCAACTCTGCTGACAGCAAGTGTATCAGTGTCATTTGCTCGTTTTGCATGTCAGTGTCACGTTTTGGTCACTCTCACAGTATTTCAAATCCTCCACTAGCCAAAAGATCATAACTCACTGAAGGCTTAAATGATTAGCATTTTTAGCAATAAAGTATTTTTAGCTAAGGCATGGCATTGTTTTTATAGACAGAATACTATTGAATACTTAATAGACCACTGTACCGTATACCCACAACTTTTATATGCACTGGGAAGCCAATAAATGTCATGTGATTTGCTTTATTGTAACATACGCTTTATTGTGGTTGTGCTGAAACACACCCACAGTACCTCCAATTTATGAATTTTGCTTTCCAATGGCTTTTCCAAGTGTTCCTGTAGAAAAGGGGGAAGATTGGAATCTGTTTTCTACTTTGAGGAAAACCGACACCTCCATAGCATAACTTTTCCCCTGGGGCTGTCAGATGCTCCCCAGTTGCAATAGCTGCATTTATTCCTGTGGGTACTTGGTGTTATTTTTGCCAAGTGGACCCCCTCCTGGGAAGGGAAATAAGGATTATTCATCATTGAAATACGCAAATATGCAAGCACATCCTCCCCGACAAGAAATCCCCTCCACTGCGCTTCTGTGAAAGCCCCCAGCTCCTAAAACAAATATGTATGACTTTGAGGACAAAGCAAGTTGCTGTCTCTTATACACATCTATTGCAGAAATATGTGGCAAAAACACNCAAATATGCAAGCACATCCTCCCCGACAAGAAATCCCCTCCACTGCGCTTCTGTGAAAGCCCCCAGCTCCTAAAACAAATATGTATGACTTTGAGGACAAAGCAAGTTGTTTTAAATACGGCCAAGTGAGCTTCATCCATCAATGCCCAGGTTCAAATTTACCACTCCCAGTACGCCTTCCCCATTTTCTTCTTGCATACGCATTTCTATGAAATCTCTCTTTCCCAAGAATTGTCTGCTTCATATTATTATTTCTGTGTTTCCTGTGTCTCTTTCAAACATCATGTTCTTGAAGCCAATGTGTTATGTCTAAACATCTCCATGTTTCCCACGGGCTCTAGAAAAATGTCACCCTTGATAAATGTCCATTTGATTAAAATTAAGTAGAATTATTATCCTGGATTGTTTTATCACATATAATATATAGTTTTTGTCTTCTTTTTTTTTTTCATATTGAGGGTATAAGGGCCCTGGATTTGCATCAGGTTCTGTTTCCGTTGAAAATACACAGATGAGAGTCCCGTGCTTACTGCGCCTTCTTTCCAGATCTCTGAGCGCTGCTATTTGTCATAACCTTACACTGAGGACCAGATGTCATGAAGCAGTGCAGTGGCGTTATTTGGATTTATGGGGAATGTGAGGGAAGGTGGCCTGCTGCAATAAAACTATGAAACTCCGGGAGCTTCATGTGCAGGTGTGTTCACAGGCATGGTGGAAGGCCTGATATTATTTTGAGAACCAAGTCTCTTGACTGGGGTTTGGCGCCATGTTGAATAATATTCATCCAGTAAGTTCTACGTCAAGATGAGTGTGTCAATACAAAACCAAACAATGAAACTTGTTTTGGAACAGTTTCGAACTTGTGATATCTTGACCCTTGAGATATCTCCAAGTTCAGTGAAATCTATAGTTGAATATATGTACTTATATTTGTTTCATTTGCCTAAAGAGACTCGGTGGATTCAGGATTGAAAAAAAAAAAAGTTTTCTCACTTGTTTTTTCAGGATCTGCTCTGTGTTTTTAAAACATATTTGATGATGTTAACTTGTTGAGAGTCAATATTTCAAAAATTAGAAAAAAAGATTAAAATAGTACTTGGATTCATTTACACTTACCTCTGCATCTAATACTATAATTTAGTCATATTTGTGTGACCATAGTTTTAAGGGGCTTCCCAGGTGGTGCTAGTGGTGAAGAATCTGCCTGCCAGTGCAGGAGACACAAGGTAGGTGGGTTCGGTCCTGAGTCCAGAAGATTCTCTGGAGAAGGAAATAGCTACCCACTCCCATATTCTTGCCTGAAGAATCCTATGGATAGGGGCTATAGTTGATGGCGTTGCAAAGACTTGGATATGACTGAGCGACACACACTTTCACTTTCAAGGCTTTTGAGCTTCCCTGGTGCCTCAGATAGTAACGAATCTGTCTGCAATGCAGAAGACCCAGGTTTGATACTTGGATCATAGTGATCCCCCGGAGAAGGGAATGGCAGCCCACTCCAGTATTCTTGCCTGGGAAATCCCATGGACAGAGGAACCTTGAGGGCTATAGTCAATGGGGTCACAAACGTGTCTGACATGGCTGAGCAACTAACACTATCAAAGCTGAGTACTTCTGTAGTTGCTGCGGCATTAAGGCAGCCAACCTTCTAAAGAAGCTCAACACGATTAACACAGATCAAGAACTCATACACTGTGTGCTATGCTCAGTTGTGTCCAACTCTTTGGGACCCCATGGAATGTAGCCCACCAGGTTCCTCTGTCCATGGGATTTTCCAGGCAAGAATCCTGGAGTGGGTTGCCATTTTCTTCTCCAGGGGATCTTCCATAAGATCCATAATTCCATAAGAGACCTAGAATTGAACCCAGGTCTCCTGCATTGCAGGCAAAATATTCACCATCTGAGCCACCAGGGAAACCCAATACACAATTATTACTGTTACTGTCAGTGTTAGTAGTAATACGGGTACTAGTATTTTGTTATAATCATTTCCTATTCAATTCGGTTGAATATCTCACTTTTGTGAGCATCGTGAGAGCATTAGGAATGGTTTGATCCTAATGTAAACTTGCTCCTAAAAACTACCAGTATTCATATAAAGAGAAGAGGATTTTTCTACTTGATAAATACAAAGCTCAGTTCAGTTGCTAGGATTTGCAGTTGTGAAAGGTAACTAACATATTAATGTGTCAAACATGTTGAATTAATTACTACAAGCAGGAGTTGCTTTCTCTCTAACAGGTAGCTTGGTCTGAAAAAGGCATCTCCACATGCCACCATCGCCGCCTCTGTAACATGAAATAAGACAGATGGATGACTTTGGAAGACCTTTCAGACTCACACAGTCTATAGAAGGGTGGCTCAAAGCTAAGCAATAATTCCTCAACATTTCCCATTATTCTCAGTGCTAGAATTTCAAGGGTTCAAATGATTAAGGAAGACGCTGTAGAGCCGGAAGAAGCAAGCCATCCACAAAGCGCATCTTCCCTATCTGGGTACATCTCATTTTGGGGGGACCTTTTATAAGCCTGCTCCAGGAATTGAAGGAAAAGCAGATGTCTTTTCTACCCCTTTTATAAATTAATTCCAGGCCCCGATTTTATTTACTTTATGCNAAGCCATCCACAAGGCGCATCTTCCCTATCTGGGTACATCTCATTTTGGGGGGACCTTTTATAAGCCTGCTCCAGGAGTTGACGGAAAAGCAGATGTCTTTTCTACCCCTTTTATAAATTAATTCCAGGCCCCGATTTTATTTACTTTATGCTCCTCTGAATTCCTTCTCCAAGTGGATCTTATCCCACTTATCTTCGGTCAATCACTCAATAAAACTAAACCACCAACCCAGCATACCTCTAGCCGGTAGGCACATTTCAAAAGTATTTTATGAATAGCAAAAGTAAAGAAATGTGTGCCGTATTATGCACTCAGGTTGAGTCTTCTTTGCACCAAACAGAAAGCGATTTTCAGCTTGTTGTACACCCAGACCTTTCCTTTTGGTGAACAAGAGCATAGATCTCCTGCAACAAAGAGAAGAATCAGTTCTGAGCCAGGGGCAGAGCTGTGAGGCGGAGTTGCCTTTTCTTCCCCAGGGTGGAGAGCCGCCCCTGTTCTCACTACATCTGGCAGCACAGATGGCAGGAAAATTAATAGGAGGGAGGAAGCGTTGACCTCATGTGGATATAAACAAGTCCTGAGACTACACAGGCAGCAAAGCTGATAATAGCCTTAAAAGAGACCTTGAAAGTTCATCGAGTTCAGCTCCCTGTGGATGTTAGAGATGTGCTTGACAAAGTCCGATGTCCTGGATGATCATCCTTGAGGTACCGTGCAGAGAGGTACCAGAATAGGTCACCAAAGACAGTCGGGTAGTGCATCGCCCTCGGTAAGTGTGGGCTGCAAGCTACAAACATCTGTTTTATATTAAGCTATCTTGTTGGAGGTAGGAGATGAGGAAATGACTGCTTAGGTTTTTCCTATCACATGTATTCAACCAATCAGAATCCTCAGAGACCAAGAGCCTAGAAACAGATGCTCATCTTTAAATACATTTACAGGGTTTCAAGAATTAGCCTGCTTCAAGAACAGGTTGGTAATTGACGTTAACCACTAAACAAATGCCTATTGATCATAGGATTATTGATCTGAAAAATGATCTGGATTCTGTCCATGTTGTTAGTGGCAGCCGTGGTCTGGCTATTCAGGCATGGTTGACTGACTGATGTAAAAGTCATTCGCTTGCCTTTCAAGGTGGCTTCATGGGGCAGTGAGCCTTAATCCAAGGCCCATTGGAGGGTTTGAAAGAAAGATTTGCTCTTCTGATTAAAGAGACGAAAGGGTCTCATGCTGTGCTTTCTCCCCTCCCACTTGCCTTGAACGTGAACTTGCTGATGTATTGCAACCATGGAAGCAAAGTAAGAGAACTGCAAATTGCTGATATTATTCCAGCAACTTTCCTGGCAACGCATTTTTGTTTTGCGAATATAATTATCTCCCATTTTAAGTCAGGCCTAGTTCACTAACTTCGTTTGAAAACACACCTAAATGATGCACTTACTAGTGTCTAAATATTCTTTACAACATCTGAAGAGCAAAAAGCCTACACCAGAGTAATATTAATTCAATTCTCCCTCTAAAAATATAATTTTACTCATTATATCTAGGTTTATAATCTAGAAAGCCCTTTCAAACACTCTGGCACCAAGAATATTTTTCCTTTAGCTTTGATGATTTTTNGACTGCAAGGAGATCCAACCAGTCCATCCTAAAGGAGATCAGCCCTGGGATTTCTTTGGAAGGAATGATGCTAAAGCTGAAACTCCAGTACTTTGGCCATCTCATGCGAAGAGTTGACTCATTGGAAAAGATCCAATGAGGGATTGCTGGGAGGGATTGGGGGCAGGAGGAGAAGAGGATGACAGAGGATGAGATGGCTGGATGGCATCACCGACTCGGACATGAGTTTGAGTGAACTCTGGGAGTTGGTGATGTACAGGGAGGCCTGGCATGCTGCGACTCATGGGGTCGCAAAGAGTCGGACACGACTGAGTGACTGAACTGAACTGATATAGCATAGGGAACTATATTCAATATCCTGTGATAAACCGTAAAGGAAAAGAATATGAAAAAATGTGCATGTATATATAACTGAATCACTTTGCTGTAGAGTAGAAATTATCACATTGTAAATCAACTACACTGGAATAAAACAGAAATATTAATTTTCTATCTTTGTTACACAATGGGGTAGAGTTTTAAGAGTTAGTGTATTTACCAGTATTATCCAATTTACAGATAGATTATCATAGCTTTCATTTGCATTTCTGAATCAGCAAGTGTAAACTGTTGACCATTTTACAGAAATGATACATAGAATTTCCAGGTAGACCAAGAGGAGCACTGGAACCAGGAATCTTCTCAACAGAATCAATGTCATAGCACCATGGTCACTCAATAGGGAATATTCGTGGCCTCAAAGTCAAATTGATTAAAATGTTACCACATTTCAGTCTGCATCATATTAGAGCCAAAATAAGCCAATAATAGTCTTCAGAAGAGAGGAACGATCAGGGATGAATTTTACTACTGTTGTCCATGTGAAAACCATTAATAACATTGTGTTCCCTATTTGATTCAACTTGACAATACAGGGGAAAACCCATATAGTTTAAATTAGGTATTTAAAAAAAGTCCATAGAGAACTTCCCTGGTAGCACAGTGGATAAGAATCTGCCTGCCAATGCAGGGGACACAGGTTCAATCTATGGTCCAGGAAGATTTCACATGCCGTGGAACAACTAAGCCTGTGTGCCGCAACTACTGAGCCTGCATGCTGCAACTACTAAAGCCCATGGACCTAGAACCTGTGGTCCACAACAAGAGAAGCCACCGCAGTAAGAAGCCCATGCCAGAGCAGCCTCTGCTTGCTGCAAGTAGAGAAAGCCCATGCAAAGCAACAAAGACCCAATGTAGCCAAAAAAAAAAAAAAATGAAAGTCCATATAAGTGTATTCAATTCAAATGTATCAGCTATTTTATGGAAGTGAAGTCTTTATACTTCCTTTTCATTTCCCATTCTCTGGATATTATTATACTTTGGACATAACCAGAAATGCATGTGTTTCTCCACAGGTGCAAAGATGATAAAGCATGTAGGTGATATGAAGTATCTGGCATAGTTTGTTCCCAAGAGCATTTCCATAGCCGCCACTATTTCTCTTGCACACCCTAAGTGTGATTTCTGGTGACCTGAGAATGTGAATATGTTTTCCAGATCTCTAATGGTCAAAGGTCACTTGGCTGCTAAGAACATGGGTTGTTGACAGTATGTTCCAGAATGAGGTGTCAAGACTGGAACAACTTAGCCAGTATTTCTGATGTTCTGGTCCTCAAAAGGGAGGGATCACTGGCACTGAAACACCGGGATGTAAGTAAAGTGCTTCAAAATTATAGGGGCAGTGAACTGGGCAGTTGTTCCCATGGACATTCTAGATCCAGAACATGCAGAGGAGAAACTTAACTCAGCAAAGCTAACAACTACTTTGGGAACTTGGGGGTCAGAGAAAAGGGAACTCAAGCTCCCCACATTCTATGTGGTGTGTAAGAAAAGTGGTGGGGGGAGAGAAGGATATAAAGGGAGGGGCTGCTTCAGAGATCTTGTAACCTTCGGTCCTTAGAGTCCATGCAGGGTAAGCTCGCACGCCATGCCCCCCCCAGGGAGTCTCTGGGTGGAATTCTTTGAAGAGCCTGGGTCTTGCCACAGGCATATTCAGAGTGTTGAGTAAATATGCTGGTGTGACTACAGTTAAGGTTGACTTCAGAGTCCTCTGTAATAGCATAGAACTCTCCAGGGCGATTGTTTTGAAAGACATTTCAGTTATTTCGGGTGTTGAAATCTTGGTTCATCCATTTTATAATCAACTGGGAGAAAAATGGGTTTTTGAGAATTAGCTGCATGTTCACACTGTAGGCTTAAGTAGAGTAATTTATTGGGTAGAGCAATTTCTTTAGTCCTGAGTTTCTAGAACTCTGTGGCAGCCACAAGAATGCACCTTGCAGATGCCCAGTTACAGGGAGTAGAGTAATTGACCATTGGCTGGGCCCCAGTTTCTGGGCTCTGGAATCCATCCCGGCACTTGTTCTGGGGCCATGCTTCCTGCAGGCTCTGTGCTCCCAGCCAATGACAGAGTGGAACTAAGGCAGTTCTCTTCTTGGCCAAATTTGCCTCAAGGACTCCCAGATGCTTTGCCAAAGTTTTGTGCCACTGTACACCTCCCAGCTTTCCTTCCCTGTCTGCTTCTCCCAAGGCTCACACTTACCAGTGGTCCCAGGGCTCTCCCAGTCTTCCCCAGCCCCCTCCTCCTTTGCTCTCACACAGGCCACAGCCATTTCCCTTAAGAAATCCTATTTTAGCATCTGCTCCTAGGAAAACCTGGACTCATCCTCTGAACCTTAGAACAACTTGTACTGCTCAGCATCACTGGAATCTGCTGTATTTCAACCTACGGTTCAGCTCTGGACTATTAGGACTTTGTATCTACATCAGAGACAGCAGGTAGAAGCCAGTTTCAGCCAAATGTATGGCTCAGTGGCTCATTCTAGGTGAGTGGTTATGGATCTGGCCTCACAAACTCTGACCACATGTAGAGGATACCTTTTCATCTCATCGGCAAATTCTGACAGAAGATTCAGCAGGCGGGTGTCACATCCTGAGTGCTAGGTCTCACCCTCCCACACCCCTACCCACCCCCGACTCAAGAGAGAACAGACTGTCAGAATCTGGATTCAGACACACTTCAGATTTCCAGGTCACAGTCCTTCCAATGACGCCAAACATTTCTGCTCTGCCCACACAGCCCCAGCACAGGTCTACCCAAACCATCTTGTTTCCCATTCATGGTAAGATACTCAAAGTGCCAAGTCTAATGGGTTCAGTTTGTTTCAGGAAACTCGTGAAGTATTTGAAATGCATTTCTGCCATTTGAAAAGGACTGGCTTAGTTTTGAAAAGAGAAAAATGACATTTGGAGAGAAAGGTCTGGGTTTGATAAGACCCGATTCTCTGGTGGCTAAGAGGTTAAAGTGTCTGCCTGCAATGTGGGAGACCTGGGTTCAATCCCTGGGTTGGGAAGATCCCCTGGAGAAGGAAATAGCAACCCACTCCAGTATTCTTGCCTGGAGAATCCCATGTACGGAGGAGCTTGGTGGGCTACAGTCCATGGGCCACAAAGAGTCGGATACACCTGAGCGACTTCACTTCACTCACTTCATACAACTATGTGTTGAGAGGGTACAGTACCAGTCTCCGGGTTCTCAAGCCTCTGTTCCCGTATCAGGCTGCTTTTATTCCAGTTACTGATTTACCAGAATCCAAGGCATGACGAAGATGGATTCACAGGGGTTGAAATGTGATTGGGAGAAAGCGATGGTCAGGGGCTGCTAGTCTCTCCTCACCAAAGGTGGGGGGGTGGTGGTGGTGGTAAGTGTCTCAACATGATTCTCATACCCCAGGCTCTTAAAAACCCAAAGAACCAAAACCCAGGAGCTGTGCACTAGGTGATATGGAGTGAGGTGCCCATAAGGCCTTTTAGGAACTTCCCGGTGGTTGAACACACACTTTAAAGAGGCTGAAGCCCAAAATAGTTTGCTAAAATAAGGCTGTGATATCATAGTGCTATTTCCCCCATTTTCTGGAACTGCTTTTATTGTTACAATATGGCTGGTACAAAATATAAATTCACGAGGGAAAATAAGATAAAATGGTAGGAAGACAAAGGACCATTCTTTTATATTCTGACCACTGGTCGTGGCAGCTACGATCACTGGCATATGCTGAGATAAGAAGTGAGTGCCAGTGGGTACAGAGTCTCCAGCACAAAATGTCACAAGATGCTGGTCCCGTAGGAGCCCTTCAGAGCAGGGAGTTTGAAGGTCAGCTCTCTGCGGTGAGGCTGAGTGGCGCTGCCTGGTGGCCCACACGCATCGCGACCTATAAGCTCATCTGGTTCTCTTTCTTGTCTTTTTCTAAGGTGAAATTTTCATAATGGTTAATCCTCTTAATAAAGATGCCAACGATAATGTAACTTATATTAAGCAAGGACCTCAACCCTGGCAACTTAAAACCAAGTACAGCAGAGGGGGAAAATGGGACTTCTGCCTTTATAAGATTGATCCCCCCAGGAATGACCTAGAAGGTTTAAAAAGAGTCACTAATATGTCTCTCCATAATTCCTTACAGTTACTGATTTGCCAGAATCCAAGTCTCTGTCCCTAATTCAGCACTTCTGAGAGGGTAGCTCCTTGGGGTTTTTGAGTTTCTCTACAGGACGGCTGTTGGAGGGAAAGATACAGAGTGAGGTGTGGGATGTTGTTTCCGCCTCCTGCTTGATAACATGTTTGAGCCCAATGGTAACAACTGGAAGAAGTTCTAGGAAAGATAAAACCTCAGAACAGGGATCACATGTAAGGAAATGGAATTCACAATACTCTCTAAGTCTTTACGCCTCCTAGCCGAGGGGTCATGATTCCCATGCTCCTGTGTTTCTATACACTACGGTTTCCCATGTTTCTGTACAAATGTGCACCATGCCTCCTATGGTCACATTACTTAAGCTGCAGAGTTTATTATTTGGCCGAGTGAAAATAGCGTCTCAGGGAGCACACAGATCCACCCCCGACGAATGCTTCATTCCTTTCTTCCGCATGCCCAGCTTTGCCAAACTCTGGAGGTGTTTGCACGGCCCTGTCAAATGTGCTTGGGGACAGAAGCAGCTGATACAGATGTATTCTCATGACACAGCACCTCTGCCAGAAGCCAAGGGCTGCGGGGAGTTTTTCTTGATCAGCTGCATCCCTTTCATTAGGTCTCTTACTTTCAAAGGCGTTGGCAGCTAAAGGAACACCACTGAACTTCTAATGGGGGTCACGTTGGGAGGATGAAAGGAGTTGGGTGTCTTTCAGGGTGCCCCCATGGCTCCATATAGTGCTTTCAGCAACCAAGGGAGTAGATTAGCCAAGTCAGTACAGGGAGGATGCCAGTATTTGACCCCTGTTTCTGTAGTTTTCAGATTTCTCACTGCTCATCACAAAAATGTGAGGATTTTCCTTGGCTTGGAGTATGGGCTTTTGTTCATAACAATGAGAACAATAATAATAACATAAAGAGTTGACTGGGTCTGGCACTACCACTAGAACTTTATACATATGAAATTCTATGATCTTCATAAAACTATCCTCTGAGGTGGGTGCTATTTTTACCCCCATTCCCAGATGGAGAAAGCAAGTCCAGGGTAGATAACTCGTTCCTGGCTCATTAGAGAACAGCCTGCCTACAAGCTCAGGGAGTCAGGCTGCAGAATCAGGCTCAGATCTTTCATCACCCAGGGAGAGATATTCATACAGAGTTGCCAGGGCTTGAAGCAATTTCTTAAAAAAAAAAAGATTTTTCTCTAGGCTTTGATTTGACAGATGAAGGTCGGGACCACTGTGTGCAATTCTATACTCTTGTTTTGAGAAAGAAGATTGGAAAATCTAGCTTGCTTAGAGGGACATAGCCAAAATGATGAAGAGTTTGGAAAGCTCGTAAGACAAGGAGTATCTGGAATAAATATGAAACGAATCAAGCGACTAACAATAGACACAGGTTGGGGAGTCTGCAAACTGCCTTCAAATACTCAAGGTGCTCTTGCCATATGGGCCAGACTCACTGTAGTTCCCTGTGCAGGACAGATCTGGGAGGAGTGAGCAGAGGCCACAGGAAAGTCAAGTTCATTTATGAGCAGCCAGCATCAGCTGAGGATGGAAGGACCACTATTAAGGACATGAACTCCCATCAGATGCGTCCTGTAGCAGAGGTTACAGTATCTTCTGGGAAGGAAGAGGGTCTCTGTGCCTCAGTGCAGGAGGTTAAACTGGGTGGCCTCCAGGGTCAATTTCAGCTGCAAGATTGACCAGAGGATGACTTCACCATTTCAGAAAGGAGTTAAGTTCAAATGCAGCAGATACCTCCTTGAGTATCATTGCTATCAGCCATAACCTCTTGGAGCAGTGTTGGGACCCAGGACAAGCCAACCCCAAACGTGCCTCAAAGACACATTGATTATTTTGAAGTTACTAAGAAATGGCCAGTGGAAGAGAGTCACTATAACCCTCCTCTCTGCCTCCTTGAAAGCAGGAAATAAATCTCTCATATGAAAGGTAGATTTCCCGCATCTTGCCAGACATAGGGGATTTCAGGCTGAGAAGCCTGTATAAACAAATATTGCGACTTTTTTAATATCCCAAGGCCAACCTTTGCTTAAATTCTCTACTAATTAAGCACCCAAACCTAAATTTCTTTGTCCTGTCAATTCCTCTCAAATGTGTTATTTCTTTGTTTAAAAAAAACATAAAAGCTGCCTGCTTTGGCCATATCTTAGGTACTTTCTATGAGGTCTCTAAGCACACAAATTAAGATTTGTCTCTTTTTTTCCCAATTACTGAGTCCAGTGTCAATTTTATTATTAGTCTAGCCACAAGAATGTAAAATGGTAGATGGAGGGATTTTCTTCTCCCCACCAGCAGCTTAGAGTGGAAATAAGGCTGAGCCACAACTCAGGCAACAAACATCAGGTCTTCTGCCTACACATGTGACCCTCAGAGGCACTGACTCTGCACACGCTTAATTTCTGTAATTTCAAGATGGAAGAAAATGAATATCATCATTTTGGAAATTTCTGACATAGAGATGCTGGCCCAAAGTTTTCTGAGTAAGCATCAGTTTTTTGGAAAATGGGCTGGACCAAGGTTTTCCCACCCCCAGCACTCTAATGACAAAGCTGTTGTCTAAGCTGCTACAGAAGAACATTTCTGCATTTTTTTGCTGGACATCCTTGTACATCTCTGTATCTTGCTATAAAATGAAAGTCTCACCAGTAATGTCTTTTCCTTTCTCTTGTTCTTACTTATTTTGTACCCATACAATCAGTTTCATGATCCAGAACTGTCCCCCTGGTTGGGATAGTCTAGTTTCTTAGAACTACTGTGTTCTAGGCAATTAATAAAATACTTTACTGTAATTAAGTTTTCTTCTATACAAAACTAACATTTATCAAAAGCATCTATGAAAGACCAAGTTCCTATTTGTCTTACCTTCATAAAACTTGTGAAAAGCCTTGCTTACAGATTTTTTTTGTAAGTCCATTAAACGTTAGGTCCTATTTTGGAGACAACAGTAAGATCATTTAAGTGATCTTAAGTGTTTGCAAGCCTTACTCCACAGTATAACACTGCTCAGAACACACTTTTCCATGTTTGCAAAGAAACGTCCCCCTAATTTCTGATTGTCCTGTCCTCCATAGGTGAACCATATACATAAAATCTCCCGTATAAGCACATGTACCTAGCTATGCATCACTACTTAAAAACAACAACAACAACAAAAAACTAATTAGTTCACTTGAGACTAAAAAAAAAAGTCATTCTAATCAAATGTTGGCATTAGTTCTTTCTCTGTGAAAAAGATGCTAATGGATTTATAAAGAATGATTCCCTTTTACCCAAATCTTGGTAATGAGAAATTGATATGAGACCCCAGCTAATCATCCTAGCACCCAGCACCTGAGACTTGGAGATCCCACATGAGTGCTTGGGGAACATGCACATCTCAGAATTCAAGGAGGGGCCTCTCCTACCAGCCCACGAAAAATCTGTGCTTCACACACTTAGCTTAAGTGCTACTTCACTCCACTGCAATAAAAAGCGAGTTTCATTTGGTCTCAAGAACTTGCTTTCTCCAAAGTATGAGGGAAAAGGGCTTGGGCTGTGGGGTCAACTGTGGCAGTACATGTGACTGTTTCAAAATAGAGGGGTCCAGCATCACTCTGAGAAATGAAATATTTCTTGCCGTATCAATAAACAAGTGTGCCACAATCATCAGTGATTCCAGCACTTCACTGTGAATTCCTGAGCCCTAAGGACACTCAGGAAGGAGAATGCCTGCCATCCAAGAGCCATCTGGCTGCAGCCACTCTATGGTGAGCCCAAGGGAGCTCAGGATGTGCGAAAAACACAGGACACAGGACGCTGGCCCAGAATAGCTCAGATGCATATGACAGGAATGGGTTCAGTGAGGCCAGATTCTTGCATCTTCTCATACATAGAAGAGTGTGAAATTCCTTAACTTGGGATATCTGATTTTTCTTTAATTAGCAATACTTTTTTGATGTTCAGACTACCTGCCCTTAGTTGCAAAACTTCTGGATAACCTGGCTCCTCCCCTCGCCTCCTTAGAGCAGTTCTCTCAGGGTTTCTTGAGATGCTGTCTCCTGGCTTGACATCCTAAAAATGCCCACCAAATAAGACACAACTCTTAATTTTTAGGTTGTGAATATATAGTTTTTTCAGTCAACAACTCAAAGGCGGGGCGCAACTCCGGATTGTGGTTAATTAATTTAGCCTTTATATCAAATGCTTAGAACTACAAAGAAGGTTTACCAGCCAATTTTCATCCACCAAATGATAAAGCACTGAATGAAAAGGCTAAGAAATTTAGCAAACAAACTGTTAGCTGTTTAGGAGTAACTTAAGGGCTACCCCAAAGCGCTCCTTGATTGAAATCCATTAAAAGGAACCAAACACTGACCTTGAGAAGATAGCTTAGATATCCCACCTATCCAATAATGGTCCACAATAGAACTCCAAAGCCTTGGGGCCCTCATGAATATTCTGGGAACTAAACGTGCCAAAAGAAGGAGAGATCGGGAGGAGGAAAGAGGTCTTTGCTTCTAAATAATAGCAGCTCTCCTGTGGTTATGCCTAGCCTTCCAGGATTCCTTTTCAAGCTCTTTATTGAAATTGCTCAGGTCTTTAACTGATCTCCCGTGAGGCCTCAAAAGCCTTAAGCTAATTACATTTGGCTGAGACATGCTTGATGAGATGGGAAAAATATAAAGCTATTGAAAGGGTGAAAAAAAAAATCTCTCACCATCTGCTGGTGGTGTTGTTAACAGAACAATAGGTGAAAAGAAACAGGGCAGCGAGCCAGAGTGGAAAGGTACAGGATCTCTTTAATTACTGGGTCAGTGAGGCTATTACTGCTTGGAATGTTGGGGAAGGCTGGGCAAACAGGCTTAGAAGACTAAGCAACTAGGCAGTGCTTAGTGAATAAACAAAGCTAAACAGCAACACCAAGAAAGGGATGCATTTTCTGAGGGAGAAAGGGGAATTAGGTCAGCTTGGTTTAGCAAAGCACTTCTAGCTAGAAATCACGGGTACTTTGTGGAAAGCACAGAAAGAGATGCTCCTAAAGGGGAAATAGGTTTCAGCCCAACCTCTGTACTTCTTTCCAGGTTATCTGTGATCCAGAGGCAGTTTCTGACTCAGCCATGGCAAAGTGCATTCTCTTTCGATGCTCTGAGCCAGATAGTTGCTTCTGTTATACTTGGCAATCCAGGTGAGCAGCCTGTGTTGAGCTTTCAAATCAATGCCCCAGGTGTTGATTCAATATGGCAACAGCTTATGTGCATTGCTCTAAAAGCCTGTTAAATTTTTTTCTCCTTTAATTTTTTTTAAAAAATAACAAATCCCATCAAATTCAGCTGAGAAAATGTTAGCTCTTGGAAGACAAACTGACTTAAATCAGAAAAGGGACTGCCAAATCAAAGTTTATTTTTACCTGTGTCTGTGTACAGTAACGCCTGAAGTTGAACAGCAGTTTCTGCCCCAAACCCTATTTTTGTTCTTTTATTCTTCAGACTTTACAGAGGGAATGCATTTTCTGTTATGTTACTTTGTCTTGATTCTGTGTCTGAAGGTGGGTGAAACTAGTAAACTAATAGCAACATGTTTTTATTTTCTTCATTATTTTCTTTTCATCAGACCCAGGAAAGGATGACCCTTTAGTAGGGAACCAGTTTTTCAGATGCACACAATTCAAATGTATTCTCAGGATGCTCTTGGAATGCCCCCATCTGCTGCCTAACAGACAGAGTCCTCTCCTGCACCTTGCTAGCCTAGGCACGCAGTCTCTATGTTCCCTCTGCCACATTGCCTCCCAGATCCGCCCTGTGGGAGGGATGTTTTGTGTCAGTGACCAGGAGGGCACAAGTGGAAAGAAAGGAGCTGATCTCAGACCAACAGGGGTTTGACTTGAGAAGAGGTCTCATCCATCCAGTCTCCCAGCTGCAGGTCTGGGAGTCCAGGATAATGCAAAGAGACCCTCTCCTCTCTCAGAGCCTGATGTGAGACAGCTGGTATAGACAATGAACAAGAGCTTTGCCAGTGGTTCTCAAAATATAGTCCCTGGACCAATAGCATCAACATCAGTTGGAAAGTTGTTAAAAATGCAAAACTCTTGCCTGCTTGTCATCATAGACCCTCTGAAACCAAACTTGAGGTATAGGGTCCAGCAATCCATTCTTTTACAAAGCATTCAGGTGAGCTGGATCTACTGAGGAGTATATTCTCTATCTATCCATCTATATCTGTCTCTACCCACCATCCTATCCATCCTATCATCCTTCATCCATCCGTCCAATCATCCACTGTCATGTTAAATGTCCCACCATCCAATAAAAAATAAGGCAGAGGGAAAGGTTTAATGGGCTTTCAAACTACGGTGTCACAGAAGAATTCTTGAGAGTCCCTTCGACTGCAAGGAGATCCAACCAGTCCATTCTAAAGGAAATCAGTCCTGGATGTTCTTTGGAAGGACTGATGCTGAAGCTGAAACTCCAGTACTTTGGCCACCTCATGTGAAGAGTTGACTCATTGGAAAAGATTCTGATGCTGNTTCGACTGCAAGGAGATCCAACCAGTCCATTCTAAAGGAAATCAGTCCTGGATGTTCTTTGGAAGGACTGATGCTGAAGCTGAAACTCCAGTACTTTGGCCACCTCATGTGAAGAGTTGACTCATTGGAAAAGATTCTGATGCTGGGAGGGATTGAGGGCAGGAGGAGAAGAGGACGACAGAGGATGAGATGGCTGGATGGCATCACTGACCCAATGGACATGAGTTTGGGTGAACCCCAGGAGTTGGTGATGGACAGGAAGGCCTGGCACGCTGCGATTCATGGGGTTGCAAAGAGTCAGACATGACTGAGCGACTGAACTGAACGGAACTTAAATTTGGATAGGAAGTACTGGAGTAGTGGTTGTTAGGGAAATAAAAATAGATCTAGTCTTGTTCAGGCTTCAGAGGCAAAAGAGCGGAGCAGGCCTCTGACCTTGCTTCTGACTTACCTGGACTCTGCCCTGACCACTGCTGTGGGTGTCAACCACACCTGCTTTGAGGGTCAGGTTCAGTTCATTTCAGTCACCCAGTCATGTCCGACTCTTTGTGACCCCATGGACTGCAGCATGCCAGGCCTCCNATCCCTTGAATCTATTTGTGTCTTCCACTGTATAATCATAAAGGATTTGATTTAGGTCATATCTGAATGGTCTGGTGGTTTTCCCTACTTTCTTCAATTTAAGTCTGAATTTGGCAATAAGGAGTTCATGATCTGAGCCACAGTCAGCTGCCAGTCTTGTTTTTGCTGAATTTATAGAGCTTTTCCATCCTTGCCTGCAAAGAATATAATCAATCTTATTTCAGTTTTAAACATCTGGTGATGTCCATGCGTAGAGTCTTCTCTTGTGTTGTTGGAAGAGGGTGTTTGTGATGACCAGTGTGTTCTCTTGCAAAACTCTCTGAGCCTTTGACCTGCTTCGTTTTGTACTCCAAGGCTAAATTTGCCTGTTACTCCAGGTATCTCTTGCCTTTCTACCTTTGCATTTCAGTCCCCTATAATGAAAAGGACACTTTTTTTGGATGTTAGTTCTAGAAGGTCTTGTAGGTCTTTGTAGAACTATTCAACTTCAGCTTCTTCAGCATTACTGGTCGGAGCACAGGCTTGGATTACTGTGATATTGAATGGTTAGTCTTGGAAATGAACAGAGAGCATTCTGTCGTTTTGGGGATTGCATCCAAGTATGCATTTTGGAGTCTTTTGTTGACTATGATGGCTACTGCATTTCTTCCAATGGATTCTTAGAGTCCAGGAGTCTTCTTTGGAGATGTGGGTCACCATTGGCCTGTTTCACGGTTGGGGGCATTGAATGCAGCAGTGCATGCATGGGACCTGTTGAANTTGACTATGATGGCTACTGCATTTCTTCCAATGGATTCTTAGAGTCCAGGAGTCTTCTTTGGAGATGTGGGTCACCATTGGCCTGTTTCACGGTTGGGGGCATTGAATGCAGCAGTGCATGCATGGGACCTGTTGAAGGAGGTGCCATTATCTTCATTACCTCCACCAAAGTTTGGCCTTAGGTCAAACAACAGGGAGGGAACAGAGCCCCACCCATCAACAGAAAATTGGATTAAAGATTTACTGAGTATGGCCCCACCCATCAGAGCAAGACCCAGTTTCCTCTGCAGTCAGTCTCTTCCATCAGGAATCTTCCTTAAACCTCTTATCCTTCTCCAGCAGAAGTCAGACAGAATGAAAGCCACAATCACAGAAAACAAACCAATCTGATCACATGAACCACAGCTGAGTCTTGCTCAATGAAACTATGAGCCATGCCATGTGGGGCCACCCTAGACGTATGGGTCATGGCAGAGAGTCCTGAGAGAGATCTTGGTCCACTGGATAAGGGAGTGGCAAACCACTTCTGTATTCTTGTCTTGAGAAGCCCATGAACAGTATGAAAATGCAAAAAGATAGGACACTGAAAGATGAACTCCCCAGGTCAGTAGGTGCCCAGTATTGTACTGGAGATCAGTGGAGAAATAACTCCAGAATGAATGAAGAGATGGAGCCAAAGCAAAACAATACCCAGTTGTGGATGTGACTGGTGGTGGAAGTAAATCTGATGCTGTAAAGAACAATATTGCATAGGAACCTGGAATGTTAGGTTCATGAATCAAGGCAAATTGAAAGTGGTCAAACAGGAGATGGCAGGAGTGAACGTCAACACTTTAGGAATCAGCAAACTAAAATGAACCAGAATGGGTGAATTTAATTCAGATGACCATTATATCTACTACTGTGAGTGTCAGGAGAAAAGAAAGTGAAAGAAAGTGAAGTTGCTCAGTTGTGTCCGACTCTTTGCGATCCCATGGACTGTAGCCCACCAGGCTCCTCCATCCATGGGTTTCTCCAGACAAGAGTACTGGACTGGGTTGCCATTTCCTTCTCCATGGGATCTTCCCAACCCAGGGATCGAACCTGGGTCTCCTGTATTGTAGGCAGCTGCTTTACCATCTGAGGCACCAGGGAAGTGTCAGGAGAGAAACACAACAGACAGATAGGAAGTGGATCTTGGAATTTGTTAAGTTCCTAGAGGAGGTCTGGCCAACTATTCCCAGGACTTAGCAACATTTCAAGATTTACAGAACAAAACAGCATTAACCAGAAACCAGAGCTGTACTTTGCTTACAGATTGGTGATGATATCAGGCTGCACCCTGGGATTATAGGTGGGAACCCTGAACTGAGTCTTTGAAGTCTCACCCATGGACTGGACATCCTGCCTGGGACCTTTTCCCAAATGGCACTCCAGACGTGCTGTGACGTGGGACTTCCCAGGCTATATTAAGTCTGGATGTTGGTCAAACCCAATTTGATGATGTATCTTCTGCTCCATTTCTCTTTTCTTTTAATGTTAGTATATTGAAATAAGCTAGATAATTCTCTAACAAATATTTGTATTATTTATTTGTATACAACGAGTGACTTATTTTGTTAACCAATCCTTTGAACCTGAGAGGAAAGTGAAAATTTCAGCAAAACAGTGGAGCCATTCAAAATGTGGTCCACAAACCAGCAGCATCACCATCACGAGGAGATTGACAGACGTTTAGATCAAAGACCCAGCTAGACCTGCTACACCTGAATCTCTGGGAGCAGAGGCCAGAAATCTGTTTTTCTAACAAACACTCTAATTCTTGTACACACCTAAGTTTTGAGGGCCATTGTGTCCGAACAAGGTTTGCTGTCAGCCTGGCTTTAAACGATTAGACACTATTAGGGTCAAGGAGTTCTCTGTTTGCGTTTTGTGATATCAGTCAGGGAGAGCCCAACCACAAGGTCTGCTGGACATGAATTTTACATCTCCTTCATTTCCAGAAAGCATTAGTTGGGTATTTACTTTATTATTTTTCCCAAGTCAGAAAAGAGAAACCAGCCTTTTTTCATCCTTCCAGCCTTTCCCTTTTCTCCCTCCTTTCTTCTCTCATTCACTTCTTTCATTCTCCTTCCCTTTTTCATTTTCTTACTGCCTTTAATTCCTTTTCTTCTAATCTCTTAGAAATCCATAGCTATTCTACTGGTACGTGCTGTGGCCACAGTAATTAGATTTACCAGAATTAAACCCCAGTTGTGCAACCAACTGAGACTGACCTTAAAAAAGGATCAGTTTAGTTCAATTCAGTCACTCAGTCGTGTCCGACTCTTTGCGATCCCATGAATCACAGCATGCCAGGCCTCCCTGTTCATCACCATCCCCCGGAGTTCACTCAGACTCACGTCCATTGAGTCCGTGATGCCATCCAGCCATTTCATCCTCTGTCATCCCCTTCTCCTCCTGCCCCCAATCCCTCCCAGCATCAGAGTCTTTTCCAATGAGTCAACTCTTCGCATGAGGTGGCCAAAGTACTGGAGTTTCAGCTATAGCATCATTCCTTCCAAAGAAATCCCAGGGCTGATCTCCTTCAGAATGGACTGGTTGGATCTCCTTGCAGTCCAAGGGACTCTCAATTCAAAAGCCTCAATTCTTCGGCACTCAGCCTTCTTCACAGTCCAACTCT
>SJYV01049711.1:667212-680472 GCA_006410875.1 Neotragus pygmaeus | reverse complement strand
TCCCCTTCTCCTCCTGCCCCCAATCCCTCCCAGCACCAGAGTCTTTTCCAATGAGTCAACTCTTCACAAGAGGTGGACAAAGTACTGGAGTTTCAGCTTTAGCAGCATTCCCTCCAAAGAAATCCCAGGGCTGATCCCCTTCAGAATGGACTAGTTGGATCTCCTTGCAGTCCAAGGGACTCTCAAGACTCTTCTCCAACACCACAGTTCAAAAGCATCAATTCTTTGGTGCTCAGCCTTCTTCACAGTCCAACTCTCACATCCATACATGACCACAGGAAAAACCATAGCCTTGACTAGATGGACCTTTGTTAGCAAAGCAATGTCTTTGCTTTTCAATATGCTGTTTAGGTTGGCAATAGCTTTTCTTAGAGAAATGCAAATCAAAACTAGGATGAGGTATCACATTACACTGGTCAAAATGGCCATCATCAAAAAGTCTACAGATAATAAATACTGAAGAGAGTATGCAGAAAAAGGAATCCTCCTACACTGTTGGTGATAATATAAATTTATGCAACCACTATAGAGAATAATAGTTTCTTTCAAAAACCAAAAATAGAGTTTATTATATGATTCAGAAATCCCACTCCTGGGCATATATCTGGAAAAGATGAAAACTGTAACTCAGAAACATACATGCACCCCAATATTCATGGCAGCACTATTTACAATAGCCAAGACATGGAAGCAACTTAAATGTCTATTGGCAGGTGAATGGATAAAGAAGATATGGTCCATATATACAGAAGAATACTACTCAGTCACAAAAAGAATGAATTTATGCCATTTGAAGCAAAATATATGGGTCTAGAGGTTATCATGTGAAATAAGTCAGATAGAGAAAGAGAAATACCAATGGCATCACTAACACATGGAATATAAAAAAATGATACAGATGAACTTACTTACAAAACAGAAAAAGACTCACAGACACAGAAAACAAGCTTACAGTTACCTAAGGGGAAAGAGGGAGGGATGGATAAATTAGGAGTCTGGGATTAACAGATCCACTATATATAACATAGATAACCAAGGTCTTACTGTGTATATATGTCTATATTTATATTCAATATCATATAATATCCTATAAGGGAAAAGAATCTGAAAGAATATTTATATGCACGCACACACACATATCTGAATCACTTTGCTGTATACCTGAAACTAATACAACATTATAAATCAACTATATTTCAATAAAAAGTTGTTTTGGAAAAGGAAAAAAAAAAAGAATTAAGGTAATTTATGCACCGAGACTTACAAAACTCTAACGCAACAGAGAGAAATAAAAAGTTCAACACCTAGAGAAAGAATTCCACTTAAGGAAGAGTTCTTTTTTATCTTTGCAAATTACTTTGATAAGCCACAAGGAAAACCAGACAACATAGGCTGGATACAAAGTTAAGAAGAAAAAGGGATCCAGAAACAATTTGGACGCTAGAAAGTTAGTAGAAAAGAAGTTCTCTCAGAACTCCCCAGATAGGGATAGAGTAAAGATTATAATTTTTGATCCTATGCTTTATATAATTTTAAATTTCAATCACAATGCTCGCTTGGGCTTCCATGTAGCTCAGACAGTAAAGAATCTGCCTGCAATGCAGGAGACCTGGGTTTGATCCCTGGGGTGGGAAGATCCCCTGGAGAAGGACATGGCCGCCTACTCCAGTATTTTTGCCTGGAGAATCCCATGGACAGAGGAGCCTGGGGGGCTACAATCCATGGGGTCGCAAAGAACTGGACACAACTGTGCGACTAACACTACCACTACTCATGTTCACTTGAGCCTAACATATACTTAGGTTTGTGGTTCTTCCTCTCTGACATGTAAAATGGAGGTTTAAGGCAACTTTTTCTAACTCTTTAAAGACAAGATGATCATAGCAAGCTGGGGGACTTGGCCTAATATATACTTTCCTCTTGAGAAGCTACATATGAGGTTTACTTGTGTTTAATCTAAATTTACACACAGCAGCATACACCTACTACATTATGGAATCAAAATTTTATTGTAGCAGTGACCATATTTTTTGTTTCTACTTCAAAATTATAGGTTATACTTTTATTTGAGGGATAAGTCTGAAGAAAATTTGCACTCTAAACTTATTTTAAACATAAAATGTGAATAAAACATTGTATCTTTACTTATACAGTGGAATTTGCATGAACTGTTTCTATATGTATATGTCACATACACAGAGCTATGTAGAAGCCTTAAATACTTTACTTAAATTAAAAAATTTTTTATATTCAGTATACTTTACCAATATAAGAAATTTCATTAAATACTTAAAAAATATTCAGAAAATCTGAATAGATGATAGGCATAGAATAGGATAGTTATACAGGTAGCCGTAGAAGTTTCAGTAGGGGACTATAGACAAAAAGGGAAACCTAGGAAACTTTGGGAGACCACTGTAAGTTCATGATTGCACAAGAAATCTACCTGAACACTGTAGAATAAAGCAGGCCTACTTAACTCTAAAGCCATAAATAAAAGCACAAGATATGCCCCAGGCCATTAGGTGAAAGAAAAATGTTACCACTCTTCTACTGATGTAAGTGCTACAAATTCCAGTCTGACTTCATAGGATCAGACACTCCTGCCGGATACGAAGGAGGAGCTATTGAGCTAAGTCTCACTTCTCTTTGAGGTGGACTTTTTCCCTCCCCTACTTTACCTTGTGGACTTCCCTGGTGGCTCAGATGGTAAAAATCTGCCTGCAATGCAGGAGACCCGGGTTCGATCTGTCTGGAGAAGGGAACGGCTACCCACTCCAGTATTCTTGCTTGGAGAGAATTCCATGGACAGAGGAATGGGGCAGGTTACAGTTCATGGGATCGCAGAGTTGGACACAACTGAGCAACTTTCACTTTTATTTTCCCTTAATTATAAAATGGTAGCTCATTTAATCCTCCAAGCAGAGCTTCCTCACCTGCCTACTTGCACCTTTCACAAGCATCCTATATTAACACATTTACTTCTTATGAATCACTTTGCCTCTCGTTGAAGTCCTTCTGTGATGACACAGAAAACCTGAGCCTCAGTAAGTCTGCACACTGAGTCACAGTAATTCTAATTAAAAGACTGTGGGTTCAAGTCCCTGTTAGGGTTTTGCCTGGGTTTGAGTCCTAGCACATGGGTTCAAATCCCAATTTGAAGCACGTGGCTTTATAGGTACCAGCATTATTATTTATCTTAGATTCTAAAATAAAATTTTGGTTGACAAATTTTAGCTACAAAACATGGTTAGGAATTAAGACTGGTAACAAAAGAAACCATTTGAAAATGAAACTGCCTTTGAAAGTGAAATCATAGTACTGCCAGTGTGAAATAAGCAGCATTCTAAAGTTGACTTCATTTGAAAAGATACAAAGACCTTCAGAAAACATTAAATTCCAGTTAGTTAGTCAAGATGAAATTTCATAGAATATTGGGCATGAACCAAAAATGTGCCTGAATCATGATTCTCTATAGGAAAGCACAGACTGGAATATGAACGCTTGAATGTCACAGGCATTGTATCCTTATGCTGTTGTTTCATTGCTGGTGTGCAGGCTGAAAGAGCTCTATCAGTGATGTAAGAATCCCATCAATAACGAAAAACACCAAGGGCTGTGTAGTGGTAGTTTGTAGACAAAACTATTAACCAATAACTGGACAGCTAGTAATTCCAGAACTAAAATAAGTTAATATGGCTGATCTTTTTGTCTGGTCTAGGACACCTCTGTATTTTTATCAATAGGATGCAATAGAATAAAGCTGAGTAAAACCTACAATGTTAGCTTCCTCAGTATATTGATGACCACTGGCTCCCATCTCATCACCCCTTGTTTCATCAAGAATGTGGGTCTTCAGAGACTTTCTGATAGTTTAGTGGCTAGGAATATGCCTTCCAATGCAGGGGACATGGGTTCAATTCTGGGTCAGGGAACTAAGATCCTATATGCCTCAGGGTAACTAAGTCCATGTGCCACAACTGGAGAAGCCCGTGGATTGCAGCTGCTCAGGCCATTCACTCTAGAGCCTGTGCTCTGCAACAGAGAGGCCCTTACACTGCAGCTAGAGAAGCCCAAGTGCCACAACTAGAGAAAGTCCACCTGTCACAGCACAGACCCAGCCCAGCCACAAATTATAGATAAATGGGAGCTGTGATCTCATTGAAGAAAAGCATGTGGTTCTTCCGAGCTGGCCTTCTGAGAAAGTTTACAAAACTGGAGACTATCATCCCTGCATCAACGAGTTCATGTGTGACATTTTACTACCCGAGAAACTGGGATTTATAAAAGGTAAACAATTGCCAGCAACCACATAACCAGAGCCAGAAGCCATGGTTCTCCACATATAGTCTCATAGTCCTATTCATCAGAGGCCGAGACATGAGCCAAAGGATGTGATAATTTACATTTGTTGCTGCTTTATATTTCACTTGCATGCCTGTCAATATTCATCCTTTTCTAAGAGGATCTTGGACCATAATATACCTTAAATTTCCATCAACATTTTGATCACCCCAGAGTAAATAAAGGATTACTACTCCATATTATACTTACTGATGGATACAAGAAAAATAATTGGGATACATGCATTCTATATAATACTTGGAGAGGAAGTCCAATATACTCATAATGCAACGTAAGTTAAAATGAGATAAAATAATGATACTCTGTTGATCTAGTTAAGATTTTATATTAAATATTTCTAAATTAAACTAGAAATAAAAATATTCAGAAAAATATTTTAATGCTGGCTAAATTTATATTTTATGCTAAAACAAGAGATCCTTTTGAGAGGAGATCTATAGGGTTACTTTCTTATTTGGTTATTAACCTAAATGATGTTATTTTACTGGATTTCATATGAGCACAGATCCTACTGGGAAAGAATAAAACTGGACTCATTTAGGAAGAGGTAATGTGGCTATATGAGAAAAGCTGCCATATGTGAAACCTTACTTTATGCCTGTTGAAATTTTTGTATTTCAGGTCTCCTAGGGACATGTCCATTGTGCTATTGTGCAATTTTATCAGCATGAACTTCTGCTGAATATTTTCACTTCTCTTTAAAACTCATATTTTGGTAGAGCTAACTTCAAAACAATATTACAACATCTGTGCCAAAACACCTGGGAGCCATCAAAGATATATCCTAAAGATTAAGTATATTTTCTAATCTTACAGAATGCCGCAAAATGAGAGTAAAGGTTATAGATACATTTTTCCTAATCTGGAATGTTTTGAAAGGAACCACTTTCAAAGTACTTTCTCTTTCCTTCTAAAGATTCTCAAAAGAGAATCAATATTTCTAAGGCTGTAAACAATTTCCCTAGAAGTTTAACAGAATATTCTTTTTTTTTTTTTTTTTTTGCTGATTAGAGAGGTTCTTAATGCATATGTGCAACTTTCTATGAGAGACGTTATGAATATACACAAAATTCCAAACTGTATTCTCAAAATGTTTTCAAATAAGACTCTACAGTAACTATATGAAACAAAAGAAAGCTAAAGAACATTCTACAACTTTGAATTTATTTGCTACTTTTAATCTCTGGCTCTACCAATAAATTAATGCCATCTTCTTTCAAAAAATAGAAACTAGGGACCTCCCGGTGGTCCAGTGGCTAAGAGTCTGTGCTCCCAATGAAGGGGGCCCAGGTTCAATCCCTGGTCAGGGAACTAGATCCCACAACTAAAAGACTCCACTTGCTGCAACTAAGACTTGGCATAGCCAAATAAATAAATATATTTTTTTAAACCCAGCACAAAAATAGAAATTATGGTTGAATCAGCATTTCTCAAACAGAAGATTGAGGTTTTGACAAAAAATAAAATTCTGAATACAGAGAAATGTCTCCTTCAGTCACTCAGTCGTGTCCGACTCTTCGCGACCCCATGAATCGCAGCACGCCAGGCCTCCCTGTCCATCACCAGCTCCCGGAGTTCACTCAGACTCACGTCCATCAAGTCAGTGATGCCATCCAGTCATCTCATTCTCTGTCGTCCCCTTTCATTAATTGTTCTATCTTTATGGATTAAACACATAAACCAAAATAGCCTGTAGTAGATGGTACTTATAATGAAATGGGCAGAACAATTTGCTGTTGAAGGATAATGTAGACTATGTGAAATTTTTATGGCTTCAAAATAGGAATGGACTTGAGGAACTCCACATGCGGGTTCTCTTGACTTTGTCATCAATTTATCGAATTATGATAAATACTAAACACTTAAGGTATGCTTTCTGTGTGTCAGGTATTGTTGGAATTGCTTTACAAGTGTTAACTCATTAAAGTTTCATCACAACCACACGTGACAGGTACTGTATCACCTCCTACAGATGAGGAAGCCAAGGCACTGAAAGTTTAAACCCCTTGCTCCAGGTTCATCCAGCCTGTCAGTGGGGGCAGGGCCAAGGCATCACACCCGAAATCTATCCCCAAATACTTATCACTTCCTTTTCCTTCCTTTATTTTCCTTATAGGCAACAGAACAGCTTTCAACTCTTACCTTGAAGCAAGGAATAAGATGATAGAGGTGATTAACTTTAAATTATTTCAAATTTAAACAAAAAAATATCATGCCACCTTATCTGTCCCTAAGAAATCTGTATGCAGGGCAAGAAGCAATAGTTAGAATTGGACATGGAACAACAGACTGGTTCCAAATTGGGAAAGGAGTACATCAAGGCTATATATTGTCACTTTGTTTTTTAACCTACATGCAGAGTACATCATATGCAGCACTGGGCTGGATGACTCCCAAGCTGGAATCAAGATTGCCAGGAGCAATATTAACAACCTCAGACATGCAGATGATACCACTTTAATGTCAGAAAGTGAAGAGGCGCTAAAGAGCCTCTTGATGAAGGTGAAAGAGAAAAGTGAAAAAGCTGGTTTAAAACTTAACATTCAAAAAACAAAGATCATGGCATCTGGTCCCAACACTTTATGGCAAATAGATGGAGAAAAAGTGGAAATAGTGACAGATTTTATTTTCTTGGGCTCCCAAATCACTGCAGATGGTGACTGCAGCCATGAAATTAAACGACACTTGCTCCTTGGAAGGAAAGCTATGACAAATCTAGACAGCATATTAAAAAGGAGAGACATCACTTTGCCAACAAACCTCCAAATAGTCCAAGGTATGGTTTTTCCAGTAATCATGTACAAATGTGAGAGTTGGACCATAAATAAGGCTGAGCACCAAAGAACTGATGCTTTTGAAATGTGGTGCTGGAGAAGGCTCTTGAGAGTCCCTTAGACAGCAAGGAGATCAAACCAGTCCATCCTAAAGGAAATCAACCCTGAATATGCATTGGAAGGACTGATGTTGAAGCTGAAGCTCCAATACTTTCGGCATCTGATCTGAAGAGCCTACTCATTGGAAAAGATCCTGATGTTGGGGGAGACTGAGGGCAAGAGGGGAAGGGGGAGACAGAGGATGAGATGGTTGGATGGCATCATTGACTCAACGGACGTGAGTTTGAACAAACGCAGGGAGATAGTGAAGGATAAGGAAGCCCGATGTACTTCAGTTCATGGGTCCAAAGAGTCAGACACAAGTTAGTGACTGAATAAGGACAAATTCAAGGCAGAACATATAACAAAGAAGTTATATTTTTTTTGCAGGGGTGGGGATCTTGATTCTACAATTAAGGATGGAATCCATGGCCTCTGCAGTGGGAGCCTGGACTCTTAACCACTGGACTAAGGAATGGAGTATTTCTTGTCATATCAGTAAACAAAGGATGTCGTGGTCATCAGCAACTGCAGCCACTGCCAACAGTGAGCTGGTGAGCCCTGACAGAACTCAAGAAAGAAAAGAAACCCTGCCATCCAGCAGCTACTCCTTGCAGTCACTCCCCACAGCGAGCCCTGAGGAAACTTGGGATGTGAAAATACAGGATACTGGCCCTGGACAGGGGAGGTGTGTATCACAGGGATGATTTTGGTGAACCCAGACTCCTGTGTATCTTCCCATACATAGAAAAGTGCTAAATTCCTTAACTTGAGATATCTGATTTACCTTTAATTAATAATAATCTTTTGATGTTTAGACTCCCTGCCCGTTATTGCAAAACTTCTATATAAGCCGGCTACCCGCTTTGCTTCTTTGGAGTTGTTCTCTAAGGCGCTGTCTCCTGGGCCTGAAGTCCTGAATATCCCCATTAAGTAAACTGTAATTCTCAACTTATAGGATGTGAATGATTTTTTAAGTTGAGAGACCACCAGAGGAGTCCTTTAACAAAGAAATTCAACTCCACAGTTGATACAAGCAAGTAGTAGAATTTGATCTCACTTCTTCCTCACATGCCATCCCTCCTTTTGGAGAAGAGGATTGGCGTCGATCCCTACCGGAGGGAACTGAGCTCTTCAGTAACTAGAGGAACGCCACGTGCTGGAGAAACCACTGGGAGAAGGGTGACAAGTCAACGTGTGCTGAGCACGGACTTTTCCCCTTGTAGGCCAAGTGAAAAAAAGGACAATGAACCAGTTGTTTGATGTTCCTCATTTGCATGTCTTGAGGTACAGCATCAAAAGTAAATACTTTCTGCTGTAGACAGATTACACACCCTTGGATTCCTCTCCCTCACCTGGCCTTTGAAAATGCTTTGCTGAACCCTTTCAGGGAGTGTGGGAGTTTTTGAGCATAAGCCACCTGTTCTCCTTACATGTTCCTGCAATAAACCTTTCTTTGCTCAGAACTCTGACATTTCCGTCTGTTTGGCCTCACTGTGAGTTGGGTACGTGGACTTGGGTACAGTAACAAAAGGAGCAAGGCCGTGTATCTGCATTTCCAGCGAGGGTGGTATCAATTTTCTATTATCATTGTCATACATAAATTCTCCAAATATTTATTGGACCTGCCAGGAACACGGTATCGTGAGTCTGAACTAGGATTTGCTATTAGAAAAAAGGTCATTAGACAAAAGACATAGAAGAATATCGTGCTCTAAATGCAGTGGATTTTAAAAAAAAAACCCAAGATCTCAAAATCACTAACATGACTTGGTAATTAAACTGTGTCAATGCTGCTGCCAAAAAAGAGTTTGCAATTTGGAAGCTGTACTTACTATTGACCCGATTTTACAATTGAGATCATGTCTGCATTTTCATTTGGAAACAAAATCGATCATTGTATTCTATAAACAAGGCCTGTCAAGTTATTACTCTGTAACTACCTTGCAAACACATATTTAAGAATGTTATGATTTATGATACCATATAGGAGACAAACTATTTCGTGTTTTACTCCCCATTCTTAGCTCCTTTTAAATTCTTTAATAAATTTCTTTGATAAATTTAAAGATATTTTTTAATGTCCACTTTTAATATATTGGCTTCTTGCCCCAAATGCTACATTAAAATTGACAAACTGATTGTTCCTCTAATGTTCTCTGAAATCAGTATAATGCTCACTTAAAAAAAAAAAAAAATCAGTACTCAATATTATTGTATCCTAATATTAGTGGAGGCTTCCCTGGTGGCTCAGAGGTTAAAGTGTTTGCCTCCAATGCGGGAGACCCGGGTTCAATCCCTGGGTCAGGAAGATCCCCTGGAGAAGGAAATGGCAACCCACTCCAGTATTCTTGCCTGGAGAATCCCATGGACGCAGGAGCCTGGTGGGCTACAGTCCATGGGGTCGCAAAGAGTCGGACACAAACTTATAATTCAGAAGGCTCATATGATGCGTGTATTTTATACAAATTGCTTCCTTAATCACTACCATATGAAGAATGACAGAATGAAATCAACACGAAATGGTTAATTTAGTTGTTTTAAAGCCATTTCAGATTTTCTAAGACTTTCACCCATCTAGTTCATAATATCTGTTTCTTAGAGGTTTTCTCAAAACTATAATAAAAAAAAATGAATCAAATTAATAATAAAAACATCCTCATACTCCTTGAAAGAATGAAACACTGTTACAAGTATCTTCTTTCACTACTTCTGGATTTTATTTTACTTTCAAAAGTAAGTTCAGAATTAANAACTATAATAAAAAAAATGAATCAAATTAATAATAAAAACATCCTCATACTCCTTGAAAGAATGAAAAACTGTTACAAGTATCTTCTTTCACTACTTCTGGATTTTATTTTACTTTCAAAAGTAAGTTCAGAATTAAAGAAATATTCATTTTGCCCCTTGACAGTCTGCAATTGAATGAGGATAATGCTAATGGTTGGATTCTAGGCAGGAATCCAAAGAAACTCTCTATTCTTGACTGGCTAATTTAAGAGCAGTCCTACCTTTTTCACCTTCATTTTCTTCTTGGTCGTCTGTTAGAGGGGTCACTTCTGGTTGCTCCACAATCATGGCATCTTCTTGGTTTGATGAAAGCTCTAAATAGAATGAGACAGAAGGAAGCTCAGAGATGTTTTAGTTGGAATCTGTGAGAAAACAGTAACTGAAGCTCAGAAAGTTAAAGTTCTTTTTTTCCCTCCAAGTTTCAACGGTCACATAAGGAGAGCACTAGAGCCAGTCTCCAGGAATCACTGCCTAAAAGCACACAAGCCCCCTGCTCACACACATCGGTATATATAGAAGTCACGACACAGTGTCACCTCATCCTCAGATAACAATATATTCTGGTTTCAATACCTTCTGTTTCCATACATGAACTCTGGGACTCTGCCTCAAGTTTTACTTCTTTCTTCGTTGAATCATTCTCTTGCCCTGTTAAGAAGAGTGATTGAAAAATAAATGTGATATGGATGGCCATAGCTTTACCCCTGGTTTGAAAAGACAATCAATTCAGAAACCATGCTTTGATCATGCCTGGAGAGGTAGAGAACAGTTCTGAACCAAAGCCGAAGGTGAATATCTCATTTTGTAAATTATCAAATTTATATTGATTAGTTAATGAGAAATATCCAGATAATATAGGCAAAAAACCTTTCTTTGGACTGATTGGTGTAATTAGTATTTAGCTTATCAATACACTGAACATCAATGGATACAAACTGGAAGTCGAAATTTTGAAGAATTTCTAGACTGCGTGGGTTAATTATATTCAATTTCTCTTTACTATATAGATCTTTCTGTATTGAGGATTCCTAGGAAATTAAAAGACTACTTGTATTTTCATTCTTCCATCAGCAGAGCATAAAACAACTTGAATAATATGAGCACACAGGGATGGGGGTCACCCAATAGCTCAACCATTCTTACAAAACACCTACTAAATACAGCAAAGGTCAGGAGGGAGTTCAGCCAACTCTTGACTACTCCAAGGCTGATTATCTAGGAAAGCATTTTCTCCCCCACCCTCTTAGGTTCTCCTCCTCTCTCCTGTGGAGTTTAGAACAGGGCTAAGAGAAGAAAATGAAATTTGTCCATTTTGATTTACTTTAATGAAACATTTTATGCTAAGGATATTACTGTTACTTAAAAAAAAAAAATTCCAGAGCTAGAGGTTACAGGTACAAAGCTGAAGCAGAGGTTCGTGGGCTCTTAGCCTGCGTATGTCCCTAAAGGAGATGCATCATTTTTCCAAGTTCTGAGAAAAGATCTTTCCCTGCCTGAGACCATGTGACTTGCAGTGGCTCCTATGAGACAAGTTTATGTGTCCAGCTCACCTAAACAGAATATACAGCATGTGCTCTTTTGTATTTTACTCTATGTTTTCTGTGAGAGTAGTCCTTGCCACTGCATGTATCAGTGGTCTATTCTTTATCACTGATGTCTATTATTCCATTGTAAGAATATGTTTCAGTTCGGGGCTAAACGAATAACACTATTAAAAATACTTTTGTATATGTCTTTTGAGGGACATATGTATGCATATCACTTGGGTATAAACCCAGGAGTGAAATGGTTAAGTAACAGGCAACACATATGTTTAGCTTGACTAACTCCTGAAAAATGGTGTTCTGAAGAGTTTGTTCCATTTTATAGTCTCACCAGAAATGTATGAGAATTACAATTAGACATAGTCTAACTGGACTATGTCATGATACAAAAGTCTTTTTCCTTTCAGCTACACCACACAGCATGTGGGATCTTAGATCCCCAACTAGAGATCAAACCCATGCCCCTTGTACTGAAGACATAGAGTCTTAACCCCTGAACCACCAGTGTGCTGTGTGCTAAGTCACTTTAGTTGCATCCAACTCTTTGCAACTCTGTGGACTATTATCCTCGCTCCTCTATTCATGGGATTCTTCAGGCAAGAATACTGGAGTAGGTCGCCATTTCCTCCTCCAGGGGATCTTCCTGACCCAGGGATCGAACCTGCCTCTTTTCTGTCTTCTGCATTGGCAGGTGGGTTGTTTACCACCAGTGCCACCTGAGAAGCATGGAATCTCAGCCACTGAACCACCAGGGAAGTCCCCAAAAGTCTTTATATGGGGAAGCAAGCCATGCATAATCTTTACCCCCTCAAAATCATTTCCATCCTTTTCACCTCTGGGTACCATACAAAGTGATCACATCTTTGCACATTGAGTTCCTTTGCTTCTTTGTTTATGCTATTTATTCACCTATTTATTATTCTCATTGCACTATAATATAGCTGTATCTGTGTTCGTTTCCCTTATCAGGTTGTAAGCACTGTGATGTTACACATTGTCTTATTCGTATTTCTCTGCCTGGTATGCGCACGTGCTCGGTTGCTCAGTTGTGTTCAACCCTTTGCAATCCTATGGACTATAGCCCACCAGGCTCTTCTGTCCATGTTATTTTCCACCAAGAAAATTGGAATGGGTTGCTGTTTATTCCTCCAAGGGATCTTCCTGACCCAGGGATCAAACCCATGTTTCTTATGTCCACCTGCATTGGCAGGCAGATTCTTTACCACTGCATCCGGGATGCTTCTCTACCTAACACCTACTAATAAAGAGTGATCAATAAATGTTTAATTAATTGGCCCTCCATTATAATCCTCATCAATGTCGGTAAATAGTAATTAGGGACTGGAACTTACTTCCATAGCAACAAAGCACTAAGGCTAAGCACTACATGTGCTATATGTATTGCAAAGAATCTTGGAGGAAGAATTGAATGTTTTAGGCAAATCACCATCTCTTTAGGCTTCCATTTCATTACCTTTAGGGAAAAAAGCCCTCCCCATCCCCCAAAAAAATCCCCTAGATACTATCTTGGGCTTTCCTGGTGGCTCAGTGGTGAAGAATACACCTACCAATGCAGAAGATGCAGGTTTGATCCCTGGGTCTGGAAGATCCCCTGGAGAAGGAAATGGCTACCCACTCCAATATTCTTGCCTGGGAAATCCCATGGACAGAGAAGTCTGGTGGCC
>SJYV01049711.1:624736-666980 GCA_006410875.1 Neotragus pygmaeus | reverse complement strand
GTGGTGAAGAATCTGCCTGCCAGGGCAGGAGACTCTGGTTTGATCCCTGGGCTGGGAAGATCCCCTGGAGAAGGGAATGACAACCCACTCCAGTATTCTTGCCTGGAGAGTCCCATGGACAGAGGAGCCTGGTGGACCACAGTCCACGGGCTCGCAGAGTGGACATGACTGAGTGACTAAAGAACCGCAGCAGCCGGCAGGCCCGGCACCTTTTCCTCGGCCGCCCCGCCAGGCTGCCCGCAGCCTGGCTCGGGGATCAGCTGGGGCCGAATCTAGCCTGGCGCCTATTTCTGGAAATAAAGTGCTATTAGAACACAGCTTCGCCCGTTCCACGTGTGGTCGGCGCTGCTTTCAGGGTGGAACGTCAGAGCTGAGGGGCCGCAACAGAAACCATGGGGTCCGTGGAGACTAAATTATGTGGCCCTTCCTGGGAAAAGCAGGCCCACCCCTCACCTTGCCTGTCACCAGCCCAGCCTGAGGGCAGGTTGGAGAAGGGGTATGAACTCATAGCCCATGAACTTCCCAAGGAAAATTCGGGTTAGAAAACTCAGCCTTTTCTTTCCATCTTGGATAATCAACATTTGATTTTTGGGCTCTGTATTGAGTGAAAAGCCTATTCTCATTGGAGAAACAGTTGTTTAAAATTGGATGAAAAATATACATGGCTGAATCCCTTTGCCATCACAGCATTGCTAATCGACTGTGTTGTTCTTGTTCAGTCACTAAATCATGTCCAACTCTTAGCAGTCCCACGGACTGCAGCACGCCAGGCTTCTCTGTCCTTCACCATCTCCCCGAGTTTGCTCAAACTCATATCCATTGAGTTGATGCCATCCAACCATCTCATCCTATACTCCAATAAAAAGTAAAAAGTTTTAAAAAAATAATATAAACTTGGATTAAAAAAAAAAAGGAAGCACTAACCACACATGTTCGTTGTCATGAAACGTTCCTAGGTTATGTCACCCCTTACCCACTAGAATAAAACGTTTTCCCTTCGAAAATGGACCAGTCAGTAAGGGGTAAAAACCACCATTCATTCCTTTTGTTTGGGTTTATGACTAGTGGGAATATTTGTATCACTGTCGGGAGATTGGAAAGGTTTTTTGAGGATGAGCAGGTGGCTCGTGGCCCGTGGACTCACATGGCCCTGTCCACTCCCCCTCGTCTCATGTGGTCTGTGGGCTCACGTGGCCCTGTTGCACCCACCTCCCATCTCACGCGGCCCTGTTGCCCCTGCCCCATCTCTTGCAGCGTGGATGACATCCACTTCCTGGTGCTCCAGAACCTGATCCAGAGCACACTGGCCCTCTCGGACAGACAGATGGAGATCTGCCAGTCGTTCCAGGTGGGCGCTGGGGACACAGCTTTGCAGCAGTGTTCCAGGACTTGGGGCCCTTCCTAGGCTGGGGGCCCATGAGGTTTCTCCTCCTTCTCTTCTTACCTGTGAGGTCTCAGGGCTCCAGCCAAAGCGTCATTCATCTTTGTTTGTTTGGTGTTGCCACATGGCTAGCGGGATTTAGTTGTTCCCTGACCAAGGATCGAACCTGGGCCACTGCAGTGAAAGGGCTGAGTTGTGATCACTGGGCTGCCAGGGAAGACCCCCACCCCGTTCACTGAAGTGTGGGCACGGGATCTGGTGACCTCCACAATCCCTCCCAGGGCTGAGGTTTTGAATCTAATGTTGAAGGCGGACGATTAGGCAGAAGGAGGAATGAGCCATGAGAGAAGAGCTGAGAAGCTCGTTGGGCTGCATAGCGTATCTTTTCCAATTACAGTGGACAAGTGTCAGCATATTTTGATTGTTAGAAAATGTCACCCGGGGGGAAAGCTGCCTTTCTGCAGGCATTGAGTCTTACACATCTCCTGAGAATATACTAGAAGTGGGATGCTGCTTGGATCGTAGCTGAATGAGGATGAAGGAGAAGGCAGATCTCCTTAACCCTGCGCTGAGCCTGGGAAAGGGGTGGGATTAGTACTTTATAGGTGCGAAAACTTGACTCAGAGAAGTTAAAAAGCCCATGACCAAGATCCCAGAGCTCATTCATCAAACCTGAGTCTGTNCTGCTTCTGTTAGGTCCACACCGTTTCTGTCCTTTATTGTGCCCATCTTTGCATGAAATCTTCCCTTGGTATGTCTAATTTTCTTGAGGCGATCTCTAGTCTTTCTCATTCTATTGTTTTCTATTCTATTTCCCATTCTATTGTTTTCCTCTATTTCTTTGCATTGATTCTGAAATTAAAGTAGTGAAAAGGGGGGAAAGAAATGAGGCTCTCAGCTTTGAAATCCAGAAATGCTCATACTTGCTCCTGTCTGAGCCACACCAGGATTTGGTGTGCTGCTGGAGGGGGAGGTATGTAAGAGCGCCAAGCCCTGTTCGCAGGCCTGCTGTGTGGTAATGATGACTTTCGGGGCTCCAGTCCATCCGCCTTTCTCTGCAGCCACTCAGACACCACATGCCATCCACTTTCTTGACCCCATGGGGCATGCTTTATGTTTGCCCCTCTACATTCAGTCTGGCTGAATTCTACCCACTGTCCTTTGCCCTAATCCTTCCTGGCAGAGGAAACAAAAGAACATAAAGGATCCCACAGTTTATACATATATTTTTTATACAGTGAACTCAACCATCCATACTAATGGGCGGGGGACATTAGAACAGATAATCCAAAATCCATTCACTTTCCTTTAGAACTGGATCACATGATTGTTTCTTGTGAGGCCTGGCAATTAAGTTTGGCTCAAGCTAATGCTTTAATTAATTTGCATTAAAATTGGTCTGAGAACATCAGTCTAGGGTCAAACATTTCTAGAGGAGGATAAAACTAAACTCACTTGGTAAGTAAATAGACTTTTTAAACAATAGCAACAACAATATAGCTTTGTTATTTATAGATTATTAGATGCTCAGATCTCCCTAAGAACAAAGAATCTGTTTCTGTGATGCGTCTCTTAAAGATAATAGAAATTATGTCCTTTTGTTAAGCTTGAAACTTGATTGCTGTTATTGGTCAAAATTTTACTTTCACTATGTCTAAAAATACCCCAGATTAAGATGAAATTTAAACCTAGGTTAAAGTGAATTTGATTATTTCTAAGTTATTCTTAGTTTTCTATTAGTCCTCTATTTCTTACTTTCTAGGACCAATAAAATTTACTTTCTAATGTAAATTATTGCTATAATTATTACTTGTAGTTACAAAAGAAGGGCAGTTTCGCATAGAAACACTTAATACAGGTATGGGAATTACCAGTAGTTTTACAACTAAGGGATTGCCATTGTTAATACTGTAAACTGCTATCATTCGCTTGCATATGTGTATGTATGTACCCACATATGCATGTATATATATATGTATACATACATATGTATCTGTATAAGTGTGTCTTTGTGCATGTCCAAAGATAAAAAAATGTGTCTACACACATACATACACAAATATACAAAATACATAAATGTATCCTGGCATTCCAATGAATCTACATTTTGATTCTTTTTTAGTTTACATTTTATAAGCAGCTCATTATAATTTCTTCAGAAATTTTATAAGATGCTTTATATTCCATGTTATGGACAAATTTTGGGATGTTCCCTTTGTTTTCACCATCAAACATAGCACTGCAAGAGGATTTTTGTGAATACTTCTCTCTCTACTTTTGGTGGCTGCTACTTTAAGATAAATTCTTAATGCATAACTCTTGGATCAAAGGGTAAACAGTTTACCTTTCATTACATGTTGTCAAAATTGCTGCTGAGGAGGTTATGTCCTTTAATCTCCCATCAGTGGTGTGTGAGCATGCTTGGATGCCTTCCTCATTTCAATTCTGTGTGTTTTCAATCCTATTTAAATGTTTGATACTCAGAAGAAGATACCGAAATCATGTTTTATTTGCATCTTAAAGTAATGAAGAGATAGGTCATGTCTTCATATTTACAATGACTGCATTTTCTCTTTTGTGAATTACAGTTGAGTCCTTTGCCCATTTCCTTCTTGAGTTGTTTACATTATTATTATTATTGATTTATGAAGTTTTTATTTTTGGAGTAAGAAAATTGATTCGTCATTTAGGCTGAGAATACATTTCCTAGTAGCTTTTCTTTAGACTTTTATTACACACTTTATCATGTCAAAATTTATATATTGAGCTTTAGCCACTAACTTTCCTCTTTGATGACATATGTGGCTTATGTACACATGTAGCGCACATACACATCTAAGTGCACATATTTGATAATGCAATCATGTGTCTGTATACATTCACATTTCAAAAGGCAGTCCTTGTTTCAAAACTAAAAAAATTTATATAGATATAAATTTTATATATTTCTCTTGCCTGGAAAATCCCATGGATGGGGGAGCCTGGTGGGCTGCAGTCCATGGGTTTGCAAAGAGTCAGACACGACTGAGAGACTTCACTTTTACTTTTCACCTTCATGCACTGGAGAAGGAAATGGCAACCCACTCCAGTGTTCTTGCCTGGAGAATCCTAGGGACGGGGGAGCCTGGTGGGCTGCCGTCTCTGAGGTCGCACAGAGTTGGACACATCTGAAGTGACTTAGCAGCAGCGCACACATACACCCTTTGGTTCTTTTAGCTAGTAGTTTTATCGTTTCATTTTTACATTTCTTTTTTGCTCCTTTTGGGATTTAAGTTGGTGTAAGGGANGCCGTCTCTGAGGTCGCACAGAGTTGGACACATCTGAAGTGACTTAGCAGCAGCGCACACATACACCCTTTGGTTCTTTTAGCTAGTAGTTTTATCGTTTCATTTTTACATTTCTTTTTTGCTCCTTTTGGGATTTAAGTTGGTGTAAGGGATGAGACTGGGATACAGTTTATTTTTTCAAATGGCCAACTAGTTGTCTTAATGCCATTTATTGAGTCATCTGTCTTTGAAATGTCAGCCTAAATATGTACTGAAATCCCCATCTCCTGGGGTCTATTTCCAAACTCTTTATTCTGTTTCATTGATCAGCCTGTCCATCCCTTCAACAGGACTACATAGCTAATCACATTTTTTAAAGATATCATGTCATTTTTAGTCTATTTATTCTGTCATTGACTGATAATATCATATCTGTGAATTCCACATTGCATTTCCAATTGGATTTTATTTGCAGTGTATCTTCTTATACCATCTGACACATAAAAACCCATCATTCTTATATTTCATCAGGGCTTTAAGTTTTTATTGATATAAAATGACCAACTCTTTCTCACTTGAGATTTTTGGCTAAAATTCTAACTAGAGAGATTCTAAAGTAGTTTTCCATGTCTTCTTTTGATGTTTATTTCCCAAACATTCTTTTTTTTTAATTTTGGATTTTTAAAGCCTTACTATTTTATTGAAATCGATTCAATCTGAGTGGTTTATACAGTCAGTAATCTAAATTATGCTTACTGTCATAACTATTTGCCTGTGTCAGCCTCTTTCATATATTGTTTTTGGGTTATAACATTACTTATTATTTTGTATTTGCATTACTAAATACACTCTCATGCTTGGTATGATCTTCAGGGGAATTTAGAAAGCAAGATTTATTCCTTTAATTTTTGTGATTTAATTCTATTTGTAACCATCATGAAATGTTTCAAAGTTATTCTAGTTATCCTTAAACCTAACTGACATTGTCAGAACCCAGAGCACAGCAGGATTTTTAATTGTTTACTATCTTTATCAAAGTCAGCACTGTAGACAACGCTCACTGCTGTNACCATCATGAAATGTTTCAAAGTTATTCTAGTTATCCTTAAACCTAACTGACATTGTCAGAACCCAGAGCACAGCAGGATTTTTAATTGTTTACTATCTTTATCAAAGTCAGCACTGTAGACAACGCTCACTGCTGTACCCTGGAATTTTTGGTTTACAAATTTTGGCACTGAAATTTCCTTTCTTTACTCTTTTCCTTATTTCCTCTCTTTCTTTCTTCCTCTTTTAACTCTTCTATCAACATGCAACATACAATCAGGAAAGTACACAAACAATATGCAGATACCAATTAAGTAATCAAAAGCAGATAGAGAAACTACATATTCTTAGGGTAATCCTCCGGGCCTCAGCCCAGCTCCCAGCCCAATCAGTATCTCATCCCCAGTCACCCAAGTTTAATAAACATCCTACTTGTCATAGTTATTTTCCCTTCTTTTCAAAGTTGATATAGATGAACTTGTACAACATATATGCTTTTGTACCAACATATATGCTTTTGTACCATCTTTAGTTAAGGTTTGTAAGATACAACATTTGTAAGATTCATTCACATTTTTGCTTGGAATTCTAGTTGGCAATTTCTTTTTCTTTTTTTTAAAAGATATTTTTGATGTGGACCATTCTTAAAGTCTTTATTGAATTTGGTACAGTATTGCTTCTGTTTATTCTTATGTTTTGATTTTTCGGCCATGATGCATGTAGAATTTAGCTCCCTGACCAGGGATCAAACGCACTTCCCCCGCATTGGAAGGAAAAGTCTTAACCAGTGGACTGCCAAGGAAGCTCCACGTAGTTAGCAGTTTCTGTACTTCATTCTTATATTTGTTTCTCTGTAAGTAACTTGTCTCTTTCATCTGACTGCTTTTGAGATTTTCTTCCTTATCACTGCTGTTGACTGAGTTGATTATGCTGTACTTAAAGTATAATTTTATGTTTCTTGTGCTTTGGGGTCATAGAATTTCTTGCACATGTGAGCTCATCGTTTTCATGAAGTTTCTGAAAAATTTCAGCGACTATTACTTCAAATATTTTTTCCTGTCTCCCCTTCCCATACCTGCCTACAGAGATTCCAATTCATGATTATTATATTTGGAATCACTCAAAGTTGTTCCATGGCTCCCTGATGCTCTTTTCATTTCCTTCAGTCATTCATTTTCCCTGTGTATGGATTTGGATAGTTTCTTTAGCTACAACTTCAAATTCACTGATCTTTTCTTCTGCCCTATCTCACCTGCCATTATTCCCATCAGGTATAATTTTCATCTCAGATACTTTGTTTTTCATCTCTAGAAATTCAATTGTATCTTTCTATGTTTTCCATGTTTCTAATGAACATGGGATTCCTTCTTTTAGCTTCTTGAGGATGTGGGACACAATTAATGCTTTTTAATGTGCTCTTTCCTATTATGGAAACTTCCCTGGTGGCTCAGATGGTAAAGCATCTGCCTACAATGTGGGAGACCCAGGTTCAATCCCTGGGTNAGAACATGGAAAGATCTAGAGCCACCCAGCTGCTTTCAGGAAAATCTCGGTGAATAAGCCAAGAATGCAGAGTATTGAAACATAATTCACACACCCCGGTACTAACCCTGTATCAGGGATCCATGTTTAACAGATGAGGAAACTGAGATTCTGAGGCATTAAATGATTTGCTGAAGGTCAAACAACATTGTGTTTAATTGGCAAAGGCAGGATTCTCTCCTCATTCCACGTGTTTCCAAAGCTCACATTCTGTTCACTATATACGCTACCTCCATTTGCAGGGTCCCAGGCACCAGAGAGCGGCAAGGCACGGGGAGGAGCTGGCTTCCCGGGCTGAGCCAGCGCCGCCTGGAGGAGGCAGCCACCGCCTCTCTGCCTTAATAATTCTCCCCATCAGCAGGACCCGAACCCACTTCCTTTCATACCCAATGCCCATTTCTCTCCCTCTCTCATCCCTTTATAAATCTTGTTTTCAGCACCTTCATTCACAGAGAGGTGTCAACAGTTACTAACCGCTTAATGTCGAGCCCCTCCTAGAAGTATTTATGTCTTGGAAAGGATGAAAGTCTAAAACTCAAGGCACAGAGCCATGATCAAGCACTTCAGGCATGTGGAAACAGACTATTTTTAGGCTTTCCTGGCTGTTGAATGAAACACCACGGGTCTCTTGTGTAGTCAGTCTGAGAGCGTGAGCCAAGGATGGTTACAGATCGCAGAAGGGGAAGCCGACTTTGTTAGGTGACCTGAGTCACTCTAGCCCACGTCCATGACTTTGACACATGACTAACAAGTGGGGAGGTGTGGCAGGCCAGGCTCACGGACTCCAAGGCCTGCTTTCCCCACCCTGGTATTATTTCACCAGGGGTAGGTTAGGCCAGCGCGCAAGGACCATTCACACATTTTACCCACCCGGAGACAGAAAGACGGTCCTTCCAACAATCCAGGAACCAAAGCACTGCCACTTCTGCCTTAAAAGGACCTCACCTGGACCACTAATCCCCAAAAACCTCCCGAGAGGTTACAACAGAGTGCCAGGCACTCTGCTTGCTTGATAACATTGATAATGTCAGTGCTGCTTGACTTATAAATGGGGAAACTGAGCCACAGAGGTAAAACAACTGGCCCAATTCACACAGGCAGAGCTGGAATTGATTCTCGTCCTGTGTGATCTGTAATCCCAGACCTCTCCAGGAGCTGCAAGAACACAGACTTGCCCTGCCCGGGAGGCCACACAGGCTTAGCCAAGTCTGCCCCTTGAGATGAAATCAGGAGGAACTGGCTCCCCCTCTGTGGCACCTGCTGTTGTCAGCCGTCCGGTTCCACTCCCCACAGTGATAACAGTACCACGGTTTTCCCTTTTCATTCTCCCCGCCCCTAATATGGGCACATGACCCAGGTCTGGCCAGTCAGGTAACTTCATCTTCCCAATTCACACTGATTGGCTCAGAAAAGGGCATGTGACAATTCGGGCCAATAAGAGTGAGGCTTGAAACTTTTATCATGTGGGATGGGAAGAAGGCACCGCTATTTGACACCATTAGCTAAGCTGCTGGGAAGGAAAGCCTGGAGCTGCTGGTGGCTACCTTCATGCTGTTTAGGAGTGAAAGCAAAGGAAAAGCAAAGCCGAGAAACAGAGAAAGGCAAGTTCCCGGTGGCGGAATCAGAGCCCTGGGTAGGCTCCCACGAACTAGTTCCTGGGCTCAGGTTCATTATTAGTCTGAACCAATAAGATCCTTACGCTCCTTGATCAAGTATTGCCAGATAAAATCCAAGAAATTTGGACTTCCGATAAGTAACAAATAATTCTTTATGTATCCCTAATATTGTGTGAAACATACAAAAATTGTTGATGATCTGAAACTCAAATTTAACTCAGCATCCTGTATTTTTATTTGTTAAATCTTGCAAACCCTCCCTGACAACACCCCCCGGCCCAGGTAAATAGTGCCCTGTGGGAGGCCCCACATGGGCCATGTCCTGCCAAAACCACTCTAGTGGTCAGCATTCATCTGTGTCCTCTGTCCTTCCTCCCCGTGTCCACTTTTGCTGAGCAAAGCTCCTGTTCTCCCCTCCCCCTTTCTCCCTCCTCCCAAGGATTATTAATAATTTCTTCAGTGCAAGGACATAGATATTTATTATCCTTCTTTTACAAATGAGAAAACTGAGGGTAAGAGAAGTTATCTCAGTCTGACGATTACACGTACATAGCAGAGTCCAAATACAGAGGAAATAGCAGAATTCCATCACTGGCACTGAGCTCCCTAATCTGCACATTAAAAAATCACGGCCACCTGAAAACTTGGCCAAGACCTTGACACTTTCACCCTCAGTTCAGTTCAGTCACTCAGTCATGTCGGATCCTTCGTGACCCTGTGGACTGCAGCATGCAAGGCTTCCCTGTCTACCACCAAATCCCTGAGTTTGCTCAAACTCATATCCATCAAGTCGGTGATGCCATCCAGCCATCTCATTCTCTGTCGTCCCCTTCTCCTCCTGCCTTCCATCCTTTCCAGCATCAGGATCTTTTCCAATGAGTCAGTTCTTCGCATCAGATGGCCAAATATTGGAGCTTCAGCAACAGTCCTTCAGTGAATATTCAGGACCGATCTCCTTTAGGATGGACTGGTTGGATCTCCTTACAGTCCAAGGGACTCTCAAGAGTCTTCTCCAACACCACAGTTCAAAGGCATCAATTCTTCGGCGCTCAGCTTTCTTTACAGTCCAACTCACATCCATACATGACGGGAAAAACCATAGCTTTGACCAGAGGGACCTTTGTTGGCAAAATAATGTCTCTGCTTTTTAATATGCTTTCACCCTAACTCCATTATATTGTCATCCACAGACACCTTAACCCCAACAGGAGGCTCTCAGGATCCTCTTCAGGCCCTGGACCATAGGTCAGGACACTGGGCTGAATTGAACTTTGCTTTTCAGCCCTAGCGTGACACCAGGCCAGTTGCTTCCAGGGTGGGCAGCCCTGTTCGTCTGCAGGAACCCTCTGTCTTCCATGGCACCCTCACCACATTCCAGCGCTCATAGGGAACAGTCTCAGTGTCCCGCCTATCCTAGATGACAGGGGTGGGAACAGGATTCCCACCTTTATACCATGGCACCCCACTCTCCAGTCCAGTGTGATTGGCATAAGAATTATGTGCGTAATCCAGGCAGGGAAATGCAGAGTCTCTTAATGAGGTTTGCTATATGGCTTGCTGGCAGAGAGCCATATAGTGTCTCCTCCTCTGGATCCCAGGCACCATGCATGCCTCAGGCTCCCAGAGGGTATCTTTTCTACCACAGAGAGAAAACTTATCTGATAATAAAGCCGTGCAGAGAAAAGCAGAGTCAAGAGGTAGAAGAGGCAAAGACATAGAGCCCCTGTTCCAGCCTGACTGAAGACGGTGATCTCTGGGATTCCTGGATGCAGGGAAACAAGTCAGTGTATATATGACCTCTGACACCCAGATCTTAGGAAACCTAACCCAGAGGCAAAGGATATCAGGACCTGACTGCTTCAGGGGAAATTCTGTAAAATAGAACTGTAAAATCTTGATTTTTCAAAATAGCAATATATCACTTCTTTTGGGGGTCTTCCCCGGTGGCTCAGTTGTAAAAGTAGACCTGTAATGCAGGAGATGCAGGTTCCATCCTTGGGTCAGGAAGATCCCTTGGAGGACGGCACGACAACCTACTCCAGTATTCTTGCCCAGATAATCCCATGGATGGAGGAGCTCGGTGGGCTACAGGCCAGAGGGTCGCAAAGAGTCAGAAGTGACTGACACGACAGCGCGCACACACACACACTTCTTTTTCTGCCGCTTCAGCCATGAATTTTGTCAAAAGCTGGTGGTTTTGTGTCTTTTTTTTGGTTTTGCTGTTTTTTTCTTCCAGCATGGAGATATTTTGAAAATCATTGTTGAGGTAGATACAAAGCTATAGACGGGGCATAAAGGAGAGAGCTACTCCAGGAAGAAAGGGAGTGTAATTCCCTGGGCCCACCCACTGCAGCCTAGCGGGAGCAGAATGCCAAACTAGCTCAGCAGAGCCAGGGAGGCCGTGTCCTTTCCTCCCTGCTCCCGGGCCCCCAAGTGCCCTCGTAAGCTCCCTTCCTAGCCTTCTCTCAGGAAAGAGCGGATCCCAGTTTTCAGCAATTTTGGATTATACTTATTATCATTAATATTAAAAATATTTTCACCAGTTTAGATTAAAATGCAGCAACTTAACTCTCCTCTTCCCCAGGTATCCAGTCTGGTCTCTTCCAGGTGGTGGCACCTGGAAAAACAGTATCAAGTCTCAGATTTGGTTGTGGGATTGTTCTCTCGGGATGAATAAACATTTCCTATGGAATTCTTTGGGCCAGTGTTTCTCAGGGTGTGGCCTATGGACAACCTGTGGCACAGCTTCTAGAAAGGCCTTAATTTTTAAGTAGATTCCTGGGCCCTATCTCAACATTCAAAAAACTAAGATCATGGCATCTGGTTCCACCACTTCATGGCAAATAGATGGGGAACAAGCAGAAGGAGTGAGAGATTGTATTTTCTTGGGCCCCAAAATCACTGCAGATGGTGTCTGCAGCTGTGAAAGTAAAAGATGCTTGCTCTTTTGGAAGGAAAGTCATGACAAACCTAGACAGTGTATTAAAAAGCAGAGACATCACTTTTCCAACAACGGTCCACATAGTCAAAGCTATGGTTTTTCCAGTAGTCGGATAGTGGGATGTGAGAGCTGGACCATAAAGAAGGCTGAGCACCAAAGAATTGGTGCTTTCAAACTGTGGTGTTGGAGAATACTCTCGAGAGTCTTTTGGACAGCAAGATCAAACCAGTTAATCCTAGAGGAAATCAATCCTGAATATTCATTGGAATATTGCTGAGCTCTCCTCCTCCTCTCTCTTTCTCTTTGTTTGTTTTATTTTCATAGCTCTTATTTGACATTGTTATTTATACATATTACATATATTATTTATATATAATACATACATATTATCCATATACAATGTGGATATATAATATATATGCACATTGTGTTAATGTGTGTATATACACACATGATATATTTATTTAATATATTTCATATTTATATACATATATATTGTACATACGTGTTATACACTACTTATTACATATGTATAATAAGTATATAATATATATGTATAATGTACACACACTCTTTATGTGTGTATATATATACACACACACACATATGTACACATACACATATAGTGTATGCATGTTGTCCTTCACCAGAGCGTGCAAGCTCCAAAAAGGCAAAGATCTTGTTTTTCACCACTGTAACCCCAGGGTTTAGGAGAGTGCCTGGCATCTAGAAAGAGCCCAGTTGTATCTGATGAATGGAAGGCAGGAAGGAAGAAAGGGAGAAAGGAGACCCGCGTTCTTGATGACACTGTGGAGCCTCTAAATCAGCCCTGAGGACTTCTTGTTGCTCGTCATAATAAATGTCCCCTATTAAAGAAGTTGAAGCCTGTTGATATGGGGGTTCCGGCTGCTGGCAGCTGAAAGCTCCCTATCCCAGGTGTCTGTAGAGCCCCCTCTGTCGGGGATGCCCTTCCCTGGCGAGGCTCCCTTGTGTCGTGCACCCCTTCCAGGTTTGCCTGCCATTCTGCACACTCTCCAGAGAGCTCAAGCAGGGGAGGTGGAGCAGGGTGTAAGCAGCAACATGGAGGGCAAATCCTAGTTCCTTCACTCACCAGCTGATGATCTCTAGCTTCAGGCCCCTCAACTGTAAGATGAAACTCAGTGAGGCTCCAGGAAGGCCTTGGAGTCAGTGAATTTGGGCAGAAGACCACACTGACCACTTTTCAGCAGTGTGGTCTGGAGCCGTAACCATCTCTCCATGCCCCATGCTCCTCCCCCGTCTGATGGGGACAATAACAGCGCTGACTTCAATGAATTACACAAGGTAGTGCATATGAACTGCTCCTTGCCCCTGGGTCCTGATGTGCACAAGTTTTTGTTTGTGCCCTCCAAGAGTCTCTGGCGTTGAAGATCATGGCATCGAAGATCATGGCATCTGGTCCCATCATTTCATGGCAAATAGATGGGGGAATAATGGAAATGGTGACAGACTTTATTTTCTTGGGCTCCAAAATCACTGCAGATGGTGACTGCCGCCATGAAATTAAAAGATGCTTGCTCCTTGGAAGAAAAGCTATGACAAACCTAGACAGCATATTCAAAAGCAGAGGCATCACTTTGACAACAAAGATCTGTATAGTCAAAGCTATGGTTTTTCCAGTAGTCACGTACAAATGTGAGAGTTGGACCATAAAGAAGGCTGAGCGCCAAAGAATTGATGTTTTCAAACTGTGGTGGTGGAGAAGACTCTTGAGAGTCCCTTGAACAGCAAGGAGATCAAACCAGTCAATCCTAAAGGAAATCAACCTTGAATATTCATTGGAAAAACTGATGCTGAAGCTGAAACTCCAATACTTCAGTCACCTGATGAGAGGAGCTGATTCGTTGGAAAAGACCTTGATGCTGGAAAGACTGAGGGCAGGAGGAGAAGGGGATGACAGAGGATGAGATGGTTGGATGGCATCAGTGACTGAATGGACATGAGTTTGAGCAAGCTCTAGGAGATGGTGAAGGACAGGGAAGCCTGGCATGCTACAATCCATGGGGTTGCAAAAAGTCAGACACAGCAACTGAACAAAAACAAATATGAAAGGCTTCTCACAGGGTTTGGCATATAAGTGCTAAATAAAAGATAATTCTTTGGTGTGTGTAGGCACATCCATAATCAGTCCCTTTCAAGGATACAGGGACTACAAGACCCAGCTTCTGCCCTCAAGAGGACCCAGAAGAGACAGCTGAAGAGACCAGTAAGGCCAGCTCTTGTAGGATGTGCCCAGAANAGATACGACTCAGCAACTTCACTTTCACTTTTTACTTTCATGCACTGGAGAAGGAAATGGCAACCCACTCCAGTGTTCTTGCCTGGAGAATCCTGGGGATGGGGGAGCCTGGTGGGCTGCCATCTATGGGGTCACACAGAGTTGGACACAACTGAAGTGACTTAGCAGCTTCCCCTACAGGTCATACTTTCCTGCATCTTGTCAAGTAGGCCAATTAATAACCCTACAATGGTCTGAGTGTTCAAGTAAAAGGAAAAGCCATACATCTCTCACTTTAAATCGGAATCTAGAAGTGGTTAAGCTTAGTGAGGAAGGCATATCAAAAGCTAACACAGTGTAAAAGCTAACACAGGCTAAAAGCTGGGTGTCTTGCACCAAGCAGTTAGCTAAGTTGTGAAGGCAAAAGAAAAGTTCTTAAAGTAAATTCAAAGTGTTTCTCCAGTAAACACATGAATGATTAAAAAAAAAAAAAAGATTATTGCCAATATGGAGAAAGTCTGGGTGGGCTGGATAGAAGATCCAACCAGCCACGACATTCTCTAAAGTCAGAGCCTAACCCAGGGCAGTGCTCTGATTGTCTTCCATTCCGTGAGGGCTGAGAGAGGTGAGGAGACTGCAGAAGAAAGTTCTGAAGGCAGCAGAGACTGGTTTATGAGGTTTAAGGAAAGAATTCACCTCCACAACATAAAATAACAAGGTGAAGCAGCAAGTGCTGATGTAGAAGCTGCATCAAGGTAACCAGAAGATCTAGCTAAGATATTTATGAAGGTGGCTACAGTAAACAATAGCTTTTCAATGTAGACAAAACAGCCTTCTATTGGAAGAAGATGCCATTTAGGACTCTCATAGCTAGAGAGGAGACGTCAGTGCCTGGCTTCAAGGCTTCAAAGGACAACCTGACTCTCTTGTTTGGGGCTAATGCAGATGGTGAAGCCAATGCTCATTTGTCATTCTGAAAATCCTAGGGCGCTTAAAAATTAGGTTTAATCTACTCTGCCTGTGCTCTATATATGGAAAAACAAAGCCTAGATGACAGAGTGTATCTGTTCATAACAAGCTTTACTGAAAATTTCAGACCCACTATTGAGACCTAGTGCTCAGAAAAAAGATTCCTTTCAAAATATTACTGCTCATTGACAATGCATTTGGTCATCCAAGTGCACTGATGGAGATGTACAGTGAGATTAAAACTGTTTTCACACCTGCTAACACAATATCCCTTCTGCAACCCATGGATCAAGGAATAATTTCAGCTTTCAAGTCCTATTATTTAAGAAATATATCGCATACGGCTACAGTTGCCATGGACAGTGATCTCTCTGATGGATCTGGGCAAGATAAATTGAAAACCTGGGAAGGATCTGCCATTTGAAAAGCCATTAGGAAACATTCATGATTCATGGAAAGTGGTCAAAATATCAACATTAACAGGAATTTGGAAGAAGTTGATTCCAACACTCACGGATGACTTAGAGGGTTTCAAGATTTTAGAGGAGGACGTGACTGTAGATGTGGTAGAAACAGCAAGAGAACTAGAATTATAAGTGGAGTCTGAAGATGTGACCGAATTGCTGCAACTCCAGGATAAAACCTTAGCAGATGAGCAGTCCTTATGGATGAACAAAGAAAGTAACTTCTTGAGATGGAATCAAATTCTGGTGAAGATGTTGTAGAGATTGTTGACATGACAGCAAACGGTTTAGAATATTATATAAACTTAGTTGAGAAAGCAACAACAAGGTTTGTGAGGATTGAGTCCAATTTTGAAAGAAGTTCTACTGTGGGTAAAATGGTATCAAACAGCACTGCATGCTACAGCGAAATTGTCCGTGAAAGTCAATGATGTGGAAAAATTCATTGTTGTCTTATTTTAAGAAATTATCACAGCTGCTCCAGCCTTCAGCAACCACCAATCTGATCAGTCAGCAGCCTCGGCATCAAGGCTCACATCAAGGTGAGACCCTCCACCAGCAAAAAGGTCATGATTCATCAAAGACTCAGATGATAGCTAGCAGTTTTTAGCAATATTTTTTAGGTAACGTATATGTATTGTTTTTTTCTTTAGACCTGGCATTATTGCACAATTATTAGGCAACAGTATAGTGTAAACCCAACTTTCACATGTGTTGGGAAGCCAAAAAATTCATGTGACTAGCTTTATTGTCATATTCCTTTCTTGTGGTGGTCTGGAACGCAATCCGCAATATCTCAGAGGTATGCCTGTACAAACGACCTTGAAAAAACTGGCCAAAACAAAGGCATTCACACTCTCTGCCCATAAAACAGATGGAAACACAAGAAGCACAAGGAGAGTTGTCTTCCGATACTTCTTTTCATGCCTGGTCATTTTGTTGATTACTCTGTTGGATGTGAAGTATGTTTCTAGTTTTATAGATGCTCTTGAGTTTCATTTGAGGATAAGTTATTTACAAACATTTTGGTCCTTTCCAGTCTCGTGTTGAAGCTGGCTTGTACAGGACAAGAGCAGTATTTGGTGTATTGCTAGTTTTGCTCCACTGCTGAGGCAAATCCCTTTTGAGTCCCACACGCATTCTTAGGTTTTCCAGTCTGGCTAGTGGAAACAGGCACCCTTCTCACCCCTGTGGAAGCCCCGGCTATCAGGACCTCAAATCCTTTCATGTGGTTTATCCAGTCTCTCGCGCATGTGCAGATCAATACTCCACTGAAGACTCGAAGGATTCCCTCTGTAGGTCTCTGCGCTTCCTGGGTGGCACGAGTGGTAAAGAGCCTGCCTGCCAATGCAGGAGACATAAGAGATGCCGGTTCAGGAAGATCCCTCGCAGGAAGGCACAGACAGAGGAGCCTGGTGGACTACAGTCCACAGGGTCAGACATGACTGAAGCGACTTAGCACACATACACTCTGTAGGTCTCTAGAGTGTTCCCTGTGTGGAGCTCTCCCTTCTTCAAGGCTCTGCCTGGGAAATGCTAGATGCTTTGCTTTCCATCACTCTCAGCTCTTTCCTCAGCTCAGGAAGTCTGCTGGACTGTGCACTGTGGCCTGCAAAGTCTCTCCAGTCAGTGGGGACAACCGCAGGGCTTACCTCATTTTTAACTCTCAGGTATCACTGAGATTTACCAAATTTTAATATGAATTGGTGTTCCTATTTTCCATGACAACGGAAAATATTAGCATACTTTAATTTATCTCATTTTGACTCTAAGTCTATCTTAACTTCCACAATACACTATTCTTATTATAATCATCATTGATTTGTATCATCACTGTTCGTTTAGACTTATCAGGTAACTACCATTTGCCTTGCTTACAATTCCTTCTGTCATCTTATAATTCCTTTTGTCATCAATATCCTCCTACCTGAAGAACACCAGAATTTTCTGGTGATGCACATTTCCTTGCTTGCTCAGAAATGTTAATTAGCCTTTATTCTTTTTTTAAATAGTTATTTGGCTGTGCCAGATCTTAGTTGCTGGCATGTGAGGTCTTTAGTTGTGGTGTGTGTGATCTACTTCCCTGGCCAGCGATCCAACCCAGGCTCCCTGCAACGGGAGCACGGAGTTTTAACCATAGGACCACTAGGGAAGTCCACATCTTTATCCTGGAAACATACATTTTTCTCTGGGCTTAGAGTTCTAGGCGGCAGTGACTCTTTTGTATTGTCTTTTTATTTCCATCGTGTCTTCTGAAAAGTCAGCTATCGGTCCGATTGTTTGATGACTGCTTTTGGATGTTCTGTTTATTACTGTCTTTCAGCAATTTTACTCTGATGGTTTTGGAATTATTCTGCTTGGAGTTCAAAGGACGTTTGGAACATGTGACTTGATATCCCTTCTCGTTGTAGGAAATTTCTCACCAAAATTTCTTCAGATATTTTCTCTGTCCAATTTCCTCTCTCCTTTCTGCCCAGGATTCCAATTATATGTGCAACAGACTGTCATTTTATCCTGCACATCGTTTCCCTTTCTTTAGTTTGCCATTCTTTCTCTCCTGTTTTTTAGTTCAGATATATTGTTCTGACCTAACTTCTAGTTCACAAATTCTGGAATACTGGAGTGGGTTGCCATTTTCTTCTCCAAGGGATCTTCCTGACCCAGGAATTGAACCTGGGTCTCATGAACTGCAGGCAGGTTCTTTACGAACTGAGCTATGAGGGAAGCCCTCATTTGCATCTAATAAGTCATAAACCTACTCACTGAATTCTTCATTTTAGAGTGGCATTTTTTTACTTCTAGACTTTTTATTTCTCTCTTTTGAACTTTCAGTTCTCAGCTAAAATTCTCAATCTTGTCTAGTCAGTGGAGGAACTGGTTTGCATGATCTTTGTGTTTTATACTTTGGGTTTAGAACACTAATATTTTCAGCCCAAGTGGGTTCCCTACTCTTGACTGTTTGTTTTACATGTTACCTTGTTTCTTTATTTTTTTTTTTCTGGCTATTTTCTGGCATTTATAATGCTCTTTCTTTCTTTCATCTAGTAAATAATTTACATTTGCTCTTCTCAGGTACCTAGAGGGACTGGTAATCTGGGTTGATCTCAATTTAATTTGGGGATTGAGATGATTTAAAGCTGAGCAGCAATCTCTCAGAAGGCTGATCTATATCTGTTTCATCTTTCCTGCAGAGATATACATCTTTGGGGATTCAACCCAAAATATCACATTACCAGGGCCCTTTTGAGCAGTGGGACTTAAGATGCCTTTTGCAGAATCAGCAAATTCCCTAAGGTAAAAATAGTTTCAAATTCTCTCTCTCTATGTTCATATATATATATATATATATATAAAAAGATATGTGTGTGTGTGTGTGTGTGTAGTCCAGGTTGTCCAGTCAGAGTAATGGTCTATATTATTTAGTCTCTCATTGCTGAAAGAAAAACTGTCTCCTTTTTCTTTCTCATTAAAAAAAATTATAATTTTCAAAGGTAAAAGCAATCATTTAAGTAACCTCTTTTGATACTAATTTTGAAACAATTATTCCAACATTTTCATACATTTAAATGAGTCTCTTATCACATAGTCCTTTCCAACTGTGCCTTTCTCAGTCTTGAATGCTTCCTTTCTTTCTGTATTTATTGTTTTTACACAGGCCTTTTGTTAGTTTCTTCAGAAAGGACACTTTGGGTGGCACGTTTTCTTAATCTTTCTGTTCCTAAGAAAATATTACTCTTGACTTCATGCATGAATAATAACTTTACTAAATATAGATGCAGTGTCCATTAGAGCTCTGAAAATGTTACTCAATTTTTATGTTTCTTTTCTTTTCTTTCTTTCTTTTTTTTTTTTTTTTGAGAATTTAGAGTTGTGGAAGAAGTTTAAGGCTAATTTGATTTTGGTGATTTTAGTTATAAACTGATTTTGAATTTCCAAGATGCTTTAATAGCCTTCCTTTATTATTGATCTTCAGAAATTCCATGAGGATATGTAGGTTTCTGTTCTCATATGAGTTTTCATTACCTCTGCCTATAAATATAACATGTACTCTTGTGCTTTGGGTAGAGGAACTGGTTTGCGTTAGGAAAATTTTTTTTTTTCTTTCTTTCTTTTTTTTAAAAGATGGCTTCATTTCTGTTTGTTCTATTATCTTTTTTTGGTATTCCAAGGATTTACATATTTAATCTCTTGGATCTACTGTCTCCATGTTTCACATTTATTCTCACTGGTATCATATTTTCTTTTCAGCAGTTGCAAATCCAATGCCTATAAACCTCAATCAGATAACAAAAATAAATGAAGCCAGCCTGGTACAAAATTAGTGAGAGGGCTGTGAGAGCAAGCACCCCTTCTAAACGTGGCAGCTGCCAATCAGGAGGAGAAGGGGATGACAGAGGATGAGGTGGTTGGATGGCATTACTGACTCGATGGACACAAGTTTGAAGAAGCTCTGGAAGTTGTTGATGGGCAGGGAAGCCTGGAATGCTGCAGTCCATGGGGTTGCAAAGAGTTGAACATGACCAAGCAACTGAACCAACTGACTGACTGACTGACCCATCAGCTGATATCTAGCACTAATAAAATAAGTTGACACTTGAGCAACACAAGTTTGAACTGTGCAGGCCACATATAGGTAACTTTGTATTCAACAAATATGTACTATAGTACAATACAATCTGTGGTTGGGTTGAATCATTGGATATGGAACTACAGATACAGATAGCTGACTATAAAGTTGTTCATCAATTTTTGACTGTGTGGAGGGTAGGCATCCCTAAATCTCAGAGTTGTTTAAGATTCCAGAGGAACTAAAATCTGGGTTTTATAAAATGTAATATACCTTAGCAGAAAACAAGCAAGTCCCACAACTTACCACTGGGATGCTCTTGGTCACACACAGAATGATCTGCTGCTTCACTGTCTTTTGTTACATTGTCATCCTCTGCAGAATCTGACATAACAAACAAACAAAACCTTTAGTCAGTGTTTTTAACCAGGAAATACAGCAGCCTCCAGAACTCAAAGAACAGATATGTGTTTTGGGGAAAATTTTTATTAATATCATTAAAATGCTTAAATATCTTCATCAATAAATAAGCTTTTCTTAAAGTACTACATATGATGTCTTCACAAAGTTTACAAGGTAAAAATTGTAAGGCTTCAGTTGGAACATCTTTTTTACAACAAAGAAGAAAATATAAGCAGGCTTTATGCATCAGTGAAAGTCTTAGGAGAATTGTGCAGAATGATATGAAAGGAAGCAAAATAGAGAAGATTAAAGGAATATAATTTTAATGTCCTTAATGCTTCCATTATTGTCATTGTGCGTATATGGGAGACTTGAGTCCTTGAAAAGGCCAGATGTAGAGCTTTGAAACCCAGTGGTAATCAAAATCACCTTCCTCAGGAGCTATACCCGTAGAATAATAGCAAAGGGGGAGCACAGACCTTGTGTTCTGTGCATCTTCACCCCCTCCCTCGTGTAGCAGATTTAAACGTGGGACCAGTATAAGTTCACTTTTTTTTTCTAAAATCATATGATGCACTTTACAGGAAATAATGTGACTAAAAGGATGCCAGTGACTTATGGACTCTTGCAAAGCTAGAAATGGTCCCTTGTTGGATGTTTGAGACTTCTCTGGAGGCTCTTCAAAAATCACCGGGAAGAGCACATGAGTAGATCATTAGAATGTCAGAAAACAAATCTTTCATTCATTCCACAAATATTTATTAAGTGCCAACTCTACATCAGACATGGTTCTTGATGTTGGGGAGTCAACAGTGAACAAAACAACAAATCTCTGCCCTCAAAGCGGTTACAATCTAGTGTATATTTTTCTTGCGGTTCAGTTCAGTTGAGTTCAATCGATCAGTCATGTCTGACTCTTTGCAACATCATGGACTGCAGCACACCAGGCCCCTCGTCCATCACCATCTCCCAGAGTTTACTCAAACTCATGTCCATTGAGTTGGTGATGCCATCCAACCATCTCATCCTCTGTCATCCCCTTCTCCTCCCGCCTTCAATCTTCCCCAGCAACAGGGTCTTTTCAAATGAGTCAGCTCTTTGTATCAGGTGGCAAAAGTACTGGAGTTTCAGCTTCAGCATCAGTCTTTTCAGTGAACATTAAGGACTGATTTCCTTTAGGATGAACTGGTTGGATCTCCTTGCAGTCCAAGGGACTCTTAAGAGTCTTCTCCAACATCACAGTTCAAAAGCATCAATTCTTTGGTGCTCAGCTTTCTTTATTGTCCAATTCTCACATCCATGCATGACCACTGGAAAAACCATAGCCTTGACTAGACGGACCTTTGTTGACAAAGTAATGTCTCTGCTTTTTAATATGCTGTCTAGGTTGGTCATAATTTTTCTTCCAAGGAATAAGCGTCTTTTTAATTCTTGACTACAGTCATTATCTGCAGTGATTTTGGAGGTTAAATGTGATCCAAAGATATCAAAAAGCCATGAGCTAATCTTGTTTGTGTGTGGCCTTGGAGAGAGCAGGGGATGGCAGGCCAGTGCGTCTGTTACTGACAAATGGTTTCTCTACTGAGTTCATGCTCCTGAGTTGTGTTTTAACCCCTAACAGGGCTGAATCAGTTGGAATCTAAAATAAATCATTCTTATTTCTCTTATCTACTTTTTTGTCCCCCCCACCCCCAAATGAGGAGACAGCATCAAACAAACAATATGATTTGGAATATGATGAGAAAGTTTTTTTCTCCAGCTTGCCACTAGCAACATTTGATGGACAAGTGTGAAACCTGGGTAGTTAACAGATGATTCAGATTTAATAACCAGTGAAGCAAGTATACACCCAAAGTGTATGGTTTTAATTAAATGCAAATAATTCCCCAGAGGCAAATGTTTATTATCTGCACAGCTTCTTATTCTTTCTGAGACTGACAATAAATTTCAAAGTCCAAATATGGAAGCAAAACTTTAGCACAGACAGATTTCCCAAACTGGTATCTCACTCAAGTCAAACTGTTTTAAACTAGCTCTCATTACAATATGCCTTTTTAATTTTGAAACTAACACATGAATTAAAAAATATCATTTGAATACTTTTTCCACATGAACACTGAAAATGAACAATTTAAAAAAGGTATTATATGGACCAGGCTAAATTTAATTTTGAAAGTGTTTTAGTTTTACTAGTTTATAGAAAATGGTATCATTTGATATGTACTCTGGTAAACACTCATTTCTTTCAAAATTACCCAAGATTCTGTATGCAGTTAGAATTTATTCATTTATACTTAAGAATAATTCACTAAACTTTATAATTTACATAAACATTACGTTTCATGAACCAAATATGACCTAAAAGCTGGTCTTTTGAAAAGTGATTTACAGTGAGTTTATAAGTTAACCGTACTATGAGTCACATACAATGGGTGAAAGTATTTAAAAAATTACTTACTAGACTATGCCGATTTTGTCACTAAAACCTGTGTCTTTGGCAAGTTAAATGACCCTTAAATTTTAGTTTCCTTGAGGAGTTGCTACAGCATTGCTAAGGCACTTTCTGATCTTATGTGCTCTAATGTATACAAGGTATTTCACTGAATCCAAGACCGCATCAATTGTTACTTGCTCTATTATTTTGTGTAGAATTTAAAAAATGAGACCAAATGAACTATAACACACTCTAAATTTTAAAGATATGCCCTGATTTTGGCAATAAAATATATAAAGAACTATGCATCCTAGAAATACATTTGAATATATCCTGTGTGAAATACATGTTTTTATGTGATGACAAAGATGTCACATCACATGACCCATCACCGAAGTCACAAGTTCATCTTGTCTTGTATGTGAGTCTTTTTTTCCAGAAACGCTTTCATGTATGCACATCTGTTTTACTTACAGTAATAAAGGAAGATAAGAGAGTATAAGCTCATACAGCATGCACAAAAAACCGGGTGGCTATGGAAGATTGTTCCCACCACATTTTTTCTATTCAAAGAGCTATGTGAATTTGCAGTCTCATTAATTCCGCAAGACTAAATTTGATCCTGAATGTTTTAAACCATGGCTCCTATTACATTACATATAGTCAAAGGTTTGAAATGACAGTGGAGCTTTTCTGCTTTGGAGGTGATGAAAGCTGCACTCTATGTGCATATAAAGTCATTATTCATAATCAAAAAGGGAAAATAAATCCAGTATATAGTCATTAAAAGAGGTTATTTTTCCTTCGTAAGTTCCATAAACTAACATGAAAACTGTGGTTGTATTTACTAAATTCTTTGTTGTTGTTGTTTTGTTATTTATTATACTAAGTTGTTGAATCACCTTGGATTCACATTTTATTTAACTCTAAAAATTATCATCTGATAGTGTTCAAAAAATGTGAAGAGTTATCACCTAATTCTGAGATTCAATGTTATTTTAATAAAGAATTTGAATTAAATTTTATATGTAGATTGTGACTTTCAAAATCCTTAAGGTCAATGTCCTATTAGACAATTTTTTCAAATGCAAATATTACACTGAATAGCCAAGCCAAAGTTCTAAAGACAAAAAATCTAAACAGTAGGTCATTTTTAATGCAGTCAATCACAAATGCCTACACAGGCTAGTACATGTATAGATTTAAGCTGTGATGATAAATGATGATACTATTGAATTTTTTAATCAACATATCTAGACTATAAATCAAGATAAATATTCTTTCTTTTGAAAATGTCCCCTTAGAACAAAAGCTGTTAACCCTACAGCATCACTAAATATACTCTAGGGGACCACAAACCTTTTTGAAATGATATGCAAATGTGTTCATATGTTCATTTTTTCTGGGAGGAGAGAGCTTCTGTCATATTCTTATGGGGATATGTGACCCCAACAAGGTTAAAAACAACTATAGAAATGTATAATGTCAGTGACACTGCCATTTTATGAAAGATTTTTAGTACTATAATTGAGGAGCTATAGAATTTGATGTCCATCCATAAATTCATCAGTGATGGCAATTCTTGAATTCTTAAGGAAGATTCGATTTGAGCAAATAGCTCAAGACAATATGGAGATATATTTAATAAATGAGGAGGATAATCCAGCTGTCAAAAAACACTTTGTGAATGGATGATTAACTGTCTTTGAAAACATTTCCAAGACAGGAGGTGAACTAAATCCATCTAGTAAGACAGGCAGTCCCTGCCTACTATTGAGAGTAGAGGCAAGAGGTCATTTGGGTGCAAAAGTTCTACTGGGTCCAAACAAAACAAATACCATGCATGAACACTTACACATAAAATATTCTTGCTCTGTAACATGTGAGCCTCCTCACATGAGTACCTTGGCTTGACATGAAAGTCACACAGAAACACAATCATCAGGATTTTTTAAAAAGCATTTANTTTTTTTAGCCCTACCCTCTTCTTTTATTGCTCTCTTTCTGGGACCCCAATGACAGGTTACATGCTTTGTTATAGTCCACAAGTCCCAGAGGCCCTGTTCTTTTTTTTTTTTTTCAGCCTGATTTCTGTTCAGATTGAGTAATTTCTCTTGTTCTGTTTATGAGTTCATTGACTCTTTCCTCTGTACTCTGCTTTCTGCTGTTGAACCCGTTCACTGAGTTTATTACTATGATTATTTATTTTTTTGATGTGGGCCATTTTAAAAGTCTTTACTGAACTTGTTGCAATATTGCTTCTGTTTTATGTTTTGGTTTTTTGTCTGTGAGGCATGTAGGATCATAGCTCCGTAATCAGGGGTTGAACCCACACCCCTGCATTGAAAGGCAAAGTCCTAACCACTGGACCACCAGGGAAGTCCCCCATCCATTGAGTTTTTAATTTGAATGATTGTACTTTTTAGTTCTAAAAGTCCCACTCAGGTCTTCATATCTTCCATTTCTTTGCAGAGACATTCTGTTTCTTTGCTTCAAGTGTGTTTGTGATTACTCACTGAAGCACATGTCTGATGGCTGCCTTAAAATCTTTGTCAGGTAAAGGATGGGACAGAAGTCCAGATTTTCTACTAGGCCTTCACTGATGCCAAAGGTGGGGAGGTTCTCCTCATCACTGTTGGGTGGGGGTGTCGAGTTAATAGTTGCCCACTAGACCTCTACTGACAGCACAGGAGGGTGACCTCTTTACCTTTTTTTACCTTTGAGTAGCAGTGAAAGTCCACTCTCCATTGGGCCACCTCCTCTACCCCTGCTTGCTGCTTAGCTTCCTCTGACATCACCCTGCATGAGTTTTGGGTGCCTCCTTACAGCCTGAAGGAAATTAGAGCCCTAAGCTCCCCACTGTGCCTTTGCTAGCAGGGGTTGGGGGCAGGTCACATTGTTTATTGCTGGAAGTTTTTTTTTGTATATGGCTGGAGTAGAGCGGTAGTTGTCTAAAGCTTTCTGTCTTGCCAGGCTGCCCCTTGCTGGTCCTTCGCTTGAGCATCCAGTGTTTCCAGATAGCCAGTTTCTTCCGTTCCAAGTCTGCCGTATATGAGGCAGAGGAAGCTCACGGCATGTCATACCTCAGAACCCAAGTGCCCTGACCAGTCTGCCTCTTCCACTCCACTTTCCAAGTCTTCCTAGGTTTGTTTTATATATTAAAGAATGCCCAGGGTTTTCAGCTGTTCTTAGTAGGAGGCTTAGGGAGAAATATGTCTGCTCCATCCTCCCTGAAGCCAGTCTCTTATACAATGTGATTGTAGTTAGTATATATTTAGTGTGTATTATTTAGTGATTTGAGGAATTCTGTATATTGTTCCAGATATATACACTTTAAAAAATATTTAAAAAAAATTTTTAATTGAAGGATAATTGCTTTATAATATTGTGTTGATTTCTGCCACACATTGGCATGAATCATTCATAGGTGTACATATGTCCCCTCCCTCTTGAACTTCCCACCCCTTCTAGGGTGTCAGAGATGAATGGTTAAAGAAGTTGTGGTACATATATACAATGGAATATTACTCAGCCATAAAAGAATGCATTCAAGTCAGTTCTGATGAGGGATGAGCCTAGAGCCTATTATAGAGAGTAAAGTAAGTCAGAAAGACAAAAGCTAATGTCTTATATTAATGCATATATATGGAATCTAGAAGAATGGTACTGATGAACCCATTTGCAGGGCAGGAACAGAGACCCAGACAGAGAGGAGAGACTTGCGGACACAGCGGGGGAAGGAGAGGGTGGGATGAATGAGAGAGCAGCATGGAAACACACATTACCATGTGTAAAAGAGAGAGCCAGCGGGAATTGCTGTAAGATGCAGGGAGCTCAACCTGGTGCTCTGTGACAGATAACATTCGCTTTTAATAGATAGAAACTAGAAGCACTAGCAGCTGATTCATAGTAGTGGTTATAACTGGTCTTCCCTGGTGACTTCCATGGAACGTTCATTTCCTCATCCTTCTTTAGTTTTTTTCAGGGCATCAGGTATTGCTTGCCCTCAGTAAAAATTATTGTTTTCTTTGTACTAGAATGAGAACTCCAAGAGGCCAGGTTCATTATCTGTCTTGTCTACAGTTGCATCCTTACGACCTGGCATACGTAATAAGCACACAATAAATGTGTATTGAATATAAATGAATGAATGGATGAACAAGTGAATTAAGAAAGAAAATAAAATGTACCAGTACTTTTTCTGTAATTAAAAAAACATTTTAAGACTGGGAAAAATTTTAAAGACCTCTTTCTCTCTTAAGGAGACATGGGAACACAAGGGAGCAATAAGACAGTTATGAGCAGAACCAGGGCTTTGTTTTCACCCGTTTTACAAGTGAGTTCATCACAAATATTAATATTTTAAGGAACCAATTACTTGTCACACACATCACAGTGGATTAGGACACACCAGGAGAAATGAGTATAGCTAGAAAGAGTCTCTTCCCTTGTTTTCATTCCTACTTTCCTAGATTTGTTTTTGGAGTGGGGGATTGAGCCACCTTAGATTTGAAGGTTAGGTTAGGCCCAGGGAAAGAACCTGGGAAAGCTCTAAAGAACTTAAATTTCCTAATCTCTTGGAGAGGCAACATAGTATGCTGGCTAAGAATGCAGACTCTGGGGCCAGCCTGCCAGGCTTCCAGGTCTGGCTTGGCCATTTACTCACTAGGCAAGGGATCTGAGACAGGGTGGGATCGCAGGCCCTTTGCTGCAGTATTTGCACCTGGACAAACTCTCCCTGAGCAACAGAGTACAGGAAACTATAAGGGAGTAAGGAAACTGTGTGTATTTGCAGTTGGGACAAATTATGAGCAGTAAGACACAAAAAGGCCAAAACCCAGCTGCCACTTGTGAGGTACTGGGAGCAAAGCAGGGCCCCACACATGGTCCCTGCACACAGCACCACCAAGGGGGTGGGCAGACCACCTAAGCCACCCCTCCGGCCTGACCCAGCGATCTGAAGCACCATCCCCCACCCCGCCCCATCTGAGACCAGCCAGCCATTGGGCGCAAGGGAAGCTGTTACTTCTGCTCCCTTGTGCCGCAGCAGGAGTCCCAGTAAAGCCTTGCCCGAAATTCTTGTCTTGCTCAAGAGTTTCTACTGACGGTAACAAAGGTTTAGATAAAGGAGCAGAAATGGCAACCTGCAAACCCTTTTGGAAGCTTCCGCTTAGATCACAACCTGGGCCAAACTCAGAATTCAGAGGTGGGGAAATTCACACCATCTCTCAAGAGGAGGATTCAGAAAGGGTTTGTAAGGGTGTGAATGCAGTGAGTGGGTAACGATCTGGGGAGCTGAATGCAAGCAATTTGTCAAAACACTTCTCAGCTCAGTACAGTTGCTGCCAATCAGCTGAGTTCATACAGGGCATCCAGCCTGCCTGCTGGCACAAGTGTAAGCCTGTTCCCCGGAAGGACATGCTTCAGGGAACCCTGCAGAGCCAGGAGCAGGACGAAAGGCAAGGTTCTGGGCCTCCTCTCCTCACAGAGCTGCTACACTTTTGCTTGTTTTGTATATTGAGGTTCTCCATGAGGTTTTGTTTGAAAAAAAGTCTGCCATCAACAAACTGTTAACAAATTTTCTCTTTGGATGTATTCAGACCAACAGGAAGAGCACCTTTAGCCCATGTTGCCTTGGTCCCTGTATAAGTGCTTTTGCTCATCTGTTTCAGTCTGTACCTTGGGTGATACTCAAAGGCCTCCATAAGGAAGAACTTGAGGGAATCAATGATTATATGTTCTGTACCATTATAGGTCACCAATAGGTAAGAAGTTTATTAATAGGCAAGTGCCAGGGAAAGTTTCAGTGTACTTTCTCTTCTGGTCAATGAGAACTATTTTATGTATCATGTAGCATGTTTCCTTTTTCCCTTTGGCCACATGGAAGCTTGGTGCCAAATTTAGGTCCCACATTTCATAACACTGAAAACTAGAATGGCCCACCGAAATTCTAAAATACAGATTGCAAGGCTTTAGCCAGAGAGATTCTGTTTCAGTGTGAACCCCTGGGCTGCCCCTGCTGGCTTGATTCTCTCTATTCTCCTTCTGTCCTGGACTTGCCTTCTGATTCTAATACGCGTTTCCTCTGGCCCTATACAGTAAGTCAGTTATTCCTCAGTCCAGACCAGCTGTGAGCAGGGGGCTGCTCCCAGGGCCAGTGAAGGCACTGGGCTGCTGCTGGCGTGTCTAGGGGCCTAGCCTGGGAAGGAGGAAGCTACTCAGCTGAGGAGGGTAGGAGGCACCCATCTGTGGGTTTGAGAATGCAGGTGTCTTCCCCAGTGAGCAACCCTGGGGAAGGCCTAATCTGGGGGGTGAGGGTAGGGCTGGGCCTGAGGGTTAGATGACAACACCCTGGGCTCTCAGGGAAGCAGGACTCCGGCCCAGAAAGAGCACAGCCCACCAAGTCTCCTGTAACTTCTGAACATCTGATCACACAGGGTCAACGGGGATCTTCACTCCAGGGGGCACCTCCAAATTTAGGTGGAGTAAACCAAGGCTCCCAGAGTTTAATCCAACATCCAGGCTTGGGCCAAAGTTGTTGGAAAGAACACAATCGTCCTCTAAGATGATTCTGAATTTAGAATCAAATGTAAATGTTGAAATAAATCCATGGTCCTAATCTTTTGGGGTTATTTGTATTTTTAAGATAATTGGCATAAATAGTTAGCTAATAAATTTGCCTTGGATTCATTTTAAAGCGTATGATTGAAGAATTGATTTAGATTTGTGATTTTAAGCTGAAACTTTTTTAAGCTTATAAATAATATTGGAATATTTAAGATACCAAGATAGATATTAAGTTTTATCTGTTAGATTTATCAACCTTGGTCAAATAATGAATTATTTAAGTACTTGGAAGCTTTTAGAGTTATGTGAATCATGAAATGCTTATGTATGTGAAAGTCTCNAACTTTTTTAAGCTTATAAATAATATTGGAATATTTAAGATACCAAGATAGATATTAAGTTTTATCTGTTAGATTTATCAACCTTGGTCAAATAATGAATTATTTAAGTACTTGGAAGCTTTTAGAGTTATGTGAATCATGAAATGCTTATGTATGTGAAAGTCTCTCAGTCGTGTCCAGCTCTTTATGACCCCATGGACTATACAGTCCATGGAATTCTCCAGGCCAGAATACTGGAGTGGGTAGCCTTTCCCTTCTCCAGGGGATCTTCTCAATCCAGGGATCAAACCCAAGTCTCCTACATTGCAGGCAGATTCTTTACCAGTTAAGCCACAAGGGAAGCCCAATGAAGTGCTTGTAAAGGAAATCAAATTTAATACATTTATTAATATAGTAATGTCAAACAAAGGGTATTTAATGAAGTTATGAAAACCTCCTGAAAATAATTGCTTGAAATTTGGTAGATTCATAATTAATAAAATTAAAGCTGAACTTAAGGTTCTATATTTGTGATGTTAATAATTTCAATATTAGTTTTTTTAAACTGAAGTAGTCATCTAATGGGGGCTTCCCTGGTGGCTCAGATGGTAAAGTGTCTGGCTACAGTGCGGGAGACTTAGGTTCAGTCCCTGGGTCAGGAAGATCTCCTGGAGAAGGAAATGGCAACCCACTCCAGTACTCTTGCCTGGAAANGGCTGGATTTTGACAACCCAACATTTAGGTGTTGATGCAAGTCCTTTTTTTTAATCTCCACCCCAGGGGCAGTAGACCCACTTCTACTGTGTGATATTTATCAGTTCATCACACACTAAGCTACTGTTTATAATGTGTATTTTGACCTGTCTTCTTCCTCTTTGGGGGTCTTGCTACATTAGGAACACTTCATCCCAGGATGTATCAGACCATTGTTAGTGTCTTATACCTCCTGACTTAACTGGTTTCTTGAAGGTATACCTATGAATTTTACCAAAGAGTCGGACACGACTGAGCGACTCAACTGAACTGAACTGAACTGAAAAGTACAGGTTTACAGCCCCTTTCTCTAAGGCTGCCTGAAATGTGAGTATATGTGGGTACACAGAGCTAGTGCTGAATGCAGGTGTGAGATTGGATTGTGTGTCTGTGTATGTATGGAATAACATCTGTCTTACTGCAAAACATGCAGTTAGAATCAGTTACTAACTGTGAGTCTCATCACAGTTTCCAAGGTCTTGAAGTAAAGTGAAAGTCACTCAGTTGTGTCCTACTCTATATGACCCCATGGACTATACAGTCCATGGAATTCTCCAGGCCAGAATACTGGAGTGGGTAGCCTTTCCCNGTTACTAACTGTGAGTCTCATCACAGTTTCCAAGGTCTTGAAGTAAAGTGAAAGTCACTCAGTTGTGTCCTACTCTATATGACCCCATGGACTATACAGTCCATGGAATTCTCCAGGCCAGAATACTGGAGTGGGTAGCCTTTCCCTTCTCCATGGGATCTTACCAACCTGGGGATTTAACCCAGGTCTCCCTCATTTCAGGCGAATTCTTTACCAGCTGAGCCACAAGGGAAGCCCATTCCAAGGTCTTCAGTTGAGTTCAGTTCAGTTCAGTTACTCGGTCATGTCCGACTCTTTGCTACACCATGAATCACAGCACGCCAGGCCTCCCTGTCCATCACCAGCTCCCGGAGTTCACTCAGAAGCATGTCCATCGAATCAGTGATGCCATGCAGCCATCTCATCCTCTGATGTCCCCTTCTCCTCCTGCCCCTAATCCCTCCCAGGATCAAAGTCTTTTCCAATCAGTCAACTCTTTGCATGAGGTGGCCAAAGTACTGGAGTTTCAGCTTCAGCATCATCAGCTTCAGTTTCCCTCCAAGAAATCCCAGGGCTGATCTTCAGAATGGACTGGTTGGATCTCCTTGCAGTCCAAGGAACTCTTCAGAGTCTTCTCCAACACCACAGTTCAAAAGTATCAATTCTTTGGCACTCAGTTTTCTTCATAGTCCAACTCCACATCCATACATGACCACGGGAAAAACCATAGCCTTGACTAGACGGACCTTTGTTGGCAAATAATGTTTCTGCTTTTCAATATGCTATCTAGGTTGCTCATAACTTTTCTTCCAAGGAGTAAGCGTCTTTTAATTTCATGGCTGCAGTCACCATATGCAGNTGGAGTGGACAGAGACAGCTGGGGGGCTTGTGGAACAGGTGGTGCGAACCCCGAGTTCCGCTGGACACTCCTGTGGAGAGCATCTCCTCTTGAGATGCAACGAACGGTCAGCAGCCCACCGCTGGAGAAGCAGGGAAAGGAAGCCTGATTCCATGCGGGGCAGGGGCACACGGGGTTCCTCGCGAGGTGTGGGGGGCCCCTCGATGTTCCTCTCGAATAGAGACGTGTATGTCAGGCGATTCTCGAGTGACTTCAAGCGTGTAAAGGACCCCGTCGAGGGTCATGAGGGATAGGGGTGACTTCCCCTGAGGTGCCGCAGAGGACAAGGGCCTCATCACCCCTGGTGGGAAGATCCTCCCAGTTTTTGTCGAGTTGCGCCAGGTCCCTCTCGAGTTACTACGTGGACCCCAGGATCCCGGCCCTGAGGCCTTTGGAAAGGCCAATCTCCAAGCCAGTTTCCAGGGGCCTCTGTGGATTACTTGGCCGACGGTTCCGGCTCCTACGTCCTCGTCTGGCACCTGAGGATTCCTCGCCACAGCACACCTGCACCGTCGTGTTCCTCTGGAGGCTTCCCAGGGGAGGCAGTTCTCCTCTTGAGTGGAGACGTGCACCTCCGCTTTCCTCCCGAGCTGTAGCTGCAGGGTGAGGCANCGTCTGGCACCTGAGGATTCCTCGCCACAGCACACCTGCACCGTCGTGTTCCTCTGGAGGCTTCCCAGGGGAGGCAGTTCTCCTCTTGAGTGGAGACGTGCACCTCCGCTTTCCTCCCGAGCTGTAGCTGCAGGGTGAGGCATCCCGTCGAGGTGACATAGGGGTCAATGGGCTGCCCCTCGAGGCTTTCCCACAGGGTTGAAACACGTGCCACCGAGATGTGAGCCAGCCTTCGGGGTGACTGTCTGGGCGGCTCAGGGCCATCATCAGGGTCCCTTAGAGTGGACAGAGACAGCTGGGGGGCTCAGGGAACAAGTGGCGTGACCCCCGAGATCCGCCGGACACTCCTGTGGAGAGCACCTCCTCTTGAGATGCGACGGGAAGGTCGGCAGCACCCCCCTGAAGATGCAAGGAAAGGAAGCCTGATTTCATGCGGAGCAGGGGCACACGGGGTCCCTCTCGAGGTGTGGGGGGCACCTCGATGTTCCTGTCGAGTGGAGACGAGTATGTCGGGTGATTCTGGAGTTACTGCAAGCGTGTGAAATACCCCGTTGATGGTAGTGAGTGATGGGGGTGACTTCCCTTGAGGTGCCGCAGAAGACAAGGGCTTCATACCGCCTGAAGGGGAGATCCTCCCGGTTTTTCTCGAGTTGCGGCTGGTCCCTCTCGAGTTACGACGTGGACCCCAGGGAACCGCCCCTGAGGCCTGTGGAAAGGCCAGGCTCCAAGCCAGTTGCCAGGGGCCTCTTGGGATTCCTTGGCCATCGGTTCCGGCTCCTACGTCCTCATCTGTCACCTGACGATTCCTCGCCAATGAGGACGTGGACCGTGGGGTTCCTCTGGAGGCTCACCAGGGAAGTTACTTCTCCTCATGAGTGATGATGTGCACCTCCGCCTTCCTCCCGAACTCCAGATGCAGGGTCAGTCTTCCCGTCGAGGTGACACAGTTATCTATGGACTGCCTCTCGAGGCTTTCCCACAGGGTTGAGACACGTGCCTCCCAGGTGGGAGCCAGTCTTCAGGGTGACTGTCGAGGCGACTCAGGGCCGCCAGCTTCTGATGGAGTGGACAGAGACCTCTGGGATCTCGTGGAACTGGTGGCACGACACCACGAGCCCCTATAGACACTCCTGTGGAGAGCGCCTGCTCTCGAGTTGCGACCAGACGGTTGGCCATCCATCCCTGAAGTGGCAGGGGAAGGAAGCCTGCTTCCGTGCGGAGCCAGGGGACACGGTGTTCCTCTTGCGTTCTGGGGGGAACATCGATGTTCCGCTTGAGTGGAGACCTGTATGTCTGGCTTTTCTAGAGTCACTGCAAGGGTGTCAAGTGACCCGGCGAGGTTTGTGAGGGATGGGGTGATTTCACGTGAGGTGCCGCAGAGGACAAGGGCCTCATCTCTCCTGGAGGGGAGATCCTCCTGGTGTTTCTCGAGTTCCGGCAGGTCCCTCTCCAGTTATGACCTGGACCCCAGGGACCCGCCCCTGAGGCCTCCAGGAAGGCCAAGCTCCACGTGAGTTGCCAGGGGCCTCTGGTTATTCCTTGGCAGTCAGTTCCAGCTCCTGAGTCCTCACCTGGCCCCTGAGAATTCCTCTCCACTGCAGGCGTGGACTGTGGAGATCATCTGGAGGCTCCCCAGGAGAGTCAGGTCTCCGTTCCAGTCAAGACGTGCACTTCTGCCTTTTTCCCCAGCTCCAGATGGAGGGTCAGGCTTCCCGTCGAGGTCCCACGCGGGTCTATGGGCTGCCCCTCAAGGATTTCACACAGGGTTGAGACACGTGCCTCCCAGGTGTAAGCCAGTTTTCGGGGTGAGTGTCGAGGTGGCCCAGGGCCGCCAGGTTCTGATGGAGTGGACAGAGACCTCTGTGGTCCCATGAAACAGGTGATGCTACACCCGGAGCTCCTTTGTAGACACCTGGGGAGAGCGCTTGCTCTCGAGTTGCGACGGGACGGTCGGCCATCCATCCCTGAAGAAGCAGGGGAAGGAAGCCTGTTTTAGTGCGCAGCCGGGGGACACGGGGTTCCACTTGCATTCTGGGCGGAACTTCGATGTTCCTCTTGAGTGGAGACCTGTATGTCGGGCTATTCCGGAATCACTGCAAGGGTGTGAAGGGACCCGTCGAGGTTCGTGAGGAATGGGGTGACTTCCCGTGAAGTGTCGCAGAGGACAAGGGCCTTATGTCGCCAGAAGGGGAGAACATCCTGGTGTTTCTCAAGTTGTGGCAGGTCCCTCTCGAGTTATAACCTGGACCCCAGGGACCCGTCCCTGAGGCCTCCGGGAAGGCCAGGCTCCACTTGAGTTGTGAGGGGCCTCTGGGGATTCCTTGGCAGTCGGTTTCAGCTCCTAAGTCCTCGTCTGGCCGCTGAGGATTCTTCTCCACTGCAGGCATGGACAGCGGAGATGCTCTGGAGGCTCCCCAGGGGAGTCAGGTCTCTTCTCCAGTGGAGACATGCTCCTCTGCCTTCCTCCCAAGCTCCAGATGTAGGGTCAGACTTCTCTTTGAGGTGACACAGAAGTCTATGGGCTTCCCCTCGAGTTTTTCCCACAGGGTTGTGCCACGTGCCTCCCAGGTGCGAGCCAGTCTTCAAGGTGACTGTCGAGGCGGCTCAGGGCCGCCAGGTTATGATGGAGTGGACAGAGACTTCTGGGATCTCGAGGAAAAGGTGGCGCGACACCCGGAGCTCCTCTGGAGACACCTGGGGAGAGCGCCTGCTCTCGAGTTGCGATGGGACGGTCGACCATCCATCCCTGAAGAAGCAGGGCAAGGAAGCTCCAGAGGCTCTCCAGGGGAGTCAGGTCTCTTCTTGAGTGGAGACGTGCACCTCCGCCTTCCTCCCGAGCTCCAGATGCAGGGTCAGGCTTCCCGTCGAGGTGAAACAGGGGTCTATGTGCTGCCCCTCGAGGCTTTCCCACAGGGTTGAGACATGTGCCTCCCAGGTGGGTGCCAGTCTTCGGGGAGACTGTCGATGCGGCTCAGGGCCGCCAGGTTCCGATGGAGGGGACAGAGACCCCTGGGGCCTAGTGGAGCACGTGACGCGACCCCCGGAGCTCCTCTGGAGACTCCTGTGGAGAGCTCCTGCTCTCGAGTTTCGACAGGACGGTCGGAGTTCCATCGCTGAAGAAACAGGGGAAGGAAGCCTTCTTCCGTGTGGTGCAGGGGGACACGGAGTTCCTCTTGCGATCTGGGGGAACCTTCGATGTTCCTCTTGAGTGGGGACCTGTAGGTCGAGCTATTCTGGAGTCACTGCAAGGATTTGAAGTGACCCGTCGAGATTCGTGACGGATGGGCTGAGTTCCTGTGAGGTGCCGCAGAGGAAAATGGCCTCATCTCGCCTCGAGGGGAGATCCTCCTGGTGTTTCTCGAGTTGCGGCAGGTTCCTCTCGATTTACGTTCTGGACCCCAGGCACCCGCCCCCGAGTACTCCGGGAAGGCCAGGCTCCACGCGAGTTGCCATGGTCATCTGGGAATTTCTTTGCAGTCGGTTCCGTCTCCTAAATCCTCGTCTGGCCCCTGAGGATTCTTCTCCACAGCAGACGTGGACCGTGGAGATCCTCAGGAGGCTCCCGAGGAAAGTCCAGTCTCTTCTTGAGTGGAGACGTGCACCTCCGCCTTTCTCCTGAGCTCCATATGCAGGTTCAGGCTTTCTGTCGAGGTGACACAGGGGTCTATGGGCTGCCCCTCGAGGCTTTACCAAAAGGTTGAGACAAGGGCCTCCCAGGTGGGAGCCAGTCTTCGGGGTGACTGTCGAGGCGGCTCAGGGCCGCCAGGTTCCGATGGAGTGGACTGAGACCTGTGTGGTCTGCTGGAACACGTGGCGCGATGCCCGGAGCGCCTCTGGAGACACCTGTGCAGTGCGCCTGCTCTCGATTTGTGACGGGATGGACTGCCGTCCATCCCTGAAAAAACAGGGGAAGGAAGCCTGCTTCCGTGTGGAGCCAGGGGACACGGGGTTCCTCTTGCGATCTGGGAGGACCCTCGATGTTCCTCTTGAGTGGAGACCTGTAGGTCGGGCTATTCTGGAGTCATTGCAAGGTTTTGAAGTGACCCGTCGAGATTCTTGACGGATGGGCTGACGTCCCGTAAGGGTCCGCAGAGGAAAATGGCAACATCTCGCCTGGAGGGGAGATCCTTCTGGTTTTACTCGAGTTGCGGCAGGTTCCTCTCGATTTACGTTCTGGACCCCAGGCACCCGCCCCCGAGGTCTCTGGGAAGACCAGGCCCCATGCGAGTAGCCAGGGTCCTCTGGGGATTCCTTGGCAGTCGGTTCCAGCTCCTAAGTCCTCGTCTGGCCCCTGAGGATTCCTCTTCACAGCAGACGTGGACAGTGAAGTTCCTCTGGAGGCTGCCCAGGAAAGTCCGGTCTCTTCTTGAGTGAAGACGTGCACCTGTGCCTTCCTCCCGAGCTCCAGATGCAGGGTCAGGCTTCCCGTCGAGGTGACACAGGGATCTATGGGCTGCCCCTCGAGGCTTTCCCACAGGATTGAGACACGTGCCTCTCAGGTGGGAACCAGTCTTCGAGGTGACTGTCGAGGCGGCTCAGGGCTGCCAGGTTCCGATGGAGTGGACAGAAACCTGTGGGGTCTGCTGGAACACGTGGCATGATATCCGGAGCTTCTCTGGAGAATCCTGTGGAGAGCGCCTGCTCTGGAGTTGCGACATGGAAGGCCGTCCATCCCTGAAGAAACAGGCGAAGGAAGCCTCCTTCCGTGCACAGCCGGGGGACATGGGGTTCCTCTTGCGTTCTGGGGGGACCCCCGATATCACTCTGGATTGTAGACCTGTAGCTGGGGCTATTCTGGAGTCACTGCAAGGGAGCAAAGGGACCCGTCGAGGTTCGTGATTGATGGGGTGACTCCCTGTGAGGTGCCGCAGAGGACAAGGGCCTCATCTCGCTTGGAGGGGAGATCTTCCTGGTGTTTGTTGAGTTGCAGCAGGTTCCTCTCGAGTTACGACCTGGACCCCAGGGACCCGCCTCGAGGCCCCTGGAAAGCCAGGCTAGACGCGAGTTGCCAGGGGCCTCTGGGGATTCCTTTGCTGTCGGTTCCAGCTCCGAAGTCCTCGTTTGGCCCCTGAGGATTCCTCTCCACAGAAGACGTGGACCGTGGAGATCCTCTGGAGGCTTCTCAGGGGAGNAAAGATTGGGGGCAGGAGGAGAAGGGGACGACAGAGGATGAGATGGCTGGATGGCATCACCGACTCAATGAACATGAATTTGGGTAAACTCCTGGAGTTGGTGATGGACAGGGAGGCCTGGCGTGCTGCAGTCCATGGGATCACAAAGAGTTAGACACAACTGGGTGAGTGAACTGAACTGAACTGTATTGAAATATATTTTAATTGGTACTTTCTGAAGGCCCAACTTTGTATGAATCGCTAGAAGATAAGATGATGGAAAATGTACATGTTATCCTTCTTCCACTGAAACTGAGTTATAGTAGAGGGAGCTGGGAAAAAGTAAGGATGCAAAAGAAAAGAGAGGTGTCCACAGTTACAGGTTACTGTAAGTGTTATGGATGAATTACAAGGGGCTCGGACAGACATCGAGTGGAGGAGCTACCATACCTAAAAAGGTAGTCAGAAAAGGCTCTGATGAGATGGAGCCATAGCGGGGGCAAGAGGGTTCTGTAAGCTAAGAATGGAGAGGCAGGTGCAGTTGATAATGTTAATCTTATATGTTGTAGTTATGTTTGCATTTAACTTTGGGGGAAACATGAAAGTATTACAAGAATTCGAGAAGCAGGGGGCTCATTTTGCTTTGCTTGGGAATGTCAGCTGGCCCTAGGACCTTTTACTTTCTTCCATCTTCACTCATCCTTTCCCCTCCTATGTAACGGTTCTCTCTCTGAACCACGCTTCCTACCCTACAGTTTGCCTTTTTTTTTCATCAAGTAAAAAGAAACTCACTATGGTTCATATGGTAACCATACGCCCTGAATTTTTTTTTGAAGTATAGTTGATTTACAATGTTNCCCTCCTATGTAACGGTTCTCTCTCTGAACCACGCTTCCTACCCTACAGTTTGCCTTTTTTTTTCATCAAGTAAAAAGAAACTCACTATGGTTCATATGGTAACCATACGCCCTGAATTTTTTTTTGAAGTATAGTTGATTTACAATGTTGTGTTAGTTTCAGATGTACAAGATGTACAGCACAATGATTCAGATCTCTCTATCTTCCTCTCTCTCTCTTTCTCTCTCTCTCTCTCTATATATATATATGCCACTTTTTCCAGATTCTTTTCCCTTATAGGTTATCACAAAATACTGAGTCTAGTTCCCTGTGCTATACAGTAGGTCCTTGCTGGTTATTTATTTCACATATATTGGGCTTTGCTGGTGGCTTTGCTGGTAAAGCATTCGCCTGCAATGCAGGAGACCCAGGTTCAGTCCTGGGTCAGGACAATCCCCTGGAGAAGGGAATGGCTACCCACTCCAGTATCCTTGCCTAGAGAATTCTATGAACAGAGGAGCCTGGAGGGCTACATTCCATGAGGTTGCTAAGAGTTGGACATGACTGAGTGACTAACATACTCTTGTACAAACACGTTAATACCAACCTCTTAATGCTCTGAATCTTTAAGTATAATTCTAACTGCCAAGATTCTATTATATCTTATCAGATCACATAGTATGATTACTTGAAGGAAAAAAGAGAAAAATATTTTCCTTCTGAGCATGGACCATCACCTCCTTCTGCAATGCAGGAGATGCTGGAGACGCGGGTTCAATCCCTCAGTCAGGGAGATCCCCTGGAGGAGGAAATGGCCACCCACTCCAGAATTCTTGCCAGGACAATCTCATGGACGGTCTTCTGGTAGGCTACAGTCCATGCGGTCGCAAAGAGTCAGACACAGCTGAGCAACTGAGCACACATGCTGAATGGACATTTAGTAATGACTCTGCCCCAGAAGGTGGCTGGCATCGAAAACATTTATGGATAGTTTAGGCACACTGAAGCGATCTAATGGCTTTTGAAAAACATGTCTCTTGAAAGACTTAGATCTTTATGAGTCTCCCAATATCACACAAACATCATAAATCGTAGTGCAAGCTGGGAGAAATGTCTCACAGATTCACGTTGGGTCTAAAACAGTGTCTGAGTGTATGTACATGTGTGTGGTTTTGCATATGCACAGATGTGTATGTGAGTGTTACTGTGCTTGCTGGATGAGAAAGAAAGCTAACTGTTAAATGAAAGAGAAAAGTTTCTGCCAAATGCTATCAATTTGTTAGGAGACCTTGTCTTTATACTTGATTAAAAAGATATTTCAGCCTTTGCCATGGGCTAGTCATTCTTTGCTTTTTGCCTTAACAAAGCAGTAGTTCTGAGACATTCTCTGCCTCTCAATAAATATCCCCACCTGGGGAACAGTGGTGGAAAGGACAGATGACAACAAAACGTCACGAGGAATGAGGCAGATACACACTTTTGCTCATGGAATCTACTGTCAAACACTGAGGCTACATTTTCTGAAACGAGAGAATATTCCTTCAAAAACACTGTGTTGCCATGAATTTAGGAAACTCAAGCTCCATTTTTCAAGTTATTTTACTAGTGTTTATCTTTCGTTATAATAATGATTACAATTTATCAAAAGCAAAACTTTATATGTTTTAATTCTTCTGGACTGTTTCCCAAACTATAATTTGTTGGATTAAAATGGTTTATATATGAAAACAAAGGACAAATAAAACAACTTGAAAAAACTATTTGGTCAATTAAAATGAGAAATGCTGCATGCCTCAGTCTACCTTGAGCTTCTCAATGCATGTCAATGTGTTGAAGGCTCTGAAAAGACCTTGCAATGTAGAAACTACCTTGTCTAAATTTGTGGTTTCTAGACTGTTTTGGAAGAAGGCGATGGCACCCCACTCCAGCACTCTTGCCTGGAAAATCCTATGGATGGAGGAGCCTGGTGGGCTGCAGTCCATGGGGTCACAAAGAGTCGGACATGACTGAGCGACTTCCCTTTCACTTTTCACTTTCATGCATTGGAGAAGGAAATGGCAACCCACTCCAGTGTTCTTGCCTGGAGAATCCCAGGGACGGGGGAGCCTGGTGGGCTGCCGTCTATGGGGTCGAACAGAGTCTGACACTACTGAAGTGACTTAGCAGCAGCAGCAGCAGACTGTTTTGACTGCTGAATGTCTGACTGTGTGTGACCTCATGGACTGTACCCACCAGGCTCCTCTGTCCATGGAGTTCTCCAGGCAAGAATAGCTTTTATAATTTACTAACACTTATTAACATCCTAAATGTCCATACACAGGTAAATGGATAAAGATGTGATACATACACACACAGAATAGAATACTGCTCAGCCATAAAAAGAATGAAATAATGCCACTGGCAGCAATGTGGAAGGACAAATACTAATAAGTCAGAAAGGAAAGACAAATGCCATCTGATACCACTTATATGTGGAATTTGTAATATTACACCAATGGACTTATCTACAAAGTAGAAACAGACTCACAGATGTAGAGAACAGACGTGGCTGCCAAGAAGGAGGGGGCCTGGGAGAGGGATGGCGTTTGAGATTCACAGATGCAAACCATAGAATGGATTATCAAGGTCCTATGCTATGGCAGGGGAATTATATTCAATATCCCGTGACAAACCTTAATGTTAAAGAATAGAAAAATTTGTATATATGTATATATAACTGAATTACTTTGTTGTATGACAGAAATTAACACAATGTTGTAAATCAACTATACTTTGATAAAGAATAAATAGAAAAGAAAAACAGACTGCTTTTAGCAGATGCTCTTGATTTATTCAGACTGTTTAGGAATATACCTTTAATGGCATATCTTAAGGAGTTACTCCAAATATTATTTTTTATATTAACTAACAAGAAAGTGACAAGATAGAAAAAGCATACTCTAAGAATAGTACATTTTTATGAGTCAAAGTTCAACAAAAATTCTTGAATATGTGTGAGTGATATTATGATTTTGATTTGTTGACAGGAAAGGCTGCATTTTTGGTGGGACAAGCACATATTTTGGTTCCTCTGGTCCCAGTGTGATCGCTTGTCTTGGCATAATTATTAACAGCAGCCCATCACTCTCAAGAGTGTGCTTGTTGTAAAGATGTATGATGACCCTCATTAGGCCATGTTGACAAAAGCATCCTAAAATATGGATGTACAGACCTTCCATTTTAGGTGTTTTTTTTTGGTAAAAGACTAAAACACAAAGTAGGAAGAAGCAGCCACAGCAGGAACAAAAGGAAACTCTACGAGTGGTATTCAATCCAGGTTACCCAGCTAGCAAATCCCTCTTGGTGAATGGGGGCTAGAGAGAGAGTGTGAAGGGTTCCCGCCTGTCTGCCTCGCTCACTCCAGCTGTTTTCAGTGCTCAACAGGTCCCAGTACAATGGGCCAGAGCATGTGTACCTTGATGGGCAGGGGCTGAGCCACAGCTGCTGCTATGTATTTTGACTATTATCTGCAGTTGAACTTCTTTAACTTTATACAGGTCAATAGATTTGGTGAGGATTCAATGAGATATAGGAGTCCTATTTGGAGTAGTTAGATTCTAAAGCCAACTGCTGCTGCTGCTAAGTCGCTTCAGTCATGTCCGACTCTGTGCGACCCCATGGACTGCAGCCCACCAGCCTCCCCCATCCCTGGG
>SJYV01049711.1:589151-622841 GCA_006410875.1 Neotragus pygmaeus | reverse complement strand
AGCACATATTTTGGTTCCTCTGGTCCCAGTGTGATCGCTTGTCTTGGCATAATTATTAACAGCAGCCCATCACTCTCAAGAGTGTGCTTGTTGTAAAGATGTATGATGACCCTCATTAGGCCATGTTGACAAAAGCATCCTAAAATATGGATGTACAGACCTTCCATTTTAGGTGTTTTTTTTTGGTAAAAGACTAAAACACAAAGTAGGAAGAAGCAGCCACAGCAGGAACAAAAGGAAACTCTACGAGTGGTATTCAATCCAGGTTACCCAGCTAGCAAATCCCTCTTGGTGAATGGGGGCTAGAGAGAGAGTGTGAAGGGTTCCCGCCTGTCTGCCTCGCTCACTCCAGCTGTTTTCAGTGCTCAACAGGTCCCAGTACAATGGGCCAGAGCATGTGTACCTTGATGGGCAGGGGCTGAGCCACAGCTGCTGCTATGTATTTTGACTATTATCTGCAGTTGAACTTCTTTAACTTTATACAGGTCAATAGATTTGGTGAGGATTCAATGAGATATAGGAGTCCTATTTGGAGTAGTTAGATTCTAAAGCCAACTGCTGCTGCTGCTAAGTCGCTTCAGTCATGTCCGACTCTGTGCGACCCCATGGACTGCAGCCCACCAGCCTCCCCCATCCCTGGGATTCTCCAGGCAAGAACACTGGAGTGGGTTGCCATTTCCTTCTCCAATTCATGCAAGTGAAAAGTGAAAGTGAAGTCGCTCAGTCGTGTCCGCCTCTTCGCGACCCCATGGACTGCAGCCTACCAGGGATTTGTCCATGCGATTTTCCAGGCAAGAGTACTGGAGTGGGGTGCCATCGCCTTCTCTGCTAAAGCCAACAGATACACTTAATAACAGTTATTGTAAAAAAAAAAAAAATGTCAACACCTGTTGAAAGTTTACTATGTTTGAGCAGCTGTTACAAGCACTTTTAGTTTTCACAAATCTGTGATATAAATACTATTATTATACCCATTTTACAGAGGAGAAAACTGAGGCACAACCTAAAAAAGTTACCCAAGGGTGGCGATGTAAATCCAAAAGAAACTTATTTGGCTTATAAGGCTACATGACTTGCCCCAAAGAGCTTAAAAACTAGGCCAGTGAATCTGAAAATAGATTACAGGGATGCTTGTCTTAATTCAGACCTATTAGGACTGACAGCTTGATTAAAAATTGTGTGTTGGACAAGGGTTACCATCCCACTCAGCTAATTCCCATGACCTAGTCTGGGATAATTTTGTTTCCAAACCAAGCCTCACTCACCAGATCTTTAGAATACACCCAAGAGATCACATGACTGAATTGACTGCTATAAAAATATAATTATAGTCACACTTAATTTGTAAGAGAAAAATACCTATGTGAAAATGTGATTGGATGGCAACTGTTACTTGCCTTCCAATTGCTGTATCTTAAATTATGTGTATATTAAATTATAAGTATATTTTAAACTATATCAAATGGGAGATAAATATAAATACTAAAAAGTAGATAAATGATTTTATCTACTTTGACTGATTTAACCTGATTTTAAACATATTTAATCAAAACATTTGAAGCGCTTATCTGAAAAGCCTTATCATAAATTAGGCATATATAACTAGCCTCAGTCATTGGAAATAATCTATATACATTCACCATTTAGAAGTTTCTCTTGTTCTCTTACAGGCTAAGAGTATCCAAGTCTGAAAGTGAAACAAGGAAGTCCATGGCTTGAATTTTTATTTGTGGTCTTATAGCATTTGGGGAAAATTCACTGCTTAAAACAGGAGGATTCTGAAAGGGAACTTGCTCTAATAAGAGCCTTGATAATAGCAACAATCATTCTGGGAAAGTGGCCATGACATTAGGAGAATTATAAGTGTCTCTTGTCTGTGACAGGTTCTATACCCAATATTGAGGACCTACTACGCACAGGTCACTGTGCTAGTCCTGAAACATGAAAATGAATGAGATCTGATATCTGATTTCATGATATTTACATACTAGTGAGTTGGATATGTATATCGTATAGATATAAGGCACATGATAATTTTTATATAGATTTACAAGAAACAGGCGAAAAGACAGTTCCCTCTTGTATGAGATGAAATGTAGTAGGGAAAGGAGAAATTAAGAAAGATGAAAATGTGGATCTCCTCCTCTCCCTCCGCCAACTGCCCTGCATTATATGAATTGATTCCTGTCCTTGAAATGTTGGCTCAGATAATTTGCTGGAAATAAGGGAAGGACAGAGACAGGGAGAGAAAGAGTAAGACAGGAAGGGAACAGTGAAGTGCAAGACTAAGGTAAGATATTGGGAGTGAATCCTGGATGAACAGATGTAGCAGAACGGTGGTGGAATACAGCAGGCCAGTGAGGTTTGGGGGATGACAGGTAAGTGAGCTGGGCTACAGAGCAGGGTCCCTGGGGGGTATGAAGGAGCATAAGCCAGACCATACAGAAAGAGGTCTGAGCTTCACATCCGGTGGGGTCCATAGCCGGAGGTGTTTGTGTCCTCATTCCTGAGTAAGACGGTTGCTGCAGCTTAGGAACAAGGCCATGATGAGGGTCGGGGCTGTGATGTGGACCAAGCAGGCTGGTCTGTGCTGGCCCCTCAGCCTCAGCGCCCCGCGAGCCTAGCTTGGGCCCCATTTCCCCACGCGGCCTCCTACCGCATCCTATCCCTTTCTCCAGAATCATGATTCGCGAAGCAGCAAGGTGGGACTCAAGAAGCCTGGGTCTGGGGTTCAGGCAGATTTGGTTTCCAAATTCTGCCTACCTTTTGGGTAACTGGACCAGTCACTCAAACTTTCTGAGCCTCAGTTACCTGCAAAATCAGGATAGTAGTATTGACATCTTAAATGTCATGAGTTATTACTTTATACCCACTGAACAGGTGAAAATTAGGAATAACAAAAATAATGATTGCTGATGGAAATACTAATTGTTATAGTCTTCTCAGAAAGCCCTTTGGCAATGTCTATTAAAAACATATTCTCCTCAAGGGAGAATGCATGCTTTGGAATTTTTCCCATGCAAATAAAAGCATTTCTTGTAAAGATATATGGGCAAAGACATCTATTGCAGCATTGTTTGTGTGGCAATAAAGTGGGAAGAAAGTGCTTGCTCATCATAGGATAATGGTTGAATAAACTATAGTGCATCCAAGCTACAGAGTACACTTGAGCTTTAAAATGGATGAATTAGATTTACACAAATGACTACAAGCGGTTTCCACAAAGTTTTGCTATCTGTAACAAATGCATAGAATATGACATATTTTTTTAGAAAATAAGCACATGTATTTAACAATAGCAAACTATTTTGTGCCTCCTACTGTGTATTAAACATTCCTTGACATGTTTAAGGGGGTTGACTTGTTTTAATGTTCAACATCCTATGATGGAGGTGTCATCATTCCCATTTTACATATGAGGAAACCGAGGTGCATATAGATTAAATAATTTGTCCTAAGTCACATAGCTCAGAGGAGAGCTGGAATCTGGACTCTGGGACTTGAGTTCAGAGACTAGATTCTTAATCAATGTGCTTTACTCTCTGAATATCTGGAAGGTGGGAAGTAAGCAAACAAGATAAAAGGAAAATGATATTAGAATCACACATTACATAACTGATTTATACAAAATTTTACATGGTTGCAAATATTCAGAAAGTGATGTGTGAAGAAATGGCCCTCAGAATGCAAATGGTAGTTGTCTCAAGGAGCTGTGACTACATATTCTTTTTTTTTTTTAAGTCTTAAGTCTTTATTTTTTAAATTTATTTTCAATTGGAGGATGGATAATTGCTTTACAATGTTGTATTGGTCATGTGTTTTTATTCTATTCCTTAAACACTCCCATTAATTATATGAATTTTCTATAATGAACATATATTATTTGAAAAATCAAAAAAAGGAACACGTTCTATTCATCGTAAAAAAAAATTAAGATTTGTATGCATTTTTTCATTTATTTGAATTTCCTTACAGGAATGAGCATGAACACTTACCAAGTTAAAAGAACGTTCCTGGCTAGTATAGAATTTAAAACTGAAACCAAAAAATGACTCAAAATGGAACCTGGGTAAGTAAATTATAGACTTTTGCTCATTGGAATTATTAATACAATTAAATGATATTAGACTTCAAAAGACATGGAAAAAATTTCAGTCTTGCTATATATAAAAGACAACTTCAAAATGGTATACATTGCAGAATACTCCCCCTCCAAAAAAATAAAACTTCATGTATATATATATATATATATACATATATATATATATATGTGGTAGCCTAGAAAAAGACTGGAAGTTTATATACCAGCATACTAATATGTTTATTTCTTGGGATTGACATTATGAGTGATTTTTTCACTTCTTTTTTTTTTTGCTTATTTTTTCATTGAATAAATACACATTAATTTTAAAATAAGAAGATGAGGGTAAGCAATAAAAAAAAATATCTTAATCTTTTCCCTGGTAAATCAACCCAAAGTCAAGGTTTTATCCTGAGAAACTGATCATAGCCACACATCCAGATTTATCTAAAATATAAATACTGCATTTCTGTATTATTTATAACAGAGAGAGATTGTAAATAACTAAATAATCTAACGTTAGGACACTGGCTATGTAAATTATGGGACAACCATATGATGAAATATTATGCCTCCAATAAAAAGTATGCCTAAATACATGGGAAAATGTTCAGGGTATGTTGCTAAATGAAAAACAAACTTTTCTTTTTTACAATTTAATCTCTGAAATGAAAATGATCATATGCTTTTGTTCCCTTTTATACTTTTCTGCATTCAAAAATACTTTTAAATAAATATGCATCATGCTTTCCAGTAGAAAAGTGCTAAAACATATAGAATAAGATACTATCATTTTTGAGGATTATGTAAGATCATGNATGGCTGGATGGCATCACTGACTCGATGGACAGGAGTTTGGGTGACCTCCGGAAGTTGGTGATGGACAGGGAGGCCTGGCGTGCTGTGATTCATGGGGTTGCAAAGAGTCGGACACGAATGAGTGACTTAACTGAACTGAGTCCAGGAGACACTCCATTTTTCTTAGCTCCTTCCTCTTCACTGAACTACCAGAGGGCAACGGCTCTCTTTCCACACTTCAGACTCTTACCATCCACGAGTGATAGCCCAGAGATGTCATGGTGCCTGCAGACACTCCATCGGTGCATATCTAGGGCAGGGGAACCGCTCTGTCCCACTGTGGTGGGTCATGGGGAGGATGCTAAGCAGGGCGAGAACGGATTCCAAGAACAGGAAAAGGACTAAGGAAAACCAGAAGAGAGGAGTCTGAGGGGAGCTTCACGGGTGGCCCAGTGTATTGTTTCTCTCCAATGTGTAGACAAGGAACAGAAACAGATTCTGGAGGCTTACAGCTACTCGTGGTTGGGAGCATTTATGCTCATCTCTTGGGCTTCCCTTGTGGCTCAGCTGGTAAAGAAGCCACCTGCAATGCAGGAGACCTGGGTTCGAACCCTGGGTTGGGACGATCCCCTGGAGAAAGAAAAGGCTACCCACTCCAGTATTCTGGCCTGGAGAATTCCATGGATTGTATAGTCCATGGGGTCTCAAAGAGTCGGACATGCCTGAGCGACTTTCACTTCACTTCACTTTACTTGCTCATCCCTGAATCCAATTCCTCATACATAACCCAATCCTTTCTCTGCTGTCTTCTTCGGCAAAGTTGACTCTTTCTCAAGCCTTCCCCCATCCTACGGAAATTCTGACCACTAGGAGACCTGAAACTAGATTCAGTGTTAAGGTGTCCTTTGACAAGTGACATCCCACTCCATAAACAGCAGACAGCAATGATATGACTTACTCAGAGCTCCAAAGGAATACGAGCGCGAGTGTGTGTGCACCTGAGCATTAGTTGATTTTGTTCATATGATGAGCATATGGGTTAGTCTAGCTGACTTTCGAATTCAAATTGGGTACTGATTAAGAAATAAGATGGGTTTCCCAGGTGGTCCAATGGTAAAAGAATCCACTTGCCAATGAAAGAGATGCTGGTTTGATCCCTGGGTTGGGAAGATCCCCTGGAGAAGGAAATGACAACCCACTCCAGTGTTCTTGCCTGGAGAATCCCGTGGACAGAGGAGCCTGGCAGGTTACAGTCCATGGGGTCTCAAAGAGTGGGATATGACTTAGTGATTAAACAACAAAAATAAAAAGAAATAAGATAGGAGAACAAGATGTGTTTAAACAGCATTTTTCCCCCTAATAAGGTGCTTTAACTTTGTCTGCAAGTGAGGATGATCTATTAAGAGTTAACAGAACAGAGAATTCTCCTTGAGTTAAGCAGACTGACTATATCTTAAATAATGATGACGATGATGTAGCACTTTCAACCAGAGTACTTAATATTCCTAATGTTCATTTTAAACCTGGGTTTACACTCCCCTTCATCTGATTGCCTGTATATTTGCTAACTTAAATAGCCTTAACATTTCTACTTTTGGGTTTGTATTTAAGGATTTAAATTGTAAACTACCGTTAAATCAATCACTGGAATATTTTTACCAGTAGAGAAAGAAATCTGCCAATAGATAAGTCTGTGCCCTGTTTTATAAATGACTTCAGAGCTCCTATCAACTGACAGATATTTTTTCAGGTTTCATTAACTTGGAGTTCATTTCTATTCAGGCCTGGCTGTTGCATCCACCCCGTATGGATGAATTATTCATCAGTATTCCTCCTCCTCACGTCTCATCATCCCAGCTCAACCATTGCCCACCCAAGGGCTGGGATGAGTCCCTGGGAACAGGTGTCCTCTGACTGAAACTCAGAATCTAGCTCTTGATCTATGAGTTGTACCTCCTTCGGTTAGTGGTTTGGATGGTTAGCAGTTACACAGGGTAAATGGGCAATAAGTATCCATTCTCAGAACCTGGTGGGAAATGTGTCTAGAATACTTGAACAAAATCACAGACCTCAAAGATGTTTCCTTTTGAAATTATTCTGCTTCCACATACCTGTTTTAATTAAAAAAAAAAATCTTATCTTCCAAACCAAGTGACATTAGCCTGCTCAGTTTTTTGTTTATTTTTAGTCCTTGCACTCTAAGAACACATTGAGGTTGCTGTGGGAGCCAAAATTATAACAAATATAAAGCCAGCCAACCAATAAGCAAAGCTAAAAATAACGATGAGGCTCAAAATCTCAGAATTATACTGAAAAGGATACTCTAAAAAAAGGCCAGCCCATAATATTGGTGATTCAAAGACCTAAGAAGAAGATGCTGGGTCAGAAGCAAAGCCTAGAAACAATGACTCACACAAAGGGGCTCCTTGAGAACCTTTGGTCAGCAAAATGCTCTGCACTTAAACTGGAGAGTGTAATAAGCATTTTTATAAGCAGTCTTATAGCTGTAGAGATCATAAATAGCCCAGACATCACCAAGGAGATATATTTCTGCATGTAACATGACAGTGAGTATTTGAAATGAATTCTCAACACATATGAATGCCTTTTAACCTCATCATGACCTCAATTTTGGAGGATCTCCATGGCAAATTCATTTCTTTTTTTTTCATTCTAAGCCATGTATCTATCAATCAAGCTAAGCTATGTAATATTTCCAACACTTGCAGGTCTATAGGCAATAGATGCTTAGTCTAAGCATTGGAATGATAATCAGTTAAAATAGTGGTCTTCTATAAATACATGCTATTTCAGAAAAAAAGGCAAAAATCATAAACTGTATATTCTAATTTTAATGGAAACTGGGTCACATGTAAATGTGCACTTCAAAATTCTTTTCCTTAGATAGAGGGGCTAATGGATATTAACAATTTCAGTAAAAGAATCCCCCAAACTTCACATTTGGTCTTATTAGGAAATGGCATTTGTGATACATGACAGAATTCATTGGAGTTACCACCATTAAAAGTTTCGTGTAAAAAAAAGGAACACCTAAAAGTGTTCTGAGAAACTGATCTTGACATGAGCAATTAACGGTGTGAGATCCTAAAAGCTGGAAGAAACATCACAGCGTGTTTCTGTAAAGGTGTGACATCTCCAAACCAAACAACTCCAGAGGAAAAATCTCAGTTTGAAGCACTTAATTATTTCTCTTGTTTCCTAAAACTCTGCTGTTCTACTNTCTAATGAGGTGGATGAAACTGGAGCTGATTATACAGAGTGAAGTAAGCCAGAAAGAAAAACACTAATACTGTATACTGACACATATATATGGAATTCAGAAAGATGGTAACAATAACCCTGTATGCGAGAGGGAGAGGGTGGGATGATTTGAGAGAATGGCATTGAAACATGGATAATATCATATATGGAACAAATCGCCAGTCCAGGTTCGATGCAGAATACAGGATGCTTGGGGCTGGTGCACTGAGATGACCCAGAGGGATGGTATAGGGAGGGAGGANAGGGAGAGGGTGGGATGATTTGAGAGAATGGCATTGAAACATGGATAATATCATATATGGAACAAATCGCCAGTCCAGGTTCGATGCAGAATACAGGATGCTTGGGGCTGGTGCACTGAGATGACCCAGAGGGATGGTATAGGGAGGGAGGAGGGGGGTTCAGGATGGGGAACACTTGTATACCTGTGGCGGATTCATGTTGATGTATGGCAAAACCAATACAATATTGTAAAGTAATTAACCTCCAATTAAAATAAATAAATTTGGTCTTGACGGAAAAAAAAAAAAAAACACCACCACCACCACCAAAAAACACATATTTGAGTAGTATAAAGGGAGATGCCAAAGGAGTCATTAAAAAAAAAAGACCAGGAACTAGAAAAACGCTACCAACAGCAAGAGAACAGTGTCTTGGTCCACAGGATCCCCCTTCAGGAAGGAAGCACTTCCTCCCTAGTCGTAGGCTGCCCTCATCCCTTCTCAAGCTTCTAGGATCATCTGAACAGAAGAGAGAGGCTTCATCCAAGACCACAGCCCCTTCCCCTGGCAGCCAGTGACAGGTGACTCCTCAGTGGGAGCTTTTAAGAGTCAGACTCCCACATCCCAGCTGGACATCTCAGAACTGTCACACCATCTTCACCTTGGCTGCAACTTCGGTTGAGAATGCCTTGCAGTTCAATTTATTTATCCAGTTTTGCATGCTTTCCTTTCACAAGTGTTGATTCCAAGAGCCCTCCCTAATAAAGGTTAGCTCCCTAGTCTCCTGGAGAAGCATAGGTACCAGGTGAATAGTTTGAGCAATGGGCAGGTATTGCTGTATTCTGTGAGGGAATTCTCCATTCTATGGAGGAGAAAACTGAGCCACAGAGAAGTTAACTACGTGTGATGACATATTAATCCCTTGCTAAATACAAGAGTTCCTTATGAAAGACTACATATGTTGCTAGTGCCAGAGACAGGATCTAGGCCTCAAGCATCTGGCCCCAGAGCTCACACTCTTAGCAACTATCCTTCCTACACAGGCTGTCTCACTTATGAAAACGGTTTACAGGCAACATGAGATGAAATGAATTATGTAAACAGTTGGGCGTTATTTTTAAGACAACTTTGATTTTCTAAACATTGATTCCAGGACTAGCTAATATCAATTTTACACAGAGATATATTTTCTTATCACTCCAAACTGAAGAAATGCATTCAGCATATTAATCTAAAAGTTCCAAGGAGGTCATATGGTTTAGCAGACGCCCATTTGTACAACAATCTCATCTACCATTCAGAGTGTTTTTAGTAGTTATCAGTTACAGATTTAAAATATTATTTTTTGTGTGTGGGGACAATTAATCAGAGGGGGGAGAAATGACAATTTCATTTTCCTTTAGGTGATACATATTTTAAAAACTGTGTTATCTGCACATGAATATCTGGGCAATTTCTCCCTCAAATTCTCTTAGAACCTGCATAAATTTTTCTTTTCTTTTTTTCTTCTTTTAAAGATACTTGGGTCAGCAACATTTTCTCATAGTAACTGTCCATAGAATGAGGAATGATGCTCTTGTCAAAGATTTATTTTCAAGGATGCCTTTCAAACATTTCTTTTTTATTCTGTCTAGATAATGGAGTTTTCTGGTAGGTGATTCTCAAATGAACCCATTCCTGACAAGTAGCTGTAAACAGCCTCCTTCTGTTGTTTCCAATAAACATATTCTTTAAACATAATTTTTCCAATCATCCTGTTGCTTCATGAATAGTTACTGTTAGAGGAACAAATGGATATACAAAGTCCGAAAAGGGTAGATATGGAATTAAAATAGAGCAGGTTGGATATTTGTGTTAGAAATAGACATGCTTAAAGAGGATTGGATGGATTTGCTCCCTATTTCATTTTCCCCAAACAAACAAAATCCAGATGGTTTTCTAAGAGTTTGCACAGATTTTTAGATGAGTAAGTGCTCTCATACCTTCATCTTTACAGACTTCAACTGCTTCCTCTGAAGAAGGGCTGGGCGCCGAAGCAGTGCTGGTACCATCTGTAAGGCGGCAAGAGACACTGTCTCAGAGTCCATACTGTAAGGTCCACCTTACCTCCCGCTCCACCGAAGGACGTAGGAGCCCGTTTCATGCTCTCAGACACTGAATGGTCTTTGGAGAGCTCAGGTTTGTGACCCTCCTCTATGACTAATGGAACAAGAACCCTTAGTTAAGCTTGAGCCCAATGAACTACAACTGTGTTTCGGTGAAGGCTGGGACTGTGACGCTTTGGCCTTGTGTTTCTTCCATTGCCTCTGGAAGAATGGTAGGCTAGTTTTCTTAGTAAAAGGTTGCACGTTTCTACAAAGTGCTTTAAAGTCTGGGTTTCCTTAGCACCACGCCTCGTCCCATTAGACCACAGCGTCAGGCTGCAGGGGCGCGTCTGACGGTGTCGGTGCAGAGGCCCGGGAGAGGGGAGCGTTCGTCACAAACCACCAGAAGCCGCCTGGTGAGTTCATGTCAGTCGAGCACAGGGTGGGGCCCAAGGAACCTGGAGGTCCCCGTCCTGTGCTGCCCCCTCCCCCCCAACCACAGCAGCAATGAATCTCATCAGAGCTGGTCTTTCTGCTTAGGACTTCAGCACTCCAGGGACTCACTCCACTTGGCCTGCAGAATAGTAACTAACTTACTAACACTTAAATAGTAAATTTAAGATGGGAAGGATTACCAAAATCATTTGGAATAGTTAATACTTGACAAATGGAAAAGGAATGTATACATTTTTTCATGCAGTAACAAGGTTACAAAACTAAAGATGACTCAAAAATGCATGACAACACACACACACACACTCAGGACATCTATATTAGCCTACAGCTGGGCAAATGTGTGTTAGTTGCTCAGTTATGTCTGACTCTTTGCAACCCTGTGGACTGTAGCCAACAGGCTGCTCTGCCCATGGAATTCTTCCAGTGAGAATACTGGAGAGGGTTGCCATTTCCTCCTCCAGGGGATCTTTCCAACCCAGGGATCAAACTCGTGTCTCTTATGTCTTCTGTGTTGGCAGGCGGGTTCTTTAGCACTAGCGCCACATACGAAGTCCTTTGGAGTGGGTAGCCATTCCCTTCTCTAGGGGATCTTCCCAACCTCGGGATCCAACTTAGGCCTTCTGCACTGCAGTTAGATTCTTTACTGCTTGAGCCACTAGGGAAGTTCACAGCTGAGCAAAAGAATCTAACAAAAATCTATTATAATAAAGTGTTGAATATCTCAAAAAAAGATTGATTTTTCCATACAAAGTAAAAAAGTGGCTACCACGGTAATGCCTTTAAAACTTTATAGATATACTTATTAAACTGAATCTTTGAAATAGTATTAATATTATTCTGTGAGCAATTAATAAATACCTGTATTTTCAACAAAATAAAGGCTAACCAGATATTTTTTTCAGCATATCCTTTGTCTGTAATGTACATGACTATCACCTTCAGGTCACATTTCTACCAGAACAGAGAATAAAATTTGTTAGTAGGGAGATAATGGGAGATGAATCACTTTCTTTTGTTAGGTGACAAACTCCTATGAACAACAAATGAACAGACTAAATCATCCCAGTTCTCTGCTTCCCTTCAAGGCAAAACTCCCCAAGATAGCTGCCCATGTTGTTGCTCCAGACTTCCTCATCTCCCAGTCTGTCTGTAATACACTCCAATCGGCTTCCATCCTCCTCGCAGTATTCTCTTCTTAAAGGTGTCAGTGACCTCACTTTGCCCAATCCACGGGTCATTTTTCCTTTCTTATCTTCCTTGACTTATCAGTCGCAACTCAGAGTCTACTCCGTCCTTTCTAAAACACTTTCCTGCTGCAGTTGTTCCTTCTCTCTTGTTGCCACGTATCTGGATGCCCTGGTATCCCAGGCCCCATTCTTCTCCTTATTTCCATGCCCTCTCCAGTGAATCCCACTGAGTCATGTGGCCGTAAGTAGCATTTCTACACCAGCGACACCCAAGCCTGTATTTCTGGTCCACATCTCTCCCTAGAAATCCAGACTTATGTATCTAACTGGCTTCTTGACATCCCATATGGCTGACAGTCCTCTTGGATTTACCATGGCCAAATCTGAACTATCAACTCTATTGACAGAAACTGTGCCCTGTGGCCAGTCTCTCATACGCTAGAGAGTGGCACCATCATCCAGATAGTTACTGATGCTAAAACCCTAGGATGTAGTCTGGGTCCCCACGCCCTGTATCTAAGTCATCAGTACCTCCCGTCACCTCTGCCTCTGGGATGAAACACCGCAGTCCATTTTGTCTGCATTTCCAGAAACCGCCCATCACTACTATCCTGCTACACGGTCTCACGTTGGCTCCTTTGACTCATTTTCATTCACAGGCAAGAGTGAGCTAGTTAAAACTGATTATGCTCCCTCACTACTGAAAGCCTTCCATTGGCTTTCCCTTGTAGTTCTAACAGAATCAGTTCTTACTGATTACATCAGACATAACCTGGTCCTATGGTATTTTCCCGAATCCCACCCCTGTTCTCTCTCATCCATCAGGCTCCAGTCACTCTGAACTTCCTTCTCTGATGTGTTAAAATTCACCTGAACATCTGCTTTCTCTGGTCCCTCCATCTGGAACGTTCTCTTGCCATTTTATCCCTGAGATTTCACTTTAATTACTGTCGTCAGGGAGTCCTTCCTGAATCCAGCCAATGGAAAGCTGTCTTCTCAGGATTCCTTCTGCATTACCTCATTTCTCCATGAGGCGCTTATCACTACCACGCTTTCCTTATTATTTCCTTTTGGATCACTGCCAAGGAAGAAAAGATACTGTCTTTATAGTTCACTGCCCTATTTCAGTGCCCAGAGCAGTGCCTGCGCCACAGTGAGTACTAGATAGGTATTTGTTGAGTAGCAGTTTGAGGAATAGGATCTACCACTTTGATTTGATCACGACAGCAGTCAGAACCGCTAGATGATGCTGGCTGCTTTTTGCATGATATGGAAGAGGTGTGCAGAGCTGTGCAGTTAGAATTGAAGCTGGAATTTCTAATGAATGAAAGGAAGATTTTTTATTTTGGAAGAATAACAGCAGGTCAAAAGGATTTTAATGACCACCATTGCACCTGACTTCTCTGCACCAGGATAGGGAGGCAGAGCAGTTACAGCCACATATGCTGACAGTGGCCAAGGTCCGAGATGAATCTTGCCACTGGGCTCTGAACCAGCAGGCAGGCCTGCTCAGAAGATCAAGAAGAGGTGTGTTTAGGAATCTTCTCTACACTGAGAGGCAGCCACGTTGTGGTGATGTCCATCTGAGAGGTGGAGAAAAAGGCTTAGTTTCTACGACTCTTTGCTAACATGCAAGATGGTCCCAAATCCATAAGGAAACTGCCTGTTCTCAACTGATTAAGGGAAAAAGAGATGCATAAATAAAATGCAGGCAGATGTGTGTGCATGTATACATGTGTGTGCCTGTGTGTGTGTATGCGTATGTGTAGATGAATGGAGTGGGAGAAATTTATGTTGATAAAGACAGTTTGGGACAGAGAGCAACTGGGGTCGCAAAGAATCAGACATGACTGAGAGACAAACACACACACACACACACACACACACACACACGCGTGCGCAATGAGTGAATAAAACCTGTAAAGCCACAATGTTCAGAGAATGGCCTCAGCTATCAGCAGCTGGTTGACTAATACTCATCAGCCCCAAACAGTGAAAACAGTGACAGCTTTTCTCAGAAGCCTCATCTTCCATGGAACATAACGATGTGGTGACCGGGAGCTGGGGGCAACAGTGGTGCAGATAACAACATTTTTCTATATCAGAAATTCATTCCATCTCAAGGACTGCATTCAAGCAAAGGGCGCTGGCTGAACAAGCAGCAGGTACACAAGGTCCCTGCCGCCCTGCTTCAGTGCCTCCTCTGATTGGCCATCTTCAATTCCATCTTCCAGTTTAATAGTAAGGGCTTTCGATTCTCCAGCCAAATCTCCAAGGTTAATGGAGGAACTTCTCAGTGACAAACCTATCACATAGCCTGGTTGATTTCCAAGAGTCCAGCATATGGCTCAGAGTGTGGCTGGCACATGAGCAGAGCTCCCCATTTTAAAGATGCCCCACTTGTTGGGCTCTTTAGAACCAGAAGAATGACTTGGAAAAATATAAGGAGGAAGTTTTTATTTGGGTGGTTATGTTGACAACTGTATAACATGTGTGTGAATCATTCTTTCAAAGGAGAGCGTGCCTGAGTATAAAAATGGGGAGGAAGGGAAGAAAAACCTAAGGTGATGACCATCTTTTTTGAGTTTTAAGTGTTAAAAAAGTTCAGTTTACAATATACAGCAGAAGATCTCTAAGCATTTCATCGGCACACCCATTCTTTGGATCTCACGGAGCTCTGGGTGTGGGGTAGTCAAGGCCACATCACAGCATCATCCACAACACACAGAAAAATGAACAGAAACACAGCTCTTCAAAGCTGAGTGCAAAACAGTACAGGCCACTCCATGTGTTGTGGAAGGAAAGCCTCTGATACCTGTCCTTAAAATGTTTTTCATTTCGTTTTTCCCTGCAAACTGAATCTGCTGATTCTGACCTGCCCTAGTCAGCCCAGCTCTGATGCGGTCCTTCCAGCCTCTGCCGGTCCCGTGCAGAGCGTCACTGAGCAAACTGCTATCACACGGGAGCAAAGAGGAGCTCGTGACTGATGACCGAGAGGGCACTCCTCTGACTAAAGACCCCGACGCTCGTCGTTAACAGGGCAGGTGATTGCTTGAGGGAGACCACAATGGACACTGAGGTTAACCCAATGAGATGGCATGAACACTTAAAACAGCACCAAGTCAAGCTATTGTTCACCTCTGGGGACGAGGCCGAGGAGACGCTTCAAAAGAAACCTGAGCCCACCTGCTCCTTGGTTCTGCTCTTCTATTTCTTCCACACTTGGCTCTTCCTCTGGACCATGCTCATCTTTTTCGAAAAGCACAGAGGGGGAAGAAATATACATCAAGTCAATTTATGAAATATCTCTTTATGGCTAATATGCAGTGGTGAAATTAATTGTAAGCAATGTAGCATGACTCACCATAAAGCGAAGCAGAGAGATGAATCAGAGGTGTGAAACAGAAAAATTACCTACATAAATAGGTGCATTTATCCTGGGCCCTTCTTGCATGATTTGCTTGGTGGAAAGCTGAACTGCGGTAAACAAAATTCACTCGGCAGTTCTAGTCACATCTCTCCTCTCCCACAGCACTTCCCAAAGTGCCAAACAGATTTTAATTTCAATTTGCTTTTTCCCCTTGACTCAAGCAATATGCACCGTGTAAAGAGTGTTGGCTGATTATGTTCCTACGCACTTTATTTTCCTGTTTGATTTATGTTGCAAAAAACCCACCTATTTTTACTTAATTTCTTTTACAGTTTTTACTTAAATTTTTTTTTACTGGGGTATAGCTGCTTTACAATGTTGGGTTTCTGCTGTACAACAAAGTGGATCAGTCATACATATACGAATATCCCCTCGCTCTTGGACCTCCCTTTCACCCTGCCCCATCCCATCCCATTAATTTCTTAGACATTTACTTACATTTTACACATGACATTCTAACATTTTATGCTACAGAATATTCTGTCTTGAACAGATTATGCTGGTCAAGTTTATGCCCGAATACATAACTCCTTGAAAAATAAATAACTGGGCAGGTATCAGTTCAGTTCAGTCGCTCAGTCNTCTAGGTTGGTCATAACTTTCCTTCCAAGGAGTAAGCATCTTTTAATTTCACGGCTGCAGTCACCATCTGCAGTGATTTTGGAGCCCCCCAAAATAAAGTCTGATACTGTTTCCACTGTTTCCCCATCTATTTCCCATGAAGTGATGGGACCGGATGCCATGATCTTCGATGGTGGCTATATATTGGAAACTAGCTAAAAATTTCCCTTTGGCTTAAAATGTATATATCTCTGTGGATTTATGTGTAGAAAAAAGTAAACTTTTCAAAGTCAAATAAAGGCATCATTTTAGAACTCATTGCTGAGAGCGTTTCCAAATGTGTTTAGAATTTCTTTTAATGATAAATTTATATAAAGACAAAGGAATAAAATATAAGACACACAGTTAAAGTACAGAAAGCAAAGAAGCAGAAGTTTTCTGCACACATGGGTTAAGCTGGCCAAAGCTCCCAGTTGCTCAAGAGGTGGAATCTACTCCTTTACTCCTGGAATTCCATCTGGTTCTATGACTTGTTCAGACAGTGAAATGTGGACATGATTCTCTGGGCCCCTCAAGCCAAAGCCTAAGAGAACTGGCAGGTTTCCCCTTCTGCCTCTGGGAAGCCAGTCACCTTGCTTAAAGACACTCAGATTAGCCCCCCGAGGGGAGAGGGGGACAGGGAGAGAGCGGCATAGAGGGGCCAGACATGTGGATGAAGCCGTCTCCCACCTTCCTACTTAGCCCTGCTGCCAGCTGAACACACCCAATTGATGACCTCAGGCAAGATCACAGGGAGCAGAAGGATCATCCTACCGAGTCCTTTAAAAATTCCTGACCCCTAGCCAGGCTTAGACGACTTAACCGAGTTGTACTTGAGTGCTTTGACCCACCATCTGTTACAACTACCAACACTTAATCCAGAGGCAAGAGGATGGGCATCCTTCCAGAGGAGGATGTGACTCGTGGAGCTGAAATGAGCCTTGGTGGCAGTGAGGGAACCTTTCACCAAGCAGCTCTGCAAAAGAATCTATTCAGGTCTGGAATTGACCTGAATCAAAGAAAAAGTTTATAACAGGGTGACAAAAATAAATAAATAAGAGTAACACTGACATGGGGAGGAGATGAAATCTATGAATAAATGTATAAATATGGGGACTTCCCCAGTGGTCCAGTGGTTAGGAATGGACCACTTCTTTGCAATGCAGGGGACATAGGTTTGATCCCTGGTCAGGGAACTAAGATCCAACATGCCACAGAGCAGCTAAGCCCACTTGCCTGAACTACTGAGCCTGTGCTCCAGAGCCCATGCGCCACAACTAGAGTCCATGGCCCGCAACAGAAGATCCCATGTGATGCAATGAGGCTCCTGCTCGCTGCGGCTAAGACCCAACACAGCCAAATAAATAAAGTGTGTGTATAATTCCCTTGCTTGCTCCTTGGAAGAACAGCTATGAGAAACCTAGACAGCGTATTAAAAAGTAGAGACATTACTTCGCCAACAAAGGTCCATATAGTCAATATGGATCGGAGAAGGCAATGGCACCCCACTCCAGTACTCTTGCCTGGAAAATCCCAGGGACGGAGGAGACTGGTAGGCTGCAGTCCATGGGGTCGCTAAGAGTCGGACATGACTAAGTGAGTTCATTTTCACTTTTCACTTTCATGCATTGGAGAAGGAAAATGGCAACCCACTCCAGTGTTCTTGCCTGGAGAATCCCAGGGACGGGGGAGCCTGGTGGGCTGTCATCTATGGGGTTGCACAGAGTCGGACATGACTGCAGCTACTTAGCAGCAGCAGCACCATGTATGGATGCTGAACACCAAAGAACTGATGCTTTTCAACTGTGGTATTGGAGAAGACTCTTGAGAGTCCCTTGCACTGCAAGGAGATCAAACCAGTCAATCCTGAAAGAAATCAATCCTGAATATTCACTGGAAGGACTGATGCTGAAGCTGAAGCTCCAATACTTTGGCTACCTGATGTGAAGGGCTAGCTCATGAGAAAAGAACCTGACGCTGGGAAAGATTGAAGGCAGGAGCAGAAAGGGATGACAGAGGATGAGCTGATTGGATGGTGTCACTGACTCAATGGATGTGAGTTTGAGCAAATTCAGGGAGACTGTGAAGGACAGGGAGGTTTGGTGTGCTGCAGTCCATAGGGTTGCAAAGAGTTGGACATGACTTAGCAACTGAACCACAACAAATTCCCTCTGCCCAGCACTGTGCCATTTGTCACAGGGTTATAGTATAACCTCGGTGGGGGTGGCTCTGCAGTTCCCCAAACCCAAGGTTCTCCATGGCATATTTACAAGGACTTGTCTAATATCTCTCTGTTTTGGTTCTCCAGGGAGGTGCTGTAGGAAGGCAACAGTCATCCTGGATGTTCCTGCTCCTGTTCACAAGGTCCAGTTGGTACAGGAGCATGTGTCAAAACCATAGGTCAGTGTTTTGCCTTCCTCCCACCACATGGACTCAGACTCAAGCAGGAAAAAATCTACCAGCTTTCCTGTCTCCCCCGACAGCCAGACCTTTTAACACAGATTTTACAATAGGCTTGAAGTCTGCAGTGACAGACTGTTTTTAAAATTAATCCGGTCACCGCATCTCTCATGGAGTGGGGGTAAAAAGCTTTCTTGTGGAGAGAGAAAGAGAGAAGGGAAAGAGAAACAACAGTTAAGTCACAGGAAGGTTCCAGCAGTCCTAAACACATGAAAAGGAAATTCAGAGCCCCTAGGACCAACTTTATAACCATAAGAAACAGTCTGGCTCTTTATCTCACCTACAGCCACTGGGTTTTTACCCTTAATCCCCGCGTCTGCAGTGGTCCCACTCCCTAATGAAATTGCCCAAGTGGCGTGTTCTGTTTTTCTCTTGGAAAACAGAGTCTTGGCTGTGGGGTGCTCTGGGTTGCAGGATTTCTGCCCTTTAGAAGCAAATTCAAGAAACACTTGGTATGTTTATCACGGAGTAAACGCCTTCTAGAGGAATGCTACATTTGGCATTTGAGTACCTCGCCCTCAAAAGAAAAGGATTAGGGATATTGCTTTCGTCAGTTTCCAAAGACAGTGCATCCTCAGAGCCAGCAGGGGGAGCCAGTGTAGAAGTCTTGTTTTCCAAGCCCAACTGATACATTCTCCAGCAATTAGACTAGCATTAATTTCACTTTCAGGACAGTTCGCCTGGCTTCTAACATCCCATCCATTTAAAATGCCTCAAATGGGTGAGTTCTGAGTGAAACAGTGGGTTTCCTCTGGTAGGAAAGAAAAAAATCCCATTACACCGCTACCCATTAAGTATTGGATAAGGACAAGCTTTCCTTTTTGTGGGCTTGTCTGTCTAGCTATCTTCACAGGAAGCAAATAAACAATAAAAAAGTGAAGTAGACCAGGGAATATAAATTTGAGGTTATTAGAAGGGATTAAAAAGGCTCACAATAAATGTGAAGAAATATAGGGAAGTGATAGGCTATTTTGTCAGCCTAAAAAATGTCACATGTAAGCTAAATTCTCCTAATTAATACAGCTCTAGGATTTCATATTTATTTCCAATAATAAATTTCCACCTCATTCATGTCACATAAGACTACTTCCACACACCTAAAAGTATGGTGACCTGTGCAAATTCTAATAGCTGAATTATTTTTGCTTCTCCAGTACGAAAACTCTGCCCTCTATTCTTTCAACCCATATGCATGGAGCACATACTGTATGCAAGGACATTTCAAAAATTTTATAGAAATATAAATAAGAGACTCCTGCTGTAAAGCTGGAACCAAGCAGAATCCCGCAGGGCTCTCCCACTTTCTCAAGTACAGAACCAAGAAGTTCATGATCAGGACAACAGCGTTACAGACTCAGCATCTGATGCATGTTCTTGAGTTGCTTTACAGTTACCATAACTGCCACTGGAGGGGAAAAAAAATCTAGCTGTGTGATGCTAGACCGCAGCCATGACAGAATCTCCTCCCTCCGTCTCGTGCAGCACTGAGTCATGGGCAGCATGATTCCAAGGACTGACCTCAAGAGAACGAGATGGACATGATTGCCCATAAGTCTCTATCGTTGTTGGCATCAATATAATTGTAGTCTATCCTGCCCATATACGAGAGCAGGCAACTAAAACTGTCAGGAAAGAGATGGTGACATCTTCCACTCTAGAACACTTTGTCAACATGAAGAAGTTCCAGAAGACAGACCTTCCCCTCTAATCCTACAGAAATGGGATGATGTTCTGACAAGTGGGGACTTGCCAGCAGCTCTTTGAAGCAAACTGCCCTCAGCAGAAAGCCCCTTTTCTTGTCACTGTAGCAAAGCTATACTGTAAATAAGTTTTGAATGAGGCACCCCACCTCTACTCATTTCTGGCCCAAGCACGCCTTTCAAACGTTTTAATCACATAACACCTTGCCTGACTTGTAGATCAATGAAGAATAAGCAATTAACAGATGACCAGCTCTCTTCCCTAGCTTCTCTTTCAGTAATCTCATAAGCAAACTGTGTGACGAAGCTGTGTGAACAAGATAATGTCTAGGGGAAGATCACAGAAGTCAACAGCTTGAAAGCAGTGGGGGACAGTGACGAGTATGAGCCCCTGTCTCAGTGGTTAACTGAGTTTACTTTCCTCCTTTCCTTTAAACCTTTCATGGCTGAGTGGAATCTTTGGAGGTGTGTTTTGGGGGATGCTGAGTCCACCATCGCCCCAGATTGTTGACTTCTGATTAAAGGCCCATTTCCTTTCTACCATTTGTGAGTATTAATTCTGTAAGTGGCAAGCAGTAGGGTCTCCCATTGATAACAAAGTGAATTTGTGTAAATATGCAGTTCATGTTTAATTCTATATGGATGAGCTTTTTAAGGGCAAAATTTCAATGTCGTGGCTACAAACCGCTATCCTGATATTTGCAGTTCCTTTTGTGCAATGTGCCTAGGGATGGGAAGGGAAAGAGGAGGTAAGTCAGAGCAAATACACTCTTGCTGCTGGGGGAGCAACCTGACGTGTGCTGCCTGCTGGTACACTGCTGTCTTTCCCAGGGTTTCTGGACACGGGCAGGGCACAGGCAATTCAAACTCAGGGCTTTGCAGACTGGATTATTGGCTTCAGTTCTTGAGTTCCTTGGTAATGGGTTATATATCTCAGTGCCCTTCCCCTGCTGTTGGACTTGATCCAGGGATACAGCCAATGAAATGTCAGCAGACAGGACAGGAGCAAATAGCTGGAGTGTGTTGCACTATTGGACTTGGTGCTTGCGCTTCTACCATTGGCCATGGAAGACAATGCCTCTTTAGCCACTGGTTTAAAGAGGATGAGAGATACGAGGAGCAGGCTTGACCCACATCACAGACCGGAGGCAAGACCAGAAAACTCGCAGCTTGATATCCAACAGCCCGGTGGAGCCTAGCCTACATCAGCAGACCCACAGTCAACCTGTAAACCTCTGAGCACGAGAACAAATCTTTTTGTTGTAAGGCTCTGAGCTTTGGGGTGATTTGTTATATAGTTTTATTGTGATAACAGCTGATTAATACAAATGGTATCTTAATCTTTCTCAGGTCAGGAAGTCTCAGTTTTGTTTTTTTTTAACTCAGTATTTTTTCATTTATAAAGAATTCAGTCTTAAACTGTTTATTTTGCCACACAGCTATATTCTGACACATCCCCAAATTCTCTAGAAGACAGACACTCAAAAAATAAATTCAGCTTATATAAGGAATGCTCTTGATGAGTATGCTCTGCCATGAAAGTTTATGCTTTACTTAATAGAGCTACGTGGTAGCAGTAGAATATCTACTTAATACTGGCTGACACATATGGAATATTGGATATGTTCCACTCAGTGTCTCAATGCTCCGCATAGATTATCAAATTTAATTCTCATAACAACCTAACGAGGTGATATTATTATTATCCACATTTTGTGGGTGGGGACACTGAGGCACAGAGATATTAGATAATTTCCCTGAGATCCCATAGTGATTTCAGTAGGGATTCAACCCAGTCCACTGATACCAGAGCCCCCTACTCCCTTCCTGGAAACACAACTAGTATTTGTTTGCTGGAAGCAGGGGAAAATGATATTTAACATTATAGATGAAAATTAAACTATAATCTCATACAAGTTAACACAGAACACTAAGAACATTGAGAAACGAGCTCTTCCAACGCTGAAGTCAGATGGGTGCAAAGATACAACTCTAAATTTGTTCTTTAATAATAAAGATATTTTGAAATAATTTTAAACAATGGAGAGTTACAGGAATAGTACAAGAAACTTTCTTTTTTTGCCCTGATCCATTTTAGAGTAAGTTGGGGACATAATACTCTTGCCTGGAAAATGCCATGGATGGAGGAGCCTGGAAGGCTGCAATCCATGGGGTTGCTGAGGGTCACACATGGCTGAGCGACTTCCTTTTCACTTTGATACACTGGAGAAGGAAATGGCAACCCACTCCAGTGTTCTTGCCTGGAGAATTCCAGGGACGGGGGAGCCTGGTGGGCTGCCATCTCTGGGGTCACACAGAGTTGGACACGACTGAAGTGACTTAGCAGTTTAGCAGTGGGGACATAATCACCCCCTTATCACCTTTGCTAGCCCTGAGTACTCTGGTCTGTATTTTCTACAAAGACCTTCTCCATGACCACAATGCAACTAAGCAGTGATGACACTCCTCACATGGAAGTCTTTGGAAGTTTTCAAAGACTACTTTTCAGGGCAATCTACCATCACAAACTGCCTTTCGTTGTCCTGTTTCTCTAGTCTCCTTCGATCTGAGACCAAGACACCCTCCTGACCTCAACTACACCCCGGCTGGTTGGAGTCAAGGGTGGGAGAGGTTGGTTCCCTATCTCTCCACCCATACTTCAGTGTGATGCCTAACCTTGCTCAATTCTGCATGAAGGTTTTTAGGATGCAAGAAAGAAAAGAACAAAAGAAGAGAGGTAGAAAGTTTAGTTTCCAACCTTTAAACATTTGTTCTGGAGGTATTGTCAGCCAATTGATCTACATATATGAATCTCAGGAAGTCACGTTCCTGAGTTGGCTGCCTCACCAGTGTAATGAGAAGCCTCCTGTGTGTCTCCCAGGGCAGATCAGAGAGCAGTATATGGTCAGGCAGTCACCATCTGACACAAACGGGAGCTGCTGCCTCCCAGGGAACGGGTACTTCCGCATCTCTGACTTGTTACCGCGAAGCCCTCCACAGTCCTCCTGGGCTAGACTTTTATCTACATTTTTACAGTTAAAGATTTCAAGGTTGTGGGAGGTCAAATAAGTGCCCTGAAGCCCCACAATTAGTGGCAGAGCTGAAACTTAAAACTCAGGGCCAGAAGGTGCCAAAACCTGAGGTCTTTCTTGTCTTGCAAATTCCTGTGACCTCTTTCGCGTTTTGACAGCTGAACTGTAAATCCTGAGAAAGATACTGTTGCTGAGGAGTCCTCAGCATCTAGCACAGTGCCCACAATCCTGCAGGGTTCTATAAACACCTGCCAAGGGGTTAAGAAGGAAACTTCTTTCTCCCCTAAACAATAATTATTTTGTTGTCATTCAAAGCTTATTTCAGTTCTTGATGGAGAAAAGGTACCGTGTCTGTTTGAGCCTCTAGTTGAACCTCATTGAATTCGGGGCCAGTTTTAAAATGTCATGTCTCTTTGATCACAAATAATGGTTCCTAATAACAGACTGGTTTCAAATAGAAAAAGGAGTACATCAAGGCTGTATATTGTCACCCTGCTTATTTAACTTCTATGCAGAGTACATCATGAGAAACACTGACTGGAAGAAACACAAGCTGGAATCAAGATTGCCGGGAGAAATATCAATAACCTCAGATATGCAGATGACACCACCCTTATGGCAGAAAGTAAAGAGGAACTAAAAAGCCTCTTGATGAAAGTGAAAGAGGAGAGTGACAAAGTTGGCTTAAAGCTCAACATTCAGAAAATGAAGATCATGGCATCTGGTCCCATCACTTCATGGGAAATAGATGGGGAAACAGTGGAAACAGTGTCAGACTTTACTTTGGGGGGCTCCAACATCACTGCAGATGGTGACTGAGGCCATGAAATTAGAAGACGCTTACTCCTTGGAAGAAAAGTTATGACCAACCTAGATAGCATATTCAAAAACAAAGATATTACTTTGCTGACTAAGGTCCATCGAGTCAAGGCTATGGTTTTTCCTTTGGTCATGTATGGATGTGAGAGTTGGACTGTTAAGAAGGCTGAGTGCCGAAGAATTGATGCTTTTGAACTGTGGTGTTGGAGAGGATTCTTAAGAGTCCCTTGGACTGCAAGGAGATCCAACCAGTCCATTCTGAAGGAGATCAGTCCTGAGTGTTCTTTGGAAGGAGTGATGCTAAAGCTGAAACTCCAGTCCTTTGGCCACCTCATGTGAAGAGTTGATTCTTTGGAAAAGACTCATGCTGGGAGGGATTGGGGGCAGGAGGAGAAGGGGACGACCAAGGATGAGACGGTTGGATGGCATCACCAACTCGATGGACATGAGTCTGAGTGAACTCCAGGAGTTGGTGATGGACAGGGAGGCCAGGCGAGCTGCAATTCATGGGGTTGCAAAGAGTCGGACACAACTGAGCAACTGAACTGAACTGAAAAATGAAATGTGGTGCTATGTAGGGAACACCAGTGGTTAGAATTCCCCTTTTTCACCATCACCTGGTCCAGTATATATGCTCACTTCACCTGGATTGGGGCAACAGTCCTTATTCTTATCGAGAAGGTTTGTTTTGAAACATTTAAGTCTGATCATACCGTTTCCACGCAAAGGCAGCAAGGCCCCACGTGAGGGAGACCCGCTGTTTCCCTGCTCTGACTTGTTCCCAGTCTCCTCCCCTCTCACTCGCTCCAGCCACACTGGCCTCTGTGTGCTGTTTCTCCAGCATGAGACTGTCTTCTCCCCTGGTCTCTGTACTGCCTGTCCCATCCCCCTCTGCCTAGATTCCTTTTCCTTCAGGTGTTTCAAGTCTTGCTCAAACGTCCCCTTTACAAACTCTGCTGAACATGCCACTTAAAATTGTAACATCTCCCCACCTCCACACACTCCATCTTCATCCTGATCTGCTTTTTATTTCTGCCTCTTTTGATCACTGATCACCTTCAAATATGTAATTCAGGTAGGTGTTAATGTTCATGGTTTATGCATAGCCATCCTTAAGGGAATATAAGCTCCACCAAGGCAGGAATCTTGGCTTACTTGCCTGTTGTCTCCTAGGAAACTAGACTGAGCATATGATGTTCAACAAATATTTGTGAATTAATGAAACGTGCTCATCCTTTACCTGGATTTACATGGCTACTTTACATGTCAATCTGGAAAAAAAAGGAAAATTATTTTCTATTTCACAACCACCAGGTTAGCTGGGCTCCTACATCACGTGGGGCACAATTTTTCAAGAAAGATGGCCCAGCTACAGAGCCCAGGCTCCAGTTACAGTATATCTGTCACCATTTTGTCTTCTTACTGGAACAGGACTGATGCTGAAGCTGAAGCTCCAATACTCTGGCCGCCTGATGTGGAGAGCTGACTCATTGGAAAAGACCCTGATGCTGGGAAAGATGGAAGGCAAGAGGAGAAGGAGAGCAGAGGATGAGATGGTTAGATAGCACCTCCAACTCAATGAACATGAATTTCAGCAAACTCTGAGAGAGAGTGAGGGATCCTGGCATGGTATTTTCCATGGGATTGCAAAGAGTCAGACACAACTTAGTGCCTGAACAACAACAACTGGAGCAGTTGCCTTAGAGAAGGAATCCCTTCTCCAGGCCAGTGGAAGTTTTGTCTGGAACTTGTTACAATGCAGTTGCCCAGATCGATGACTTGGGACCGCGTGGCAACAGAGTGTTACACACAGAGCCCACCTGGGCAGATGGTGAGCAGTGTTCTCCTGGCCAGAAGCACTTCTACTCAAACTCAAATGGTGCATTCACAGACGGCGTGTGAGACCCAGGGCTGGTCTTCAAATACAGGACCGAGAAGACCATTGTCCTGGTCTAACTTTTTCTAGACATGTCCCCAAACTGCCTATTTGTGGATGTAGGGGGAAGAGAAAATAAGTAAACCTGTTATTTTTAAAGCATGTGTGTCTATTAAGAGAGACTTAAATACGATGCAATTTCAAGGAAAGGAAACTCATGAAACTGTAGCATGCAACTGTCCCTTACAAACATTGTGGGAGTTGCTAAGTAGAAGGTCAAGTGTATAAGAAGAAACTCAACAAATACCTGCTGCAGGATTGAACTTTATAGTTCAATTAAGGTATGATGCTGGCATACCAAAACTTGCCCTGGCACATCTTGATATAAAAATAGCACAAGGCAATGCAATCAGACAACTATTTTCAATATCACACATGCCCTCTTAATAGATGACATATGGTTCTCCCATATGGCATATTAGTACAAATACTTATACTCTTATATGGTTAGTTTTTAATCCAAGGATTTCCAAGTGCTTTACAAACACTGTTCATTAACACAGTCTTCCCTGGGGAAGTTACAATGCCTCACAGAGATACAAAACACAATCAATAACCATTAAGGAATGACAATAACAAGAAATATATTAATGTGGCATTTTTTTAAAGAATAGGAAACAAAAGGGAATTAAGCAACTTTCCAAAAGTCTTCCAATGAATCCATGGGGCAGCTAGGGATAGACATCAATTTACGCTGGTGTTTATGGTTATAAATTACACTGGTTTTCAGGTTGTGAAACAGCCTGGTGCCTATATCATAACTGGAAAAATTAAGGCCAAAATACAGCTTAGCGCAATGACAGGATTCTTTTGCTCTAACAGGCAAAACAACACATGCACTTTTTCATTAACTTTAAGCCCTCAGGTTAAACTCCCTTCTAAAAGTTACATTTCTCATCGCTGTCATTTATGTGTCTGAATTGAGATAACTGGTGTGCCTACACGTTTTGTTTAAAACAGTCACACATTGTGCTCTGTGCAGATGTTACATTCAGAACTGGCAAGACAAAACACTGGTTGACTTTTTTGTGGAATATTAGAAAAGTATATAAAGATGTTCTTTGAACAGAAGAATCATCCCATGAATAAATTCAAAAGCTGTTAGGTATCTCTGTCATGAATTAATGTTTGTTGAGTACTTACAAAGTTCAAGATGGTAGAGAGGGAATAAATTAGGTTATCTGAAAGATGAAAGACTTTCTCTTTGGGAGGTGACAAAAGAAAGGTGGATGGAGTGTCTTCCCGAGAGGTACCTGTCTGCACAAGGTGAAATTGAAGCTTGAGACAATCCAGAGAGAAACACAGAATTTTATCTCATCTTATGACAAACCTAGATAGCCTATTAAAAAGCAGAGATATCACTTTGCCGACAAAGGTCTGTACAGTGAAAGTTATGGTTTTTCCAGTAGTCATGTATGGATTTGAGAGTTGGACCATAAGGAAGGCTGAGAGTCAAAGAATTGATTCTTTTGAACTGTGGTGTTGGAGGAGACTCTAGAGACTGCAAGATCAAACCAGTCAATCCTAAAGGAAATCAATCCTGAAAATTCACTGGGAGGAGTGATGCTGAAGCTGAAGCTCCAATACTTTGGCCCCGAGATGTGAAGGATTGACTCATTGGAATAGACCCTGATGCTGGGAAAGATGGAAGGCAAAAGGAGAAGGGGGCAGCAGAGGATGGGATGGTTATATAGCATCAATGACTCAAAGGATATGAATTTGAGCAAACTCTGGGAGATGGTGGAGGACAGAGGAGCCTGGCATACTGTAGTTCACGTCGTCACAAAGAGTCGGAAAAAACTTACCGACTGACCAAAAATTAATGTTGCCCATTTCTCTTACATCTTTTTAAAAACATTGCTTCTCAAAATTAAAAAATTAAAAATTGAATATACACCGTGACTAGCGTTCTATTTCTCTCAGATGGTTCTGCTCTCAAGATAATTAGTGAGACTGGAGTCTTGGAGCAGAGAGCTCAGTGGAGCAGACAGATCCTGAGGCTGAAGCTGTCAAACCCCCACTGTGCCGCTTGGGACCCACCTCTGATCTCCACGCACTCACGTGGCTGTGGTTTCTCCTCGTGAACACCCATGGCACTGTGTTTAGGGTTTTCTCCTAGTTCAAAACGGTGCTTGTCCTGTGCAGCCAGTTTGGAAGCAGCCCTCAACCAAGGATGGACAGCTGCCTTCATGCCCTTGCGGTGGGACCACCTTGAGATTCCCACATGGTCTCCCAGAGACCCAGCCCTGCTTTTTTCTCCTTCCCTCCCCTGTCTCACACCCATGCTCTCCTTCGTGTCTTTCTGGAATGACTCCTTAAAGCAACTGCTCACCCTTGAATCCTTGTCTTAGGGTGGGCTTCTAGGAAACCTGATCTAAGACACGCTTAAGCCAAATAATTACATACTGTCCTCAATCATAAGTGCTGATAGAGGCAAGTTTTCAGGTTGCCAAGAGGGCTTCTAAGAAGGTCATCAGAGGGCCTTTCCGGTGGAAAGCATCTGAGATGACAAGGCATTTACTAAGTGAAATTAATAAGGCAAAGAGAGAGAGAAAGAGAGGAGTGTTTCAGGTGATGCACATGTCCACAGAACCTTATGAGAAAAAGACCCTGGAGTCTTTGAAGGCTCAGGGACAGCCAATGGGGCGAAAGTGCAGCTGGTGAGGGCCATGAAAAGTGACCGTGTTAGTTGCTCAGTTGTGTCTGACTCTTTGCAACCCCAAGGACTGTAGCCCACCAAGCTCCTCTATCCATGGAATTGTGCAGGCAAGAACACTGAAGTGGGTAACCATTCCCTTCTTAGGGGATCTTCCCAACCCAGGGATCGAACCTGGGTCTCCCACAGAGCAGGTAGATTCTTTACCATCTGAACCACCAGGGAGGGCCAGGAGCTGGGCCTAAATGAGAGATATCTAGGCAAGTCGAGTAGGATGAATTAGTGGGGAGATGGAATGTTCCATGGTGGGGAACAAGACTGGAGGTGAGATAGAAGCTGAGTGTTTGGAAGTCACTGCAGGAGCCCTCTCAGCAAGGGGAGTGGAGCATGGAGAGAAGGCAAACGAAGGACCAGTGGTCAGATCCCAAAGGGCTCTGGACCCTCTGCTAGGAAGGCAGAGGCTTCCACAGAGGGGAGCAGGGAGCCATGGAAGGGTTCTCCTTCACATGGCTGCTTTGTGAAGCATGGGTTGATGCGGGCAGCAGGAACAGATAAGTGACTCATATGGAACTGATTAAAATACTGCAGACTAGAGATGATGGACGGAGAAGGCAATGGCACCCCACTCCAGTACTCTTGCCTGGAAAATCCCCTGGATGGAGGAGCCTGGTGGGCTGCAGTCCATGGGGTCGCTAGGAATCAGACACGACTGAGTGACTTCACTTTCTCTTTTCACTTTCATGCCTTGGAGAAGGAAATGGCAACCCACTCCAGTGTTCTTGCCTGGAGAATCCCAGGGATGGGGGAGTCTTTTGGGCTGCCATCTATGGGGCTGCACAGAGTCGGACATGACTGAAGTGACTTAGCAGCAGCAGTGATGATGGAAGTCTGAGATGGAGAGGTCGCAGGTAAGGAAAGAGAAAACATGATGTCTCCAGGAGACACTCAAGCATAGGATCAGCTGGCTTTGGAGAGCAGTTGAAGGTATGAAGGATGAAAAGCAGATGCAGCCTCTACTGTAGGAGCTTGAAATCACCCCATTTGACACTCACAACAACTTCCTGACACAGATAGGTAAGATATTCTGTTTTGTAGGTGAAGAAATGATGCTTAGTAGGGAGCAGAAACAGGACACGAGCCTTGGTCATCTGCTTCCAAGTGAAACCGATTCATTACGATGCTCTAATGCTACCTGGACTCCCATCCAAGCATTTGGCCTGGAAATACTGGAGGTTGGGGAGCTATCATTGAGCCTGGGAAACAAAGGGGAACGTTGGTATAAGGTGCCCATGAGACGTGCTGTAGAAACGTTTCAGTAGAAAGGAAGGGAAGCTAAGCAGATGGAGAGGAAAGACAGCCCACTAGAAAGCCTTCTAAAATAATATCAAGAAAGTTTTTGTAAGACTTAAAAAAAATTAAAGTGGACATTTTAAAATACAGTTACGCTACTTGCTGAGAATCCTGGTTAGGTTTCTATTTCTCTCTTTTGTGATATCGTCTGGGCTGTATGTTTTGACGAATGGTTTGAAATAGTTGCTTCCACTATCTATTCTCTTCATGTCACAAATAGGAATATATCCAACTGTGAGCCCTCCGGACCAGCCTGAACAAACGGAGAACACCAGTCTTCTTTATCCCTATTCTGCATACATTCTGTGATTTCCAGACCTATTGTGATTTCTCTTTTTCCTACGTGTGTCCAAAATTCTCATGTTTTCTTTCCCATCAAGCTGTGCTTTAAGAAGACATCAGTTGTCATTTTCAATTCAGTGTAAATCACTTTTATTTAGTAATTAACCCATCACCTCTCCAAAGTCTACTGATAACACTCTTAATTACCTAGTCTTTCTAACTATAACACTAGTACTTCTAATTACTATACTGAGAATCAAGCTCTCCTGGTCCTGAATTTAAATATCTCCAAATTACTATTAGACATATCCAAAAAGAGTTACTGGGGTCTTACTTCACTTTGAATAAATACAATTTTCTACATACCTTTTTTGTGTGCTCTTCCCAACGGTATCTCTATTTCCTTGTGCCAGAGCAATACCTGTTGGCAGCGGATCACTTCCTGGAGATGATAACCACATTCCTAATAGCCACCTGGCCCAGTTAGTCAACAGACTTAAAGAACAGGCAGAAATTGTCTACGGTGGCTGATGTTATTTTAGACCACAAGTCAATGTAAATATCAGATGCCACATCCAAAGACAAATAGGAACATTTGTTTCCTCTCTCCTGGTGGCCAAGTAGGCCACAGACAATCAAGCATTGCCAGTATGTACGATGCCACAGACCCAAAGCGACACATGAATCTCTAGCTGTACAGTATTCTGGCATGTACTTTGTTCTTTCTGCCAAATTGGTCAATTTGCAGAAGTCTGCTCTTATCTGAAGCCCTTTTGGAGCACTCTAAAGGAATTCCAGCTGTCTCCTCTCCACAGAAACATGTTTGGTAAAAATATATATCAGACAGCCTGGGATCAATGAGAGGAGAAGCTTCTGTGAGTGCATTCCGAATGGAAATCAGGCTGCCTGGTGGCAACTGGCCTCCCCCTTCCCATGGATTCTAGGGGCAATCATCTAATACACAGAGCCTCTTCCCATCTAAACAATCGAACCCCATGAGGAGGTAGTGGCTGCAGCAGGGTGCAGCAGACAGCCACTGTTCGATGGTGGCGGGTGATGGAGCACTGCTGTCAGGAGGACCAGAGGAGAGCGTGAGCACAACAGCAGCTCGAGAAAGCTTTTCAGGACTTTCTATCTTCTTGGCAGTTTGCTTATGAGAATAAATTACTCTACCTCTCCCAATTCACATTACCAATGTTGGATGAATCCGGACTTGGTGGAACCAATTTCCCTGTTTTATCCCAGAGGATCTGTACCTTCTAGAAGTGTCAAAAAGGCTTGTGTTTTTAAAACTTACTCTGTGAATGTTTTCTTCAGAAAACTCCCAAATAGCAGTATTGAAATGCATGCTGCCTTCTGCCTGACAAGGTCAATCAAAAACATGTCAAATTAGATGAAGTGATTTTCTGATTACACGATGGTGTCTGGACAAATACTCAAATATAGGCGTGTTTCATCCTTTGAGATACCCAAATGAATGGCAAGTGAACAATTTCCTCTAAAACTGGCTATTAAATTTATGATTGGAATGATTTAGAGAAACAAATAATTACAGGAAGAAACATTATGTATTCCAGAATGAATGATGATCTTTCAAAGTCTGTCCTATGAAAACTAATTAAATTGTAATTTGGGTCCATTTTAATTACCGCTAATAATATGTCCTCCAAGGTAAGGTTTGAGAGGGTTAAACAAAGACTTAAGACTGTGGTTGTTATGTTTAGGAACCTGAGATTTATTGCCTCCTGAAATATCTTCCTTTATTATAGTCAAAAATCCCCACTCTTGCAAGAGTTTTCCATGTTTTCCTGTAGGGTTTTCATTGACTGCCCCAATCTAGCAATTTTGTAGTGCTACAAGTTTAAGCACAGTAATAAAATAAGAAAGCAGCATTACTTATCTGGAGCTATCTTAAACATGAAATATGATGACAGTTTTTAATTTCTCTCTAGTCTTTTTTTTTTCTTTTTGCCTCTTCTAGTATGAATTCATTCATCACATTTGTATGTTAACACACCATCTTTTGTTGACTCATTGATCAATCCTTTTTTTTTTTTTTTAATAAATACTCTGGTAAAATTAAAATGCTGATTAAAAAAAAAAGAATTGTTATCCAAGGATTTTGATTCCAGTTTCTTATAAAGACACAAGATTGTGTGTGTGTGTGTGTGTTCAATGTCACCCATGAGGCATGCTGATATTAGGAAAACAGTGAAGATCCAAAAGTCAAAAGCAGAAGACCAGATCATTTTCTCCCATTAAAAGCCAGATCTGACAGCAATCCCCAGCACATCACCACTGCCATATAAAGTCTTCACGGTGCCAATACTTAGTGAGCAGTAAGGAATACTTCCTGGCAGTCCATACATTCTTCATTCTGCTTGTTGGAGAAGGTTATTGTTATTCACGTGATGGACAGAAACGAAAAATGAGTTCTCTGAGCGACCATAACCCTGCAGGTTCATAATTCTTTTCTGACAGTACCACATTAATCATTTTAGTGACTTAATTTCTAAGCCTGTTTCTGTCTCCCTGAAGGAATGAGAGAAAGCCTATGTAAAATGTTTCCAACCTGAAAAGAGGACTTGCAACTTTTTACCTCAAGCAAGATACATTAGAAACACAGAAAGGACACTCTGTTTTTATGGCTGGGGGTATGGAGAAGCACACCTAAATATTTCCTGAGGATGCAATGAGCATCTTTCCACGATTATTTTAGAGCAGGGGTCAGCAAACTCCAGCCCACAGGCCTGTTTTTGTACAGCCTGCACACTAAGAATGGTTTTTACATTTTTCTAAAAGAGTTGTAATAAAAACAAAGAAAAATATGCGACAGAGACCATATGTGGCATGTGAAGTCCAAAGTATTTCCCATCTGGTCCTTTACAGAGGCGTGCTGCCTCCTGCTTTAAGATCAACCTGGTGAAATAGAGGGAGATGACTCAGCCAGCCTACAAAGCCACACATTTGAACAGTTCGTGGAGGGGTGATTATTCATGGGGCACAGGAATTGGCTTGATCGACCATTAAGATGACCGTCAACCTCCTCCAGTCCACCAGACATCACTTTCTGCAGGGTAGTGAAGTCCCTGGTTCTGACATCTTCTCACTGGTTTCAAGACCTCAGACTGTTTTGAAAATGATTTCTGATTAAACATCAACTTAAATCAATAGGATGATTTAATATTTGAGGGGGTTCCAAAGAATCGGAGGGCAGAGACACAGCTGGGATGGAGGAAGTCTTGGAAAAGGAAACTAGAAAGTCTTTTGGGATTATGGTGGTTAAAAAATCACTTACTCTTAAAAAAAAAAAAAA
>SJYV01049711.1:568633-588346 GCA_006410875.1 Neotragus pygmaeus | reverse complement strand
TTTTTTTTTTTTTTAATAAATACTCTGGTAAAATTAAAATGCTGATTAAAAAAAAAAGAATTGTTATCCAAGGATTTTGATTCCAGTTTCTTATAAAGACACAAGATTGTGTGTGTGTGTGTGTGTTCAATGTCACCCATGAGGCATGCTGATATTAGGAAAACAGTGAAGATCCAAAAGTCAAAAGCAGAAGACCAGATCATTTTCTCCCATTAAAAGCCAGATCTGACAGCAATCCCCAGCACATCACCACTGCCATATAAAGTCTTCACGGTGCCAATACTTAGTGAGCAGTAAGGAATACTTCCTGGCAGTCCATACATTCTTCATTCTGCTTGTTGGAGAAGGTTATTGTTATTCACGTGATGGACAGAAACGAAAAATGAGTTCTCTGAGCGACCATAACCCTGCAGGTTCATAATTCTTTTCTGACAGTACCACATTAATCATTTTAGTGACTTAATTTCTAAGCCTGTTTCTGTCTCCCTGAAGGAATGAGAGAAAGCCTATGTAAAATGTTTCCAACCTGAAAAGAGGACTTGCAACTTTTTACCTCAAGCAAGATACATTAGAAACACAGAAAGGACACTCTGTTTTTATGGCTGGGGGTATGGAGAAGCACACCTAAATATTTCCTGAGGATGCAATGAGCATCTTTCCACGATTATTTTAGAGCAGGGGTCAGCAAACTCCAGCCCACAGGCCTGTTTTTGTACAGCCTGCACACTAAGAATGGTTTTTACATTTTTCTAAAAGAGTTGTAATAAAAACAAAGAAAAATATGTGACAGAGACCATATGTGGCATGTGAAGTCCAAAGTATTTCCCATCTGGTCCTTTACAGAGGCGTGCTGCCTCCTGCTTTAAGATCAACCTGGTGAAATAGAGGGAGATGACTCAGCCAGCCTACAAAGCCACACATTTGAACAGTTCGTGGAGGGGTGATTATTCATGGGGCACAGGAATTGGCTTGATCGACCATTAAGATGACCGTCAACCTCCTCCAGTCCACCAGACATCACTTTCTGCAGGGTAGTGAAGTCCCTGGTTCTGACATCTTCTCACTGGTTTCAAGACCTCAGACTGTTTTGAAAATGATTTCTGATTAAACATCAACTTAAATCAATAGGATGATTTAATATTTGAGGGGGTTCCAAAGAATCGGAGGGCAGAGACACAGCTGGGATGGAGGAAGTCTTGGAAAAGGAAACTAGAAAGTCTTTTGGGATTATGGTGGTTAAAAAATCACTTACTCTTAAAAAAAAAAAAAAACAGATTGAAAAATCTGCTCACAAATTCTTAGATCTTTCTCTCTTCAAAAGGTGGAGCTTAATTTGCCTTCCCTTGAATGTGTTGGGTTTGTTAAAGACCTGCTCGTAATTAACAGAATACAGCAGAAGTGATGGTATTTTAGTTTTGAGATTAAGTTATAAAAGGGCTGCCACTTCTCATTGTGAACATGCACTCATTCTTATGGGTCATCTTCTCTGCAGGAGAAGGTAATGGCAACCCACTGTAGTACTCTTGCCTGGAAAACCCCATGGCTGGAGGACCCTGGTAGGCTACAGTCCATGGGGTCACGAAGAGTTGAACATGACTGAAGTGATTTAGCAGCAGCAGCAGCTCTGCAGGAAGCCAGCTTCCTGTAGAGAGGACATGAGCCAGTATCTTCATCTCATGAGTCTATAGACCAGGCTATGGAGAGACCCACATGGGGTAGAACTGTGGTCTCTGGTCGATAGCCAGCAAGGAAGTGCCCAGAATCAGCTCCCTCAAGAGAGGGTGTCTGGGGGAAGATTTGGTGAGTATATAGGGACACTGAGCTGATGCTGCAAATACTATGTTACAAAGGTTAATCCCATCTTCAGTCAGCTGTGGGTTTCAAGGACCCACCAGGGATTGGGTCAATTTGAGTATGACTGCGCTCTCCCTTTTACAATCTATTTGTATCCTCAAAGACTGTAGTTTTTCATGATCCAGCCCATTCCACAGAGTCCTTCCTCTTCTATGGAAACTGCTATTTATTCTCTAACTTTAGAACAGTTGGTTTCCTTAAAAGAAGTCCCAACATTGCCAAAGAGAATTCCAGCAATTTGAGCTGCTCACTCCTGGTTCCCCTCTCCCTTCTTCCAGCCTCTCCTCTAAGCTTACCTCCCTTTTCTTCTAATTAACCAGGTCCCTCTTGTACCTGTTCCCTATTTTCCCTGCCTTGTGCACTTTGGGATATCACTGGCAGACAGCACTCCAACCTACCTGTCTCCCATCTCCAATACCTACACCTTTAGCTCAAAGAGCCATGGATGGGACAGGGCATTCCTCCTGATCTGATCTAGCCTTCTCATGTGTACAATGGAGAGAGCCACGCTTATGAAGAAGAGTTTCTTCATAATCCCTGTTGACACTTGGCATCAAAACGTGTAAAGGCTGGTGTGGTCATCAGTTGTTTTTTATAGCAGCACATAGATGCTGCACTATAAGGAGAAATATTTATTTTAATCTCCAGTTCTTAGCACAGAGCTCCTAAAACCGTTGAGTAATTTTCTGACTGATAAGAGTTAATAGAAGCAACTTTTGTTACTCATAATAAACCATACCTTACTTTATGCTAATGGGATGACTCCTGGTGGGCTTTAGGATGGAGGCTGATTGCTAGAGGACTCACCCATGTGATCAGAGGGTTGGAACTTTCAGTCCAAACCCCAATCTTTAGGGGGAGGGAGGGCTAGAGATTGAGTTAATCATCAATGGCTGATGATTTAATCAACCACATGTATGTAATGGAACCTCCATAAAATATGTAAGCAATAAGATCTGGACAACTTCCTTGCTGGTGAACATGTCCACACGCTGGAAGGTTGCATGCCCCAACTCCCCACAAGCTCGTGTGCTGGGGATCTTTCAGGGTACAGGACCTTACCCTGGACCTCACTCTTCTTTTGCATGCTTTACAACAAACTGGTAATAGTAAGTACGCTGTTTTCCCTGAGTTCTGTGAGTTGGTTTAGCAAATGATCAAACCCAAGGAGGGGTTTGTGAGGATCTCCTTACTTGATAGCTGGCCAGTCAGAAATACAGGTGGCCTAGACCAGCAGTTGGTACCTAGGGTGGGGGTCATCTTCTGGGACTGAGCCCTTACCTGCTGAGTCTGATCCTAACCAAGGGCAGCTGGTGTTAAGAATTGAATTAAATTCTGGGACACCCAGCTGATGAAGGCAGAGAGCGGGAGAATTGGCTGGCACAAGGAAAACACCTACACATTTGGTGTCAGAAGTGTGAACAGAAAGATCAGAATAGTAGTACTCAGGCACTGAGCTAAACACTTCACACGTGTTGTCTCATTTAATCTTCACCCAAACTATCATGAGGTGCATTCCTTCACTTCATTTTTAAAATAAGACAATTGAGGTTTCCAACTAAGAGATACACTGAAACTTTCACTGCTAAGTGAGATTTAGGTCCATCTGTCTACTCTAAGATTAGGTCCATACTCAGTTCCCGGGCTCCTTTTTAGCATCTGGAAAACATCCTAACAAATTCATTGCTGATTAGACTGAAATGCCCGTCACTTCCCAAAGACCGTTGTTAATAAGGATAACAGATCTTTCTCTGGAGTAGATTTAGCTATTTTCAAATAACCACAGGTCTGATATTCTGAGGGCTATTTTCTGCCCAGGAAAAGGAAGATTTCAAAATCTAAATTATGCACAAGGCAGGCAATCTGGAAAAGAGAGGGATTCATAGGCTTCCTGTAACTGTAGCCACCACATTCTGCTTTGGAAAGCAATGTTTTATTACCATGCTCACTGTTCTTTTAGTCCCCAAAGAACACTTTCAACTATGATTTATCTTAATTTAACTTTTTTCTTTTTTCTTTTCCTCAGGAAAGGCAGCAGTATGTTTCATTCAAGAGAAATGATTTGCAGTCATGGCAAACTCCCCTTGCTCATGTGCTTACCCGTGTGTTCATTCATGGCCACTTACAAATATTTACAGAGTGCCTGGTATTTTTTAAAAATGTTGTATCTATCAATACTTTCACTTTTAGAGGTAAGCATATATGAGAGTTTATGGATGCACTTGTACTCTCTCTCTTTCTCTCTCTCTCTCTCTCTCTCTCTATATATATATATATACATATATATATTTTAAATACACTGTTTGCTTTGACCAGAGTTGAAGTTTCATAGTAGAAATATATTACTTTGAAGATGAAAAAGTGGGCAACAGCCAGTAATAACTGACAGTATTTTCAACATAAAGAGCAAAGAGTATTCTATGAATTAAAAAGAAAGACACACACAAGTACATTCCAAGCTTATGTATGTCACAGTTTTCAGGAAACTGGCTTTTTATTTCTTTTCTTGGCTGAAACTTCACTGTTAGCTCATAAGGGCTTATGATTCTTTTTGCTGGCACCTGTTGAAGAAATAATGGCAAACTTACTGGAGGGATAACAACAGATAAATGACCAGGAGTGTTCTACACAGAGGAAAGTGAAAGTCCAAAATCTCGGAGGGAAAGGCTACACATACAAGGCAGGGAAACAATAATTCTATAATTTGACCCTGCTTTTCCTGGAGAGCTAGCAGGACTCCCTCCCCGTGTCCAGTATGATTATCCTGGGCTGAGTCAGTTTTCAATTTTATACTCAGGCTACTTAAAAAAAGATTTTGGATTTATTCTTGTGGAGAGAAAAAAATGGATATCTATCACCTAGAAGAAGTAATCTTAATAGTAACATGAATAACAGTGATGACAGCTGTCATTTCTGAGTGCCGACTACATACTTGCACATCAGACTTCAGGCTCCTTCTTATATATGGGGGAGTGGGCTTCCCTGATGACTCAGTGGTAAGGAATTTGCTTGCAGTGCAGGAGACCTGAGTTTGATCCCTGGGTTGGGAAGATCCCCTGGAGAAGGAAATGGCAATCCACTCCAGTATTCTTGCCTGGGACATCCAATGGACAGAGGAGCCTGGCGGGCTACAGTCCACAGGGTCACAGAGTTGAACTTAGTGACTAAACAACTTTTGTATGTACTTCAGATCCCTGCCCAGATCCCAGAATGTAAGAATTATTATTCCCTTTTATTATTATTTTCCCCCTCCCTATTATTATTTTTTCATTTCACAGATGAAAAAATAAAAATGGGCTTAGAGGGACTTAAATTCTACAAGCGAATGAGTGGTGGAGCTGGCATTCAAATGGGATCTAGCTGACACCCAAGGGTGTGGCCTTTCTGCCATGACACATCTCCAGCTGACTGTGGACCAGGCAAACTTTCTCAACTTATTGTATGAAAATACTCACTGCCATATAATTAAATTTTATGCAGAATTATATTTAACAAGATTTAATTAAATTTCTAGGCACAGGTTCAAGGTAAAAATCATTGCTGTCTTTTGTTTCATGACTTTGTTTTCATTCTTTGTCCCAGTAAGCATCCTCTTGACACCCTGATAACTTCCTCTGAAGGAGTCTTGTGGTAGTTGAGAGAGGGGATATTTTAATGTTTCACAGATGACTAATTTTTGTGGTCAGTGAGCTAGACAGCTTCAAAACTTACCTTGTGACAGTATTTGAAAACTAACCTTTTACAGTATCAAGGAATAAGCTGAAAAGTAAAACTTCAGGGCTCAGCCTCCTAAGATCTATGTCTGGATTTCAAAATCTGGGTCTTAAACTCCTTAATGTGGCTCTTTCCATGATTTCTAAGACCTCTATTTTAAAATGCATACTGAGGAAATCTTGACCTGCAAAAACAACACTGAAGGACGCTGGTTATTAAAACATGGAGCTGGTAGAGTGATTAGAAAACTAAGCAGATGATGAGGCCCAACTTTCCCTAATTGAATGAACGGTAGATAAGAAAATCTGTAGCAGCTGAGCAGCAGTGAGAGGGAGGCGATTCCCTGTGGCTGCTGATATATAAACATCAGGCTTCCGAAGACAAGGTTAAGGTTCCAGCCAAGGAATTTCCGGGAGTAAACAGAAGCTCAAATTTCACCTCTGCCTGCGGCTGCCATTTATAACAAAGCCCCTCATAAACAGTACTTCCAGCATTCCTTTGACCCACTGTCAAATAACTTGGAAATATAGAATGACATTTAAAAAGTGAACACGCAAATTTTAAAAGCCTGATTCCACACTGCCTTCCAATTCCCTCTGCTGACTTTCTCAAGTCCTGTTCTCGTAAGGCACAGGGTCTCTTTCTACAAGAGTGTTTCCTGTGGAGACACATTCCAGCCGCCACAGCCAGTCACTATATGTCTGTCCTTTTCTTGCCTTTATTTCCCCTTCCAAAGTGTTATCACTTCTCCTGCCGCATTGACTTTCATTTTCTATATCTGTGCTGTGTTCACTTTCATATGCCCTACTTCTTTCTCATCCTTGGCATCGACCTCTGGTGCATGTGTGCTAAGTCCATTTAGTCGTGTCCAACTCTGTGACTCTGTGAACTACATGCAGCTCACCAGGCTCCTCTGTCCATGGGATTCTCCAGGCAAGAATACTGGAGTGGGTTGCCATGCTCTCCTCTAGGAGATCTTCCCAGCCTAGGGATCGAACCCGCATCTCCTAAGTCTCCTGCGTTGGCAGGTGAGTTCTTTACCACTAGTGCCACTTGGGAAGCCCTTTCCACTGGTGGGGTCTGCGTTATCTATAGCTTCACTCCATATGCCCAGGCTTCCAGGTGGGGTTTGCAGCAATGTCAATACTTCCTTCAAGATTATATGTTGACCTTTCATCATCAAGCAAGAGTGGAAAGAAGGAAATTTATAATTAGGCATATTACTGGTCATAACATTATGCCCTCTTAACTGTTATTGTCTGTCTTAGAAAACGTGGACCATACAGTCCGTGGAATTCTCCAGGCCAGAATACTGCAGTGGGTAGCTGTTCCCTTCTCCAGGGGATCCTCCCAACCCAGGGATTGAACACAGGTCTCCTGCACTGCAGGCAAATTCTTTACCAGCTGAGCCATGAGGTAAGCCCAAGAATACTGGAGTGGGTTGCCTATCCCTTCTCCAGCGGATCTTCCTGACTCAGGAATCGGACCAAGGTCTCCTGCACTGCAGGTGGACTCATTATCAACTGAGCTATCAGGGAAGCCCTTTAGAAAACAAAGGCACAACAAGTAATGGAGCCATAATATTTTGCAAGGATAGACCTGAATGCTCTCCATTCGTTCTTTGCACTGGTAGTTCTCCTGTTTTCTCCTAGGAAACCTCCCCTCCCCTGCTCTAGGTCCATAACTTTTAAGCATAATTAACCTCCTCTCTAGCAACCCCTGTGGTCCCTGAGTTGTCCTGTAACCTTCGCCTAGTCAGAGCACTGCATGTCTGGGGCTGACCCAAGACTGGCCAAACAGAGGCAATGAAACTTGGGTCCAGATCTTTTGCTGGAGTGGAGTGGTTGAGAAAGCAGCACATTTTTTTCCCCACTAGGGATATGGAAGTTGAGCTGACGGCCATCCTGACCCTACCAAGAGAAGGGCGTCTGAAATGGAGCCAACATGCATGAAGGCAGACCGCAGAGGTGGGGAGAGACCCGGTCCTAATGTCTCTGATTCTCTGATCAAACACTGCCTGGACTTTTCAGATGCACATTTGGTTAAGCCAGTTTAATTTGACTTTCTGTCCTTCAGTCTAAAACTCTTGGCCCAGAAAACTATGTGGTGAGTGGCTTGTGGTTCTCATGCTTGGTTGCATGTACAGCATCACCCTGGGAGCCTGAAAAATTACTGGCTTACAAATGTCACGGGCTCATTGGAGCAGCCTCATATAAAGCACGCCCCCTAGTTCAGTCGCAGCTGAGCTCTGCTGCCGTCATCTTCAGAAAGTGCCTACTGAGTATACTATTTTTTAAAAAATTAGTATCGGACTATAATTGTTTTACAGTATTGTGTTAGCTTCTGCTATACAACAAAGTGAATCAGCTGTGTGATGCTGTGCTGAGTGGCTTCATTTGGGTCTGACTCTTTTGCGACCCCATGGACTGTATTCAGGCTCCTCTGTCCATGGGATTCTCCAGACAAGAACCCTGGAGTGGGTTGCCATTTCCTCCACCAGGGGATCTTCCTGACCCAGGGATCAAACTCAAGTCTCTCCTGTCTCCTGCATTGGCAGGCAGGTTCTTAGCGCCACCTGGGAAACCCTGCATCAGCTATATGTGTACATAGATCCTTTGGGTAATACATGTATGCATATATCTCTTGGACCTTCCTCTCACTCCTACCCTGACCCACAGCTCCAGGTCACCACAGGGCACTGAGCTGAGCTCCCTGGGCTGTACAGCAGCTCCCCACTAGCCGTTCCACACACACTGGTGTATACATGTCAAAGCTACTCTCTCAGTTCGTCCCACGCGCCCCTTCGCCTGCTGTGTCCAGGTGCCCCTTCGCTTGCTGTGTTCACGCGCCCCTTCGCCTGCTGTGTCCACACGCCCACTCTCTGCATCTGTGTCTCTATTCCTGCCCTGCACATAGCTTCATCTGTACGGCTTTTCGGGATTCTATATACATGCGTTAACACGCGCTATTTGTTTTTCTCTTTCTGAGTTACTTCCTGAGTGCAACCTTGCATGTGCTAATGCTTTGCTTACAGACAATCCTGCGGTTGTCATTTAGTCGATTTCCCATTTCTTTTACATCCACACCCTTTGGATTTAGCACTCTTATGCCCTCATCTAACATCAAAACTATCTCTTAGAGAAGAGCTGGGCCAGCTTTTTATACTTATATCTACTGTGTATATATATAGTTCCTTTGACTTGGCTACAGTACAATCCCCGGCTTCTTATTACTCTTTTGATGGCACACATTCAAAATGCAAATTTTCATACACAAAGGAAGAATAACTCTTGAAATAACACTTGGTGCCATCGAGGACATGACGCTCACACTTGATTTAGTAGAGCTGCGTAGACAGCAGAGTGTGACTGTCTGCTCAGCAAAAGCAGTTAGAATTTAGAGTCAGCAAATTGTGTAGGAGAGGAATTTTAAAGCAGAAACAGGCACAGTGAGATGATGGTGTAACGGAACTTCAACCTTTCATAGAAAAGGGGTTTTGGGAGAGACTGTCCAGATCACAGAGATTAGACCCTTCACTTGACAGAGATCAGAGACTTGGTAAAGTTGAGCTGCTCCTACAGGAACCCAGAGTTTATTCCCCCACCTGCAGCCACTCTTTATCTCCCTATGCTTGAACCATAAGCCTTGTGATTACATAAAGCAGACATTAAGACTTCCATGTTCATATTATCCCATCTCTGCTTGCTTCCCATTAGTAATCCCCAGTATTTTGTCTGGAAACTCATTCCACACGACTTGAAAAATGAAGTTATATATGTGTGTGTGCATGTATGTGTGTATGATGGATACTAAAGCAGACTGTGGTCTCGAAAATGACTGCACCCATCTATATCCCATTCCACATCTTTTTTTAAAAAACATGAGTGACATTGACACTCTCTGTCAAGAGGTGGGGTCTATGTTCTCTCCCCTTCAGCCTGGGAGGGCTTGTTAATTGTCTCAACTGATAGAATGTGGTCAGAATGACACCACATGACTTTTAAGGCAAGGCCATGGAAAGTAATGTGGATTCCAGCTGGCTCCTGCCCTTGAGAGAGGCACCCTGGGGGTTCAGTGTGTAGGAAGCCAGCCGGCCTGAGGCCCCTCATGCCAGAGATCATGGAGGGAGATTACATTGAGCCATAGAGATGCCCAAGGAGCCCCTGTTATTCCAGCCTTCTCCCCAGCCCGGGTCTCAGACAATTGAGTGAGCCAATAATCTGGACGGTACCATCTCCTAATTTCTGAGCCGCTCCAGCTGATGCTGAGACAGCTAGAAATAAACTGCCCGCTGAGCCCCCTCAGTAGGTCAATTTGTGGGCAAAATAAATGTCATTATTCTAAACCCAATTATTTTCCCAGTAATTTGTATGCAGGAATTGTCCCTGGAACAGACAGTATTCCCTCCTGGTAACAGTGCTAACTCTGGAGGAGAAAATATTCAGGGGCCTGCTTATCAGGGTGACCTGGGTGTTTGCGAAAGAAAGAAACTTCAGGCACAGAAGGGCTTAAGTCTACACAGCTTAAGAGCCAAATGCAAAGTCACTTGCAAGGCCAGTGAAAAAGCAACAAGAAAGGGAAAAATGAAGGGATGAAGAAAACCAAGCCACCACCACAAAGGTGTGTTACTAAACAATTATTCTAAGTAAAGAATGAAAGAAAAGCAAGAGGACAGGAGGAGGGAAAGGGAGGAGTGAAGACTGGAAGCAGGCGAAGCGGCACTGTCTTGGAGGCTTGGTCGCAGAAGGTAAAGGGGTTCAAACGGAGGAGACCAACCGTGGTCCTAGCAGGAAGCAGGGACACATTCCAAACGGTGTGACAAGAACACACGAATGGACGCCAGTGGGGGTGGAGGGGTGGGAGGAGTTGGGAGACTGAGACTGACATGCATACACCACCGATCCATGTGTCGAATAGATCAGCCTACGAGAACCTACTGCATAGCTCGGAGCACTCCGCTTAATGCTCTGGGGGTGTATGGATGTGCACAGCTGATTCACTCTGCTGTGCAGGAGAAACTAACACAACACTGTAAAGCGACTATTCAATAAAAATTAATTAAAACAAAGAAAAAGGGGTGTGAAGAGTTTAGAGAAAGATATTTTTAAAAGATGTGGGCAGAAGCAAGGGCAGCAATAAAGGACTGTGAAGGTCCACAGGCCAATGATGGAGGGGAGCCTTTACCTGCTGGTTAACAGATAGCAAGCAATAGCTAGAGAGGGAGCAGAGCATCCACAGGTGGAGAAGCCTCGGCTGGAGGAGCTACTTTGGGCTGGCAAGGGTCCAGGAGCACAGATGTCTTAGAAATTTAGCCCCAACTCCAACCTGCTGTGAATGTCTTCCACTGGTCTAGCCCATGGCTTCTTAATATGAGGCAAACATTTGTTCTTGGCAGGACAAAAAGTCCCCTCCAAAAGGCCACAGTTCATAAACAGATATATAGCATATTTGTGGCCTTACAATTTTGAGGTTGGGGGACAGCATAAGTCCAAAATGCCTGAAACAGCTCTCCCAGGGATCACAATAATGAAAAATCATTTGAGAAGTGCTGGCTTAACCAACCCAAACCTCCAGGATGAGGGAGCTTGGCCAGTGAAGGTCCTTGGTGATTGAACATGCAGGGTTTATTGAAATTCTCACTGATCTCTACCCTTTAAACCTCGGCACTGCGTCTATGTTGGGAACAGATGGCAGTGACAACACTTAATCCAGGGAAATTATCTACCCAGCAGAACCACCAAGGAGGAGAATTAGCAAAATGACCATCCACAATGATAGCAAGACGGGTCCTCAGGGTAAAATTACCTTTGTTTGGGATATATTTCAATATTTTTTAAAAAATGAGTAGATTGTCTAAAGGCATACCTACCACGTGTATATTAACCTTTGCTAATCTGCTATTATATGATGAACAAGCCAAATTTGACAAAAGGGCCAGATTAAGTCTATTAGACATTCTAAATACCAAATATAGTTTGGTATGGAGTCCCACCCTCATACCAAAATATATATATATTTTGACCCAATCTTCAAAGGTGCTTCAAAAGAAAATTTCTCTTTAAATGATCTGATTATAATATTTTGTAATCAATCAAAGTTAAGCTTGTGTCACTCCTGATGCCCTTGCTTTGCTGATATCCAAAACGTATGCTTAGTCTCTATATCGGTAGTGCAGTGAGCTTTGACGAGACATCGTGGTGAGGGTGCCTTCTGACCATGTGACTCCACTCCACCAAATGCATTATGCCATGACTTTTAAATAAAAAATGTCTTAGTAAAACACTCTGTCAGGTCTATGTTAGGGGACGTAGCTTTAATACAGAGAACATCACTTTGTGTTACATATTAAGGTCACTCAAGGAGCTTGTGTCACTTTGCCGGTGAAAAAAAAGCCCACATGGCTGCTTGACACTAAGAAAACCAAATGTTGAAAGTGCTTGTTTTCGAAGTTCTTGCTAAGATGGCCCTCAGGCCATACTCACTTAATGTCAACCTCCACATAGCTTGGGCCCTTGGGTTCTTTTCCATTTGCCCATCTCCTCTGTTTTGGACCTTTCTCTAGCCATCACACTCTCTTCTCTTGCAATTTTCTTGTGCTGTGAAAAAACCCTTGGGAAAAACTTAGAGGCTCGCTCCTTCCCCTCCTTCAATGACCCTGGGCCTCAGTGTTTTTCTGCATAGTCTCCAGATGACTCTGAAACCAAAAACCCATTGAGAACCCAAAGTACTTTAGGCTCTAAACCTAAAGTTTAGGAAGCACTGGCCTGTGGTCTGGTATCAAGCTACCTTATTTCTAGACCTAAATTCTCAGAGGTCCTAGCCAAGGGACATTCTGCAAAGTGGTTGCTTCTCTATGCCTCAGCCTCCTCACCTGTAAAATAGGGCTATTATCGCATATACTCAATAGTATAGTTATAAAGGTAGAATGAAATCATCAATGTCACGTGCTTAGAACAATGTCCAGAACAGAACAGGTACACACTGATGTCTTCACTCACTGGCCCCTCAGTGGTCTGGAAGTGTTCATGCTGCCCCCTCAAGTGCACAGTCAACAGGCAAGATGATTTCTCTTGGGGTTGAGAGAGTGAATGGGGCGGAGCCAGATTCCTAGGAAACAGGGCACTTAACCCTGTGATTCTCAACTTTGACCGCAAACGAGGTTCACCCAAGGTGCTTAAACAAATACAGCTCTATGGTAGAGGTTGAACTTCACTAGTCTGGGGTGGGACACAGGAACGGGCATTTGAAAATCTCCCCAGATGGTTCTGATGGGTAACCACAGCTGCTTAGGCAGTCTGGTCAAACTGGCTTAGACAGCTGCTCAATAATGAACCCAAAACAGTTGTCCTTTTGTCGAATCTTGATCACCAATGACCTCCTGCTTTTTAAAACACTACTAGCTATGGAACTACTCTTCTGAAACCATGCTGGGTTGTATGTCGGATGGTTTAACCAAAGTTGGGCAATTTATTTTCTTGGTCACGGGTGTAATGTAAGGTCTATGGGAAGACCATTCTGGCAACTGGAAGAAGTCATCGAGGAGACTTGATCCTGCCAGCCTAGTCCTCATATTCAGTCATCACAATCATCTGGTCATCTTATTTTAGATCATGTGTGTCAACTTGTGGTCCACATATCTAGCACCCAGATTTGGTTTTTTTGTTTGTTTGTTTTGTTTTGTTTTAATTGGAGGTTAATTTCTTTACAATATTGTATTGGTTTTGCCATACATCAACATGAATCCGTCACAGGTATACACGTGTTCCCCATCCTGATCACCCTTCCCTCCTTCCTCCTCGTACCATCCCTCTGGGTCATCTCAGTGCACCATCCCCAAGCATCCAGTATCATGCATAGAACCTAGATTGGTGATTTGTTTCATATATGATATTATACATGTTTCAATGCCATTCTCCCAAATCATCCCACCCTCTCCCTCTCTCACAGAGTCCAAAAGCCTATTCTTTATATCTGTGTCTCTTTTGCTGTCTCGCATACAGGGTTATCATTACCATCTTTCTAAATTCCATATATATGCGTTAGTATACAGTATTGGTGTTTTTCTTTCTGGCTTACTTCACTCTGTATAATAGGCTCCAGTGTCATCCACCTCATTAGAACTGATTCAAATGTATTCTTTTTAATGGCTGAATAATACTCCATTGTGTATATGTACCACTGCTTTCTTATCCATTCATCTGTGATGGACGTCTAGGTTGTTTCCATGTCCTGGCTATTATAAACAGTGCTGCGATGAACATTAGGGTACATGTCTCTTTCAGTTCTGGTTTCCTCTGTGTGTATGCCCAGCAGTGGGATTGCTGGGTCATAAGGCAGTTCTATTTCCAGTTTTTTAAGGAATCTCTACACTGTTCTCCATAGTGGCTGTACTAGTTTGCATTCCCACCAACAATGCAAGAGGGTTCCCTTTTCTCCACACCCTCTCCAGCATTTATTGCTTGTAGACTTTTNAAAAGTTATGACCAACCTATATAGCACAGTAAAAAGCAGAGACATTACTTGGCTAACAAAGGCCCATCTAGTCAAGGCTATGGTTTTTCCAGTGGTCATGTATGGATGTGAGAGTTGGACTATAAAGAAAGCTAAGCACCAAAGAATTGATGCTTTTGAACTGTGGTGTCAGAGAAGACTTTTGAGAGTCCTTTGGACTTCAAGGAGATCCAACCAGTCCATCCTAGAGGAAATCAGTCCTGAATATTCATTGAAGGACTGATGCTGAAGCTGAAACTCCAATACTTTGGACACCTGATGCGAAGAACTGACTCAGCTGAAAAAACCCTGATGCTGGGGAAGACTGAAGGTAGGAGGAGAAGGGGATGACAGAGGATGAGATGGTTGGATGGCATCACCAACTCAATGGACATCAGTTTGAGTAAACTACTGGATTTGGTGATGGACAGGGAGGTCTGGCATGCTGCAGTCTATGGGGTCGAAAAGAGTCATGCATGACTGAGCAACTGAAGTGAAGTGACCACTTTTTTCAATCTATGGTTCTTTTAAATGATAAGCTATCCTGAGTATAGTAATTGATATTTTAATTGAAATTTTGCCTTGGGCTTTATGTTTTACAAAAGGGAAGCAGAGTCTTTGTCTTAAGTTGAATTTTCTCAGAAGACAAAGAGACAAACGTTTGAGTACAAGTATTAATTTGAGAGATTATCCCAGGAAGCAGCAGAGCGAAGCTGGGAAGTAAGACTAGAAAGGGAGGGCAGCCAATAAGTGTATTAATGAGAAAGTTCAGCTGTGGACAATTCATTTCTACCAGGAGCCTCTGGGTGATAGTATTGAACCCCACTGTCTAATATCACATATTGCCAGTGATACTGGAAATGTGAATAGTCTGATATAAAATGTGCATGTGAAATACACCTAGGTTTTATTATTTAACTTTACAATATTGTATTGGTTTTTCCACACATTGACATACACACAAATTTTAAAAACTTAGTATGGAAAAATAAAGAATCCAAAATATCTGACCAATTTTTATATTGCTTATATAGAAATTACACTATTTTTCATATGTGACATAAATGTTAATTTCACTTGTCTATTTTTACCTTTTTCAAGGTGACTAAAAGAAAATCTGAAATTATCTGAATTATCAGGCTTCCATTTGAGGCTCCTGTTAGATTTCTACTGGGCAGTGCTGGTCTAGGACATGCCTCAGATCCGTCCTGCAATGGGATTGATCAACCATCTCCTGCTCAAACTTGGCTGAGAGGTACTCCAGAGAAGTTAACTTCCTGATACTTTGAGTTTTCTTTCATGAACAGAGACAAGAACTTTCCTTAGAAAGCTGCCCGTGTTGTACAACAACCAGACTGCCACGGGGTCCCCAGGTAGGAAACCCAGAGCCGCTGTCTTGTCCCTCCTCCCCCTCCTCCACTCCACTCCTGACTTTGAGATCCTCCCTCTGCCTACCTTGCCCCCCACCCCCAATCCACGGGCCTGGGGAGACCAGAGGTACAAGAGTGGATAGAATGTCAGATCATTGTTCCCGGAAACTGGTACTACCGAAAGGAACAGATATTATTCCTCCACGAGGGCAGTGGGAGGTCAGGTGAGGGATAGAGACTGAACTTCACAAGGAGAAGGATGATCTTAACCAAACCCTGCCCAACAAGACTGTCTGCCACACAGTTTAAAGAGCTCCCTGTTTGTGGAGCTTCTTGGAACCAAGTTGCCAGTGATTTGTAGGGAGTCCTGGCAGCAATAGGAGGTCACACAAAATGAAGGTCTCTAAGATATGCATTTCAGTTCTGAAAACAGGCTCCATCTCACATCTAGAGCAGTGTGATGCTACAGTGAGAAACATGGGGCTCTCGTCCCATAGAACTGAGCCCTGTACTTTCTAATATGTGTCAGATACGTTGAGTAAACAAAGTGATCACCAACTATTCAAGGAACATTTCAGGTATGATATCTCATTCAGTCCCCTGAACGAGACTGGATGGTAAGAGTTATTGCCATCAGAAGTGTAAACTGAGGCTAACAGAGAAAACTCTAATCCAAAGTCTTTAAGTGGAGGAGCTAGGATTGAATCCAGGCCAACTGATTGATGTATTCATTATCAAGCTCATCTTGACTTTAGGCCAGAACCAATGTTTTTAACCACTAGATTTCTCTCATCAAACACTGGTCTTTTTTTGAGGAGCAGGCATGTATCTCACTTTCTGATAATGAGAACAATATATCATATGTACAAAATACATTTCCCAAAGATTCCCTCAGCCATTTTTCAGGTCCTCCCTGCTATACAGACCCTCACTCAAATTCCCATCAGGAAACTGAGTCTATTCTCTGCTCCTCTGAGGCTAGCTGGGCTTGTGAAGAACCATTCCAAAGAAAAGAGTGAGGTGGAAGTAATTCTATGGGATTCTTGGGGATGAGTCTTAAGATAGGAATGTGTCTGGCTCACTCACTCTCTAGAGAAACCAAAAGGAAACTGGCCACTGGAAGGAAGCCCAGAACACAGAGGGAAGCCATGCACAGGCATTTCATAAAACTGCCCCAGCCAAGGTCTCAGGTGACAGGCCTGTCAATCACCAACCAGACATGTTGCTGCTGCTCAGTCCCTAAGTCATGTCCGACTCTTTGTGACCCCATGGACCGTAGCCCATCAAACTTCTCTGTCCATGGGATTTCCCAAGCAAGAATACTAGCCTGGGTTGCCATTTTCTCTTCCAAAGTATCTTCCCAAGCCAGGGATTGAACCCAGGTCTCCTGCTTGGCAAGCGGATTCTTTACCACTGAGCTACCTATGAAACCCCACCAGCCAGACATATATGAGTGAACAAATCTTCTAGTGATTCTAATCCCCAGCTGCTGAGTCTTCCTGTTGAAGCCTCAGATTCTGTGAAGAGTATTATCAAATCAGTCCTGCTGTGAATTTCTGACCCACAGAATATTTCAGCATATATGTGGGTGCTTTAGCCACTATGTTTTGGGGGTGATTTGTTATACACTTCCAGTAACGATATCATGGTCCATTTTTACCTTAGCCCTCAGGAAGCTCAAAGTCAAGTTTAATGTTTAAATATAGTAACTTTATTAGCTATGAATGGGGCTTCCATGGTGGCTCAGGTGGTAAAGAATCCACCTGCAAAGCAGTAGACCCGGGTTCGAACCCTGGGTCAGGAAGATCCCCTGGAGAAGGAAATGGCAACCCACTCCTGTATTCTTGCCTGCAGAATCCCATGGACAGAGGAGCCCAGTGGGCTACAGTCCATGGGGTCACAAATAGTTGGACATAACTGAGCATCTAACACACACCACACACACACATATTAGCTATGAGTTAGAATGACCACTTCCTTATTTTGTAACCTTGAGTGTACATTTCTATTATGTTAGCCTTATTTTGTCTTTCTTTGGAAGATATAAGGTATACATCAACAACAAAATGATCCTTGTCTATCCCCTAAGAATAAAAATATTAATACCTGAGTCTTCTTTCATATCAACATCTTCTTCTTCATTATTATCATCTATTAAAAAATGAGAAAAAGAAAAACTCATATGAAAGCTAGAAATACTACCATTCTCCAATTTGACTAGCAAAAAAAATTGAGCTAAAGAAAACATTAGTAGAAAAGAGTATTAAATCATGACTTTCCAGTGACTTATATTATCATGCTTAATTAGGAAGAAAGTATATATATCAGAGCACAATTTAACAACTAGGGTTTATATTTCCTTTAAAAAATTATTACATATTTTATAACAAAATATATACACAATAATCTGTTTCACCTATAAAAGTTATATATGGTCACTTTGGTCACTTCAATTCCTTAAAAAAAAAATCACAGATTTAAAATGTCACATTTTCTGCATTTATTAAAGGTGTGTATGCTTACCTGAAGTACCTAAGAAATGCAGGCATCACCATTTTATTGTAGGCTGACACACCATCCAACCCTCGCCCTGCACTAGGAAACGTGCTTGTTTGCTACACATGGAAACCCACGCCTTTAACCATGTACTTTCAAGTGTCCCTACCAGTTGCTCCATTCCTACTTAACCCCTTGCATCTCATCTTCTAGAATAAGTCCCTTTGACAGGACCCAGACGTATGCTTCCTCTGCCTGCTGAATGACGTATTTGTTTTTCTGAACTGTTATATGTTATCATCTCCTCTCCTTATATGTTCCTCACATCCAGCCAGTGCCAAATCCTGTCCTATTTCCGTATTTCTTCTCCTCCACTCACATCATTGCACCCAAATCCCAGCTCTCGGTGCCATTCACTTTCTGGGTATTTCGGTTTCCCGACTGTCCTGCTCTTCTTCCCATTTTTGACACCAATAGCCTTTACATGTAGCTGTCAAACCAGGTATTAAAACCCTGCTCACATCTGATTCACAACTACTAGACAACCATCCTCTGTCTAATGAGAAAAGTCTACATCTTTGGAGTAACACTCAAGGCCGACAATATCTGGTTCCAACCACGCTTCTCGGTTTCACCACCCCTGTTTCCCTCATTCTGCCAACTAAGCGCATGGCAACGCTTGGCTCTTCCTTATTTTCTGAGGCTTCCTTTAGCTTCCTCCCTCCTGCCTCAGTCCTGTAAGCAATGCTTTTCTCCATCTCTGTTCACATTTATAACTCAAGGCCAAGCTGAGGCACAGTAATATCTGCTCCACCCAAATTTAAATGAATAATATTCTCTTTGGTACCTTATTTTCACTGCCTTCTGAGTACGGACTTTAAGGGCCTTTAGGCTAAGATCTCTATATTGGCTCCTCTACTCACACATTCACCAAGTATGTGTTCTTGGAGAAATTACCTAATATTCCTGGGTTTCAAGTTCATCTGCCATAAAGTGAGATAACAATAGTATCTCCTACAGAGAGTTATTGTGAAGATTAAAAGAGATAATATAACATAAAACACTAAGACAGATACTGAAATATCATTTAATGCTAAGTTCAGATCAGTCACTCAGTTGTGTCTTGACTCTTTGCAACCCCATGAATCGCAGCATGCCAGGCCTCCCTGTCCATCACCAACTCCCGGAGTTCACCCAAACTCATGTCCATCGAGTCGGTGATGCCATCCAGCCATCTCATCCTCTGTTGTCCCCTTCTCCTCCTGCCCCCAATCCCTCCCAGCATCAGAGTCTTTTCCAATGAGTCAACTCTTTGCATGAGGTGGCCAATGTATCGGAGTTTCAGCGTTAGCATCAGTTCTTCCAATAAACACCCAGGACTGATCTCCTTTAGGATGGACTGGTTGGATCTCCTTGCAGTCCAAGGGACTTTCAAGAGTCTTCTCCAACACCACAGTTCAAAAGCATCAATTCTTCAGTGCTCAGTTTTCTTCACAGTCCAACTCTCACATCTCTACATGACTACTGGAAAAACCCTAACCTTGACTAGATGGACCTTTTTTGGCAAAGTAATGTCTCTGCTTATGAATATGCTGTCTAGGTTGGTCATAACTTTATTTCCAAAGAGTAAGTGTCTTAATTTCATGGCTGCAATCACCATCTGCAGTGATTTTGGAGCCCCCAAAAATAAAGTCTGACAGGACCACTGTTTCACCATCTATATCCCATGAAGTGATGGGACCAGATGTCATGATCTTCGTTTTCTGAATGTTGAGTTTTAAGCCAACTT
>SJYV01049711.1:512230-568396 GCA_006410875.1 Neotragus pygmaeus | reverse complement strand
ACACACACACACACACACACACACACACACACGCTCGTCCCCTCTGGGAAAATAGTAACTCTACCCTTTCAAAAGCTCAAGTCAATTCTGAAGTTTTTGATGACATTGCTCTTACACTTTATATTCAATCTAATAGGAATTCACGTCAACTCAGCCTTCAAAATATATCTAGAATCTTATCCCTTCTCTCCATCTCCACTACCAAAACCCGGATCAACTCTTTCCTGAATTATTGCAAGCTTCCTACTGCTCTCTCACTGCTGTTGCCCTCACATTCTCAAGTTAGTGGTCAGAATGGTCCATTTAAAATATAAGTCATATCATGTTATTCCCCTTCTCAAAACTTTCCAGTGCTTCTCATCTCACACTGGGCAAAAGTCCTCCTATGGCCTGCAAGGTCCTACAAGATCTGCCATCCCCCTAAGGTCATCACATTACTTCTATGCCCCCCCCCCCACCAACTGCTTTCCCCTTTGTCTTCTGTGCTTCAGCCACCCTGGCCTCTTACTTCTGCTTGGATACTCCTGAGATGCTCTCACCTGAGGGTGTATTCTGTTTGGAGTACTCTTCCACCAGGTGGCTACGTGGCCACCTGTTCACTTCTTTAAGGGCCCTATTCAAATGTTACCTTTCCATTTAAAATGCTACCTCCTTATCTCCATTCCCTTACACTCTCCTTACTTCTTTCTTTGCTTTATTTTTATGTATGGCACTTAGCATCATCTGAAATACTTTATATTATATTCATAATAAAGTCTACAAGGATAAAAAATTTTGGTCTGTTGGGGTTTTTTCCCACTGCGGTATCCCCAGTACCTACAGAAAGTACCTGGCACAGAATAACCAATAAATCCTTATTGAATTAATGAATAACGAAGAGGGACAGATTTCAAATTACTAAATCTAGAATATTCTTTTTGACATTCCAGACACTTCAAAGAGAGACAGAGTGACGGTCCTTTTGCATTTTAGCCATACAACTCCTCCTCACCTTTCTCCTCCATTCCTTTGGTATTCCTGTTGATAGTCTGGCAACTGCCTTTAGAGCATCGTACCACTAGAAATAAAGAAGAAACACTGTCAAAGTGATAATATTGACCCTGTCTCTTATACACATCTGTGATGCTTCCTAAGGCCCAATTGACTTCACATTCCAGGATGTCTGGCTCTAGGTGAGTGATCACACCATCATGATTATTTTGGTCTTGAAGATCTTTTTTGTACAGTTCTTCTGTGTATTCTTGCCACCTCTTCTTAATATCTTCTGCTTCTCTTAGGTCCATACAATTTCTGTCCTTTATCGAGCCCATCTTTACATAAAATGTTCCCTTGGTATCCCTAATCTTCTTGAAGTGATCTCTAGTCTTTCCCATTCCATTGTTTTCCTCTATTTCTTTGCATTGATCATTGAGGAAGGCTTTCTTGTCTCTTCTTGCTATTCTTTGGAACTCTGCATTCAGATGCTTTTATCTTTCCTTTTCTCCTTTGCTTTTTGTTCTCTTCTTTTCACAGCTGTTTGTAAGGCCTCCCCAGACAGCAATTTTGCATTTTTGCATTTCTTTTCCATGGGGATGGTCTTGATCCCTGTCTCCTGTACAGTGTCAGAACTTCCGTCCATAGTTCATCAGGCACTCTATCTATCAGATCTAGTCCCTTAAATCTATTTCTCACCTCCACTGTATAATCATAAGGAATTTGATTTAGGTCATACCTGAATGGTCTAGTGGTTTTCCCTACTTTCTTCAATTTGTGTCTGAATCTGGCAATAAGGAGTTCATGATCTGAGCCACAGTCAGCTCCTGGTCTTGATTTTGCTGACTGTTTAGAGCTTCTCCATCTTTGGCTGCAAAGAATATAATCAATCTGATTTCGGTGCTGACCATCTGGTGATGTCCATGTGTAGAGTCTTCTCTTGTGTTGTTGGAAGAGGATGTTTGCTATGACCAGTGCATTCTCTTGGCAAAAGTCTATTAGCCTTTGTCCTGCTTCATTCTGTATTCCAAGGCCAAGTATTAGCTATTTTTACCATCAAATCCCACAGCCTAGTAACTTGTAAACTATCTGTTTTCCATAGGCCCACCTCTAGATCATAAATCCTAGAAAGATAAAGAATATCTGTGTTCTTTTGTCTCCTATGGCACCTAATCCAATTGCTTATACATTGGAATCAACAAAGAAATTTCTGCTGAATTAAATTTTTGTGATTTTTGTTTTTTATCTCATTTTGTATTAGCCAAACTGGAGAATTCCTAGTTTATACTTTGTAAGTGTTTCCTGTGTATCAGGACAGCATGTATGAAGATGGTCTGTAAGCAAAGGGACTCAGTCAAGATTTGCAACTTCCTAGCCAGATTTATTCAATATGCCATTCCTCAAAGTGTTAATTATTAATGAAGTTTAGAGATACAATAGCAGAAGTGGAAAATGCATTTAATTTGGAGTGTTACACAAATAATTCTTGATGGCTACAGTTACATTTCAAAGAAGTACAATTTCTTTCATTCAGATTGTTAGAAACAGTTGTGATTTTCTACCTAATTTCTTTTTTTCAGTCTTTTTATGAATATAATTTTAGGAGGAAGAATAGCTATTTCTTGGAAATGTGGTTTTCTAACCAAATGATTCCCTAAATTCTACAAAGTAAACTCTTCACAGACTTTTTTCTAAACTTAATGTATTAAAATAGAATTTTATTTTCCAAAACTGCCTAAAATATATAGAATCATCTCTATGACAACAGACCCTCTGGAATCTCAGAGTCGGATGGAAAAGACTAGATTTTCTAGGGGAAAATAAAGGAAATGTCAAAGATCTCTCTGATCGCTCTCCTTATATTCATTTGTCCTTCTGATAAACACTAATTGGTAGCCTGGTATGTGCAAGGCTTGTGTTTGGTGAAATAGAAAACACTGAAATAAATGAGACCCTTAAATAAAACCTTATCTAGAAACTTATCAAGAGTAAGGAAACTAAGACATGCAGAGAAATTCAAATGTATGATGCAGAGCAGTCGTTGCCATTACAAAAAGTGCCAGAGGAGGGATGGATGCTTCTAGTCAGGGCTGCTGGGAAGGGTTCTCAGAAAATGTGACCTCAGAGCTTATATTTGAAAATAGACTCTATTGATAGCATAGACATGATAAAATTACCATTCTTCTAGAGTTGGTAATACATGTAAAGTCCTCATACAGAAGGAACTTTTAATAAATACTGGCTGTCACTGTCGTCATGTCATTATTATTGCTACGTGTACTACCTAACCATTCACTGGCCAATACTGTATGCCAGAACCATGGGAGGCTTAGGAGATACGAGATGACACTCCCCTCTCTCAAAGACCTCACAAAGAAGTGGGTGGCATAGGAAAGCAAAACCAGAAAGCAAGGGAGCTGGAAGCCTTGTATGCAAATCCTGCCAGTCACTTTGTAAAAGGCTGCTCTGGAGGGGAGGGTAATTCCATGACGTTTCTCACTCCCCTGCTGGTGTAAAGATTTCCACTTGAATTTTGTTTCAAGTCTGCTTCTGGAGTCAGGGATGGGGTTGGGTATTCAAAGTAAGACAAAGTTAATGGAACTCAAGCAAAGGGAAATGCAGCTAAAAACACTTGGATGTGAACAGTCAAGATGCTTTGAAGGCAATAAAACTAGTTCTGAACGGCTGAAGGGAGAATTTACAGAACTCTGGATAAAGTGATCCGTTCTACTATTGAAGGTCCATGCTGAAAATGGTATTTAATTTTATGTATCAACATGACTGGACCATAGAGTGCCCAGACATTTGCTGAACACTGTACTGAGAGGGTCTGGCAGGAGGATTCTGGATGAAATTAATATTTGAATCAATACACTGAGTAAAGCAGATTGTCCCCCCATGGATCTCATCCAGTCTGTTAGGCTGACTCTTGCCCAAGTAAGAGGGGACTCTTTCTGCCAGACTACCTACCTCTGTGCTGAGACACTGAATATCTTGTGTCTTTGACCTCAAACTGGAACAAGGGCTCTTCCTGGGTCTCAAGCATGTCAGCATCTGGATTGAAACTACACTATCGACTCTCTTGGTTCTCAAGCTTGCCCACCACAGATCTTGGGACTTGTTAGCCTTCTTAACTGTGAAAGCCATTTCTTTATAATACATCTCTTTCCATATCTATACTGTTGGTTCTGTTTCTCTGAAGAATCTGGATTACTACACCAGGTTGAAGCATTTAAAGTGTATCCTGAGAACCAAACAACTTTAAGCAAAGAAGTAACATACCATCCATTGAGTGATAAGTTGTTTTTTTATGAGAGAAGTTTACTTTAAGCATGCTTTCATATTTTGGTATTCGTGTTAAAATCAAGCAAGAGGACTTTGGTCTGCAAAGCACCTAATGTGCTGTTACTTATTAATGAAATCCGGCTTAGTACATTATTCTACATAATGTGCTCACTGGAGCCATATTTATTCAACACATTTCTAGCAATAATTTTTTTTTTTTTCAAATAAAAGCTGGAACCAAAAGACAATGTATAAAGGAAGATGATAGCCTATGGAGATAGGAGTGATGCCATTGAAACTTGGAAAGAAGTTAAGACATGTTTGGAGTGTGGGCAGAGAGCTGCCCTTTTTAACAGTTCTTCAAGCATCCTACTTCTTTGTTAGAAGACAAAAATAAAATATAAGGCTCTCAGCCNATAGGAGTGATGCCATTGAAACTTGGAAAGAAGTTAAGACATGTTTGGAGTGTGGGCAGAGAGCTGCCCTTTTTAACAGTTCTTCAAGCATCCTACTTCTTTGTTAGAAGACAAAAATAAAATATAAGGCTCTCAGCCAAAGTGATACCATTTCAAAATAGAGAGCAATCCATCAGCTGGTATTATTCTGTATGTTGAGAAATGCCAACTCCAGAAAATCCCTTTTTCTTCCTTCTCCAGGGCTTCCCTGGTAGCTCATTTGGTGAAGAATCCATCTGCAATGCGGAGACCTGGGTTCAATCCCTGGGTTGGGAAGATCCCCTGGTGAAGGGAACCGCTACCCACTCCAGTATTCTGGCCTGGAGAATTCCATCGACTGTATAGTCCATGGGGTTGCAAAGAGTCNTTGGTGAAGAATCCATCTGCAATGCGGAGACCTGGGTTCAATCCCTGGGTTGGGAAGATCCCCTGGTGAAGGGAACCGCTACCCACTCCAGTATTCTGGCCTGGAGAATTCCATCGACTGTATAGTCCATGGGGTTGCAAAGAGTCGGACACGACAAACAACTTTCACTTCACTTCCTCTGCCAAGGGCACCCAGAGACTAAGGCTCAGTTTCATCTTAAGGGGCCTCTTTGATATGAATTTCATAATGGATACAATTTTTATTCACTTCACTGTCAGATTAACCTGTTGAATTCTTCACAGAAAGTACAAATATGACTAAAGTTCTTATTTAGATCAAATACAAGTATGAAAAACAACTAGTTTTCAGTAATAGGTGTTATAAAGCTAGGTGGCTTTATACACTTCAGAAACCTCTTCATAAGGAAGCATTTTATCTACTTTCACAGCTATCTACTTTATCTTTTATGGGAGATTGAGTTAATATGAAAGATTTTTGGCTTAAAGATATCTATCTTTGGAGAAGGTAAATAGTAACAAATGGTCCCATGCTGCCTTGAAAAACACAGTATACCACAGGTTTTGCAATGAGTTGGGGTTTGCCTCTTACTTTCTACTTACCTAGAGTTCCCATAATTACTGCAGTCTTTGATGGAAGTAAAAACAAAACAAACAGACAAACTACAAAATCCCACAGAACTTCAGTCTAAAGTGTGGTCTCTGGACCAGCAGCGTCACTGGCATTATCATCTGATAACTTGTTAGAAATGCAAGTTCTTGGGTCTCATTAAAGATCAGAAGTTTTCGAGGAGGGATCCACTACTCTGTGTTTTAATAAGCCCTCCAGGTGATGCTCATGTAAGCTGATATTCCAAAGTACTATTTGTGCATTGGAGGAAAATCTTTCAAAAGCAGTAGCTGCCTCACTTTACATCCAAGCTAAGCTAACTTGGATGCTTAACCAATACTGATGCTGGTAAGGGATGCCCAAACCATATGGTTTCTGGGAGCAAGACACAGTTCTTCTCCTCATAAGATAACATGTGCTTGAATCACCCAGCTAACACATAGCTGGAAGGCATGGTTATCATGGTCCATGACCAGGACCTCAGATTGGCTGAGGGACATGTACATGGACGGACGTGTACATGTCCACTGAAGCTCCAGCTTCATTCGAAGAGACCTGTGGGTTGCATGGACAAAGGAGTGTGTTACAAAGGAAAGTTATCCTCATGGACTATTAAGGCATCCTCTCCACTCCCAGGCAGGGGGTGGGTGGAGGTGGGGGGAAAACGAATGACAGGCACGTGAAATAGATAACCCAAGACTAGTCAAAACTTCAGGGACACTCCTGCATATGGGCAAGTCTGTAAAGCAGAACAATTACAGTGATCTCGGCTTTTATTTCATGCGCACCCAAGTCCTCTCTCCTAAGGCTTAATTTTCACACCACAGGCTTTTTATTTATCCTTTATTTTTAAAATAATTCATTATCCACGGCTTCTAGGAGCAATTTGCATTTGCAGAGAAAGGAGATAGCATTAGCAAAAACACAGTACTCCAGACTTTTCAGGATTTTCGTGAAGTAGGAAAGATAAAGGCATCCTCATGGCTTCTTGGGAAACTTGACAAAGCAGAAATTGAAAGCAAGGAAAGACTGATAAAGATGAATTCCTCACAGAGTGAGTATCTCGCATTACACTGAAAACCGGGGCCCCGTGGATCTAACAAATTGCTAAATTTACTTTATGGAAGGTCACTGAGAGGGCCAGGAGAGAGTTTTTTTTAAAAAGTCAAAACATTTTTTTTTTTTTTCCTCTTTCCTCCATCTGGTCATTGACCTAGAGGAGCACTCAAATCTCATTCATTTATAAATAAATCAATAAAAGGCATTGCTCAGAAAACTGTATGGTTCTGCTGTTTCTGGCTTGGCCAACTAGGTACATGATGGTACCAATCCCTGAGATATGCGGTTCAGGAGTGGAGCGATGGGGAAGGGGAGACTTTGGATTTAGTTTTAGATGTGTTGAGTGAGAGATGCTGAGGGACTCTTGGCTGGAGATGGCCATGTGCAGTGAGGATACAGAGAGAAGTGGAGACAGAAGAGTCAACAGGTTGTAAAGGATGCCCAGGCAAGTGAGATAAAGGCTGCAAAGGGTCACATGGAATCATGTGATCAAATATTCACTGGTTTCAATAACCACACTTCATCCATCCAACAGGTTTTGATAACCTCCACAAGGACAGCGGCTGTAGCAGGGTAGAGAGAACCGCATGATTGCTGTGGACTGCTGAGTAAATAGCAAGTGAAGGAGATAGACACCTCTTCAGATATTTCGCTGAGATCCCACTCCTGAGCATGTACTAGGGCAAAACTATCATTCAAAAAGATACATGCAACCCAAAGATCATAGCAGCACCATTTACAACAGCCAATACATGGAAACAACCTCAATTTCCATCACCAGATGAAGGAAATACTGTGTTGTGCTGTGCTTAGTCCCTCAGTCATGTCTGACTCTTTGTGACCCTATGGCCTATAGCCTGCCAGGCTCCTCTGTCCATGGGATTCTTCAGGCAAGAATAGTAGAGTGGGTTGCCATGCCCTCCACCAGGGGATCTTCTCAACCCAGGATTGAACCCAGGTATCCCGCATTGCAGGTGGATTCTTTACTGTCTGAGCCACCAGGGAAGCCCATGAATACTGGAGTGGGTAGCCTATCCCTTCTCCAGCGGATCTTCCTGACCCAGGAATTGAACTGGGAGTCTCCTGAATGAAACACTACTGCTGCTGCTGCTGCTAAGTCACTTCAGCCGTATCTGACTCCGTGCGACCCCATAGACGGCAGCCCACCAGGCTCCCCCATCCCTGGGATTCTCCAGGCAAGAACAGTGGAGTGGGTTGCCATTTCCTTCTCCAAGGCATGAAAGTGAAAAGTGAAAGTGAAATCGCTCAGTTGTGTCTGACTCTGAGCGACCCCATGGACTGCAGCCTACCAGGCTCCTCCATCCATGGGATTCTCCAGGCAAGAGTACTGGAGTGGGGTGCCATTGCCTACACAGCCATAAAAAAAAAAAAAAGAAAAGAAAGAAAAAATGCCATTTACAGCCACATGGACAGGCCAAGTCAGACAGAGAAAGGTAGATACCATATGACGTCACTTACATGTGGAATCTAAAATATGACACAAATGAATTTATCTGAAACAGAAACAGACTCACAGGCCTAGGAAAGAGACTTGTGGTTGCCAAAGGGAACAAGAAGTGGGGGAGGGATGGAGGGAGAATTTGGCATTAGCAGATGCAAACTATTATATATTGAATGGACAGACAACAAGGCCCTCTGACTAGCACAGGGAACTATATTCAACATCCTATAATGAAGATTATGAAAAATAATACATGTATTGCATAACTAAATCACTCTGCTGTACAGCAGAAATGAACACAACTTTGTAGATCCATTGCCCTTCAATAAAATAAATTTAAAAAGAAGATGTGGCTAAGGGCACAAGTTGGGTCTACACATATGGTGTCATGTAGGTTGGAGGATTTTCACCTACTCTATTGTTTATTCTTACTTCTGTGTTTTATTAGAAACTATTTCATTTATACACTATTCTCATCAGTTATTGTTACTTTTCCCACATCTGCCTCAATGTTTTCAACTACACAGCAGAAACCAGTCTACCCAGGATGTTTGGGGAGTCTTTCTAAAGCACCTTGTAGGGGTTTCTTGTCCAGATGCCTACAGCATCCGCCCTTCTGCCAGCAGCATTTTGTCTTCTCTTTTATCGGAACTCCCTAATGAGATCAGACTCTGCTTAGTCAAGGCTTGTGTCCTTAGGTCTTTATTTGTTCTGCTGTTTATCAGCATTTGCTACACACACTGCACATTCTTCCCCTTTGAAGAGACCGATTGCTTTCTGTCTAGGCCTGCTGCTTGTTCCTGCATTTGGGTTGCTTGGTTACAGCAACACTTCACTGGATTTTCATTGAAGGCAAAATGTGTTTGTAGCTTTTGAGGCCCATCAAGTGGAAATGGTTAGCACCCCATTTCCTAAGAAGGCAGTCAACTCCTTTACGCACATTACAGAAAGCAGGTCTTGCATAATTCTAAGCATCAATGCGATCCACACATTAAAAGTGTACAAATGAGCACAAAAGTGCCAAGTCCCTGTAAATATTCATAATTAAAGAAAACTTTGAGTTCTTTCACTCTGTAGATTTTTCTATGCACCGAATGTACCATTTTAAATAAAAACAATGTGCAATTCAGACCGAGTCAACAGTTTGCTTGAGTTCCCTTTACTTATTCAAAGACAACTGATGGATTAGTTTACTGGTGCTAGTGTAAAAACTTTCTACATACTTAGTGCCTTACAACAATGCAAAATTATTATGTTACAGTCCTGTGGATGAGAAGTCAGACGTGGACCCAGCTGGGTTAAGCGAGGTGTTGGTAGGGCTGCAATCCTTTCTGCGGGCTCTAGAGGAGGATCTGTACCTTCAACCTTGCAGCTGCTAGAGGCCACACACATTTCTCAGCTCGTGGCCCCCTTTGCATCACAACAGCCAGCAAGGCTCAATCTCTCTGAACATTATTCCACAGTCATGTCTCCCTCAGACTCTCTTCTTTCTGTCTCCTTCTCCTAGATTTTAAGGACCCTTGTGATTACATTGGCCCACTCAGATAAGTCAGAATAAGATCCCTATTTTAAGATCAGCTAATCAGCAGCCCTGATTTCATTTGCAATCTTATCTCCCCTTCTGCAATGTTAACCTATTTACAGATTCTGGGGTTGAAGGCATCTTTGAGGGGTTTAAGGCATCATTGCTCCTCCCACATCTAGTAAATCAGGAAGCAGATGGCTTTGCATACAAAGTATCTGAGGAGTAGAACTAAGAATGACTCCATTTAAACAGAGTTATTTCCTATGAGATCAAGTAGCTAGGCTTAAAATCAAGGTCTTTCCTGAGTTTTTAATTTTCAACTTCATTCTCTCGTATAAAAAGCTTCTTCTTTGCTTTCTTTTCTTCAGTCTTCTGTCTTTCATCTCCCCCTCCTCCCCTCTTTCCATTCTCCACCCTCCTCTTTTTCACATTTCCTTTCATCTTTCTTTTGTCTTTATGCCTACCTTTCCTCATTGTTTTGATCATAAAAGAATAGCTAACTAACATCACAAAGACAGGTGACTAACTGGGGAGCTACTTGCAACACACATTTGAAAAGATTAATAGCCTTAATATACAAATTGTTCTTACAAATCAATAAGGATAAATATATAATAGTCAGTATAAATGTGCAAAAGATGTGATTAGCCATTTCACATAGGACATTTAGAGCTATAATAAACAACTGACAAAAGGATTAGCTATACTATTAATAAAAGAAATGCACTTTGTTACCCATTAATTAGCTTAATTCATGTATAAAACTGATAACATACCAGTTGGAAGAGTAAGGAAATAGTAAACTCTTAAATACTGCTTATGAGAATATAAATTCTGTGCAATGGACTGAATGTTTGTGTTCCCTCAAAATTCATATTTTGAAATCCTAGCCCCCAGTGAGATGGTATTAGGAGGTAAGACTTTGGGAGATAATTAACTATGAAGGTGCACCTCTCATGAATGGGATTCGTGCCCTCATAACAGGAACTCCAGAGAGCTCCCCTTCCACCACATGAGGACGCAATGAGAACACAGCCACCTGCAACCAGAAGTGGGTCCTCAGCAGAACCTGGCCATGCCGGCACCACGGCCCACAATTCCAGCCTTCAGAACTGTGAGAGATAACAGTTGCTCAACAACAGTTTTGTTGTTTATGAGCCTCTGTTTACGAATTTTTCTTATAGTAGCCTGAAAGGCTGTTCAATGTGAGGTGTCAATGTTCACATTTTTGCCCCTGGGAATGGTGACTCCTGAATACACGCCATTCATTCACAGGCTTGTAAACACAAAGGGCAATTTGACGATTACTATCAGAAGCATCTTGATTTTTTATGCATTTTGAAAAAGTAATACTCCTTCTAGAAAAGTATTCTAAAAAAATGGTGGATATATGCCAATGTTTAGCTATAAAGACGTGCTTCTATAAGTGTCATTCACCAACAAATAGAGAATAATTTGCAATGACATTTTCACAGTTCAACAATATGATTTTGGATAAACATTGGGTTCATTAAGATTATGTTACAGAATATATAATGACATGAAAAAATGTTCATGATCTATAATATGTGACACATTGTGAGTTATAAGACTGCATTTTTGGTTGTTTCCATTTTGCATTTTAGAAGCCCTAAAGGATAAACAATGGAATCTAATTCATCTCTGAACTATAGGATAAAAAATTATTTGTATTTTTTTCTTTTGGATTCTCTACTTTTTTTTTTCACTACAAATCTGTGCTACTTTTATATTACAATAAGAAGTTATATATATATTATTTTCTAGAAGCTATTTGTATTTTAAAACATGGTCCAATGACTGAAATGCCTCCTTTTAAAATTATAAGAAGTAAACAGGCATATTTTAAATGTGTAATCCTTGGTCTAGACATCTCTCTGAATATTCATTTACACTGGTATTCATTCTGTTTGGAAATGTCCCATTACTGCTTGTGTCCAGGACAAAAGTGAAGCATGGAAAAATTAAACAACCTACACAAAGTCCCACCATTCTGAGGTGGCTGTCTCAGGAACAGAGACTGTTTGTGATGACAAGCCTAGAGGTTTTCTTCCAACAAGCAGATGGCTTTGACTACGTACCAAGCTCTTCACTCGTTATGAGTTAGGTTTTTCAGATCTTCACCATGCCTATCACCACCAAGCCTTCAAACTTGGCCTTCTGACCACTGTGTTGACATGGCAAGAGTAAAGTAAACCAGAGCAGATCATGGTGCCCAGTGCTTCACTGATGTTCTTGGAAAACAGATGACTGGGGAGCATCTGTTTCCTTCCTCTTCCATGAGAAGAGGAAGGAAAAGGACACGTGGGAATGCCCTGTGGCTGGAGGCATGTTTAGTGCTTCAGAAACTCTAGCGCTATTACAACGAATAGATAACATATGACTTTCTTAGCAGAAAGTCTAGCTTTGAACAACTGCCCACATTCTCAGAATTGTTATGGGAAGAAGTGTTGCACAGCAGGAAGGGTTTGAGGTTAGAAATACCCATCTCCATGATTTGGGGCAATCAGCTGAGCTTTCTTCAGTGTCCTGTTCATTGTTATCCCCCCAAAATCAGTTGATGAACCTGTGCCATCGGACTCTTGTTGGAAGGCCAGTCTCTAGTTAGGAATGAAATAACCCTTCTTAATCCCACTGAAAGGCTTACTCTCAGCCCCAACTAGCTATTGCATGGTGATGGGTGTCAACATTTCTGAGTCAAGGATTCACGTTTGATAGAAGCATCTTCCTTATTTTCCCTGATTCTCCCATCTGAACTGCCCTTCTTCTCTGTCTCTTACACAACATTTGACATCACATCTCTGCTCCTGCTCATCCTTTTTTTTTTGGCTGTGCCACACAGCTTGAGGGATCTTAGTTCCTCACCAAGGATTGAACCCATGTCCTCAGCCATGAAAGCACAAATCCTAACTCCTGGACCACCAGGGAACTCTCTTCTGTTCATCTCTTAAAGCTCACTGCAGGTACTAGAATCTTCATGACCACTCTAGTACTCATAAATTCCTGGTACTATGACTGTATCAGTGTTGTACTTGATTATTTGCTGATGTTGTCTTCCCACTGTTCTATATAATACTTGCTACTTCAGGCATCTTATGAGAACTGTATTTTAAATGCAATAGTGATCAAAGTCTTGGGCACATAGGAGGCATACAATACTGATGTTGTACGAGAAAAACTTAGGAGTGAGAAGGGAGATGAAAAAGAGGTTGAGTAAATACAGTCAAACCCTTGATATCTGAAGGAGATTGGTTCTAGGAATCTTAGGCAGGTACCCAAATCCAGGGATGCTCAAGTCCTTTGTACAAAATGGCATATTACTTGCATGTAACCTACACCTGTCCTCTCATATACTTTAAACCATTCCTAGAATACTGATAATACCTAATACCATGTAAATGCTATGTAAATGCTAAGCATGTAGCAAATTCAAGTTCTGCTTTGAAGGACTTGCTAAAATTTTTAAAAATATATATTTTAAAAAAGGTTGGTTGAATCTATAGATATGAAAGCTGTGAATATGAAGGGCTGATTGTAGCTTTTTCTTCTTAGCTTTGGAAGAATAAATTCAGGTATAAATTTTAAAAAATCATGTTCATTTGTCAGAGGATATAATTTTAGAAAGATATTTTTAGAGAAATATTCTTCCCTTATGACAAAAAATATATGAAAAGGAGTGCCGTTCCTTTATCTAGATTAGGATTTCTGGGGAAAAAAAAAAGAAATCTTTTACTTGAGTGAAAAGTGAAAGTCAATCAGTCATGTCCAACTCTTTGTGATCCCATGGACTTTGTATAGTCCATGGAACTGTCCAGGCCAAAATACTGGAGTGGGTAGCCTTTCCCTTCTCTATGGGACCTTCTCAACCCAGGGATTGAACCCAGATCTCCTGCACTGCAGGCAGATTCTTTACCAGCTGAGCCACAAGAGAAGCCCAAGAATATTGTAGTGGGTAGCCTATCCCTTTTCCAGTGGATCTTCCTGACCCAGGGATCAAACCAGGGCCTTCTGCATTGCTGGTGGATTCTTTACCAACAGAGCTATTTGTTTCAGCTTAAAAGGTCATGGTAGCTTTTTGTTAGTTTAATGAACACCTACTATATATAGTTTGAAATTTTCCAGATTATGGAAGTACACAGAATATCAGAAATGGTCTCTATTCACTCCAAATTTACCTTTCCATTGATGAGATAAGACAGAGGGTAAAAAAGAAATCATAACATAAAAATTCAGCTGAAGACAAACTGCAAGAATGTATATAATTTAGACACAGATAAATAACAGAAACACATGGTCAGGAAAATTAATGAAAGATGTATTTGTATTAATACAATTTAATTTATATTTGGAAGTCTATAAGGAGGTTGAAATAACTGGAACCTGATTGAGAAGATTCTTGACTTATGTTTAGAAAATAATAGGCATATGTTAAAAGATATGACAATTCTCATAAAAATCTATATTTCGGGTTTCCTTTATGCTGATCTATATGAAAGAAGGGAAAAAGCATGAAACCCAAATATGTCTGCACACTCAAATAAAATAAATTAATAATATGTCTGTCAATATTTGAATAAAACCTATGCAATTTAGGCAACAACTGTCATCTGTTTAATTTTTAGCAGGTTGCCAATGTAGAATTCTCAAACCTGACTTATGCTTTGACTTTTTCATTCAAATGGTTTTGCATTATATCCAACAAAGAAAAATCTATATTTAAGGGCAGAAATAATCTCCAGTAAAATTCATAATTTATAAACATTCATAATTCTATGTCTATTAATTTTATCTACTAGTAACTTTATACAGGTCATACATGTGTTTCTATATGTGTATATTAATACAAATATATTTCTCAAGCTCATTTTTAAGGCATTGAATATTTTTGCAGCTTTATAAAGTTTATCATTTTATTCTGTACTTGGAAATGCCTCCCAAATATATTGGTGGGTCAAATGGTTCATTATTTCGCTATGTCTATCAAAAAGAGAGTGAAAATTTCAGCCTCTTTTCTATTTGATTTTCTCAAATAGTTTTTGAGTCACACTCAAACACAAATGAAATTTTCTGTCTAAAGCAAGTCTTCCTCTAGAGACAAGTGGCAGGTTTGAGAAATCATTTTATTATTTTTCTCAGCAACTTATTATTTGAAAGGTACATATTTAATTATAGTTAACTCTGCATAATTCAACATGAATATTGTCTATAAGCTATATAAATTTCCTACTTGGAAGAAAAATTGGACAAATCTAATCACTTTCTGGGGCAAACAATAAAGAGACTACGGATAAATTTTTTTTAGTCATAGTCACTTTCTTTGTGAACGAGTCAACTGAGTTTGGATGCTGGTAGGGGACTGAAGATTTCTAATATCAAATATATTTGTGAGCTCACAAGGTAATATTATCAGTGAATGGTTACTAACCCAATGGTCACTGATAAAAGTAAAAACTTTTAGCCAAAGAAATCATAACTTTTGCTTGAGGTATGTAGAGAGAATAATTGGTAAATTTGTTCTTCCTTATTCTGCCTATTAGCTTTACCTCTACACTTATGCATTAGGTGTATAAAAACTACATAACAGTTAACCATACTTTCTGAGATTATTACATTAGATCTCCTAGGTAGCAATAATGAGCGACACCAGGAGTGGGCTGGGGCTGCAAGAACCAGGCAGTTGGGGCGGGGGTAGCAAAGGCACACACAAAGAAATCTGTGGGTCCAGAGTGAATGGGGAGAGGGCAAACCCAGAAGACTAGACCAGGAGAGGGTTGTGAATCGAGGGAGTCAAAGGTCAGGGTGAAGGCACAGGTTCAAACTCCAGCTATGTTTGGCTAAGGTATTAGCAAGTAGAAATAAACCGGATCCAAAGGCAAAGCCTGCTTTGGTGGCCTGAATGGTAAGAGAGAGACGGTCACAGCAGAGCAGAGTTTCTCAGCTTCTGCACTCTTGACATCTGTGGTCGGAGTATGTGAATGGTAAGAGAGAGACGGTCACAGCAGAGCAGAGTCTCTCAGCTTCTGCACTCTTGACATCTGTGGTCGGACATCTTTGCTGTGAGGCTGTCTCGCGCATTAGAGGATGCTGAGTTCCTTGCCTGGCGCTGACTCTCTAGTTGCAGTAGCACTTTCCTTCCTCTAGCTGAGTAACAAAAATGTCTCCAGTTGTTCTCGGAAGGGCAAAATCACCACGATTTGGGAAACCCTACAGTAAAGAAATTTGACTTTCCCTCCCCAAAAAGGGAAGGTGGTGACTTGACCCTATCTTTCAAGTTTCCAACATGTGGATTCTTTGATCTAATCTCAAAATTGAGAATCAGACATTCTTATTATGAGGAAAATTAATGTCCTTAAATTCTCTGTGAGGACTTAAGAGTTCAATAAAAAAAAATTGACTTCCACATTCAAGATTAGAGCGTGTGTTTTTATGCTTTGTTTTTTATATTCACTGAAAACTACACAAAATAAATCCTACCCACTGAAAAATCCAAACCTTTTATGTAAAGAACAAAGAGATTTCTGACTTGAATCATACAAATATTACTTGCTGTAGGCTATGAAATGACACATGTAACTATAAATTATTTGCAACCAAAGTGTATGATAATTCCATAAGCTGCCACACCAGACTTCTAACAAATACTTCCAGAAAGAAAAAGTCACGTGTACTTCACCCACAGAAAGACATAAAACTGTTCAAAAAAACCTCCAAAGTTCCTAATGCATTTCCCTGATGGGCTCTATTAAGGGCTAAATGTGTCTCCCTAACACTCATATTTTGAAGCCCTAACCATCTGTNGGACTTAAGAGTTCAATAAAAAAAAATTGACTTCCACATTCAAGATTAGAGCGTGTGTTTTTATGCTTTGTTTTTTATATTCACTGAAAACTACACAAAATAAATCCTACCCACTGAAAAATCCAAACCTTTTATGTAAAGAACAAAGAGATTTCTGACTTGAATCATACAAATATTACTTGCTGTAGGCTATGAAATGACACATGTAACTATAAATTATTTGCAACCAAAGTGTATGATAATTCCATAAGCTGCCACACCAGACTTCTAACAAATACTTCCAGAAAGAAAAAGTCACGTGTACTTCACCCACAGAAAGACATAAAACTGTTCAAAAAAACCTCCAAAGTTCCTAATGCATTTCCCTGATGGGCTCTATTAAGGGCTAAATGTGTCTCCCTAACACTCATATTTTGAAGCCCTAACCATCTGTACAACCAGTCCATTCTAAAGGAAATCAGTCTTGAATATTCATTGGAAGGACTGATGCTGAAATTGAAACTCCAGTACTTATGGCCACCTGATGCGAAGAGCTGACTCATTTGAAAAGATCCTGATGCTGGGAAAGACTGAAGGTAGGAGGAGAAAGGGACGACGGAGGATGAGATGGTTGGATGGCATCACCAACTCGATGGACATGAGTTTCGGTGGACTCTGGGAGTTGGTGATGGACAGGGAGGCCTGGCGTGCTGCAGTCCATGGGGCTGCAGAGTTGGATATGACTGAGCGACTGAAATGAACTCTCTGTGACTACCTGGAGGTAGGGTTTTAAAGAAGTAATTAAATTAAAATGAATTTACCGGGGTGGGCCCTGATCCAATATGAATGATGTCCCTGTGGGAAGAGGAGAGTGAGACAGACACACAGAGGGAAGACCGCATGAAGACACAAGAGAGAGACAGCCATCAGCAAGCCAAGGAGAGAGGCTGGTGCATAAACCAGCCCCTACAGCACCCTGATTCTGAACTTCTAGTCCTCAGAGTTGTGAGAAAATAAATTTCAGTTGTTTGAGCCATCCGATTTGTGACACTTTATTATGGCAACCTTGATAAACTGATACAGACACTTTTCCATCTTCTCCCGTGACCCTTTTGACTTCCTAGTGACCACTTATCTACAGAAAATTGTACCACACGACCTGGATGAGTTAGATGGAATTTGATTTTGAAATCTATAATATGGTACCAACTTGACTCATATTAGAGTGGTTTCATGAGGAAAAATTCAGATATTAGAAGGAAGAGAAGCCTAGCAGATTTGAAAAGTGATGAGAATCAGATGAAATCAGGGGGAATTTCTCGATGCTCCAGGTGCCTCTTAGGATTTGACCCCAGCCTTCTCAGAAGACCCTCTTATTACTTGTGTGGTGACAGATACCATTCTCAGCTTTAAAATACAGCTCTGCTATTCCCTGGCTGAATGTCTCACTTTTCTGAAGTATGCATCATTTTCCATATTGAAAAAGTAGGGCTGCTATGGTGCTGACTTTCTCAGAGTTATGAAGATTTAACTGATTTAATCTATGTATCTTATGACTGATAGACAGCAATCCATAAGGTTAGCTATTATGCCTGTTAGTAACATCAAGCAGTAGTTATAATGTGCTGTATCTTTATTATGATCATTTCTAGTCTAACTTCTAATGTTTTCTCACTCATTTTGCCTTAGTCTCCATTGTGAAATTTAAAGACATGGGACTACAGTATCCCCAAACACAGAGATCTGGCTTAATGTAAAAATGACTGTTTCCCCTAAACTATGACAATTACTGTACTGGGAAGGGTTAAGAAGACTAGCTAGATAATCTGAAGTCAGTCCAAGGAGTATGTGCAAGTCAGAAAAATTATATTCCAATCAAAGATAGTATGGTCATGAATTAACCATAAATTCAAATTATGGACAGATAATGTATATCATCTATATTAGCAGTCACATATTCCATTAGAAGTTACTTTTATTTCATATTTCATATTTAGAATTTACAAATGGCTGATGCCTCAGCATTGCAGAAATACTGAACAATATTGGAGGATTTTGACATTTTGTTTAAAAATGTACTTACTATTATAAATATGTAATAGAAATAATTTCATGAGCACAGCATGATTCAAAGCACTGATGTGAAACTGAGGATGATTTTATTATTATTTCACTCGCTCAAGTGCTAAGATGCATTTTGGATTTATTTAAAGTAGCAATTTTCAAACAATAATTATTTGCATAGTTATTAATACATTCTAGACCACTAAAACTGTCCCATTTTTTAAAACTTGTAATATGATTTTTGACTCTGCATCACTGGAAACACCTGCTGATGGATATATTTGTTTTAATAGCAATGCATTATACTTATACAATTATTTTTTTTTCTCATATGTTCTAGTGAAAACAAGTTTTCATTTTCAGAGGTTTAAAAATGAATATGATGTCATTATTGCCAAATATATCAAGGAATCTGAAATTTATAAAATCTTATAAATCATGCTGTGGTGTTGACAAGACATTTACAATCACATACCATAGCGAATTGCATTTTTTACATGAATGGACATTTTCTTTTAAGAAGACTTTAAAATACAGAAATCTGCTCACTGTGATTATACANACTTTGCTAGCATGTGAGATGAGTGCAAATGTGCAGTAGTTTGAACATTCTTTGGCATTGCCTTTCTTTGGGATTGGAATGAAAACTGACATTTTCCAGTCCTGTGGCCATTGCTGAGTTTTCCAAATTTGCTGGCATATTGAATGCAGCACTTTCACAGCATCATCTTATTTGAATTCCATCACCTCCACTAACTTTCTTTGTAGTGATGCTTCCTAAGGTCCACTTGACTTCACATTCCAGAATGTCTGGCTCTAGGTGAGTGATCGCACTATCATGGTTATCTGGATCGTGAAGATCTTTTTTTGTGTAGTTCTATATATTCTTGCCACCCCTTCTTAATATCTTCTTCTTCTTGTTAGGTCCATACAATTTCTGTCCTTTATTGTGCCCATATTTGCATGAAATGTTCCCTTGATAGCTCTAATTTTCTTGAAGAGATTTCTAGTCTTTCCCTTTCTGACTTTTCCCTCTATTTCTTTGCACTGATCACTAAAGACTTTTTTATTTCTCCTTGCTATTTTCTGGAACTCTTATGGTAGTTTGAATTATTTGGGTGCTGTTCTTTAGTATGGCTGAAAAAAGTACATAAGAGTGCTGGGACGTAGTGGAAGTATAAAAATAGCAAGGTATTCACAGGCTGGAAGAGGCATAGTGAAAGTGAAGTCGCTCAGTCATGTCTGACTCTTTGCGACCCCATGGACTGCAGCCCACCAGGCTCCTCCATCCATGGGATTTTCCAGGCAAGAGTGCTGGAGTGGGGTGCCATTGGATAGTGGGGGTGATATTCAAATGAACCAAGTACAATTAATGGCACATTCGACGGATGTAAATCATTTACTCAAGGTTCTTTAATAACCCTGAGGTTTCTCCTACTTTCTAAAAAGTAGTGTGAAATAAGATGAGAGCCTATCTTTTTCAGATTGCCCTAGAAAGGACTACTCTCTCCACTGCAATTTGGGGTGAGAAAACTGGGGAGAGGAGGGGTGGAATGTAGTAATAATCTGCATTGTGACTACAAATATTAATGGGCTTCGTACAATTTCTAGACCTGGATGACTTAAAAGTGGGGGAAGAAATCACAGGACATGAAATTTAGGACAAGAGAAAACATCGTTTGGTCCAGCCCCTCACTTTTGATGTGAGGGGCTGAGACTCAGGAGATGAACCACCTTTCCCAAGACAACACAGTCACCTGGCCAGAGCAGGAGGTGTCCAGCCTGTATTTCTTGTCACCTCCTTTAGATCTTAGCAAGGAAAACACAAGTTTTCAGATGTGACTGGTGTATGGAAACCACACTTGTAACACCATTTAGGTGGCAAAATAAAGTAGCAGAACTACAAGTGATGCCCTCACGTTTTCACCTTCCAATTTCAGAGAAAACAAACTGCTTTACTCACCTGCCGGGAAAAACTCGCCCATTTTCTTTTTGTAGATTTTGAAGTCAACCTCTAGGAAGACACAGAAGATGATCCGATCCACCTAGGGGCAAACGATAGATATCTAAAGTGAGAGGAAATATGGCAAATGCATTCCCAGAACATAGTCTTGAAACAAAAAATAAACAGAAGACCCTTTCACAGATTTTTGGTGCTATACTGCTAACTCTAAGCACCGAGTGAAGTTCACACCTGTGTGTGTGTGTGTGTGTGTGTGTGTGTGTGTGTGTTTCTGAATGCATTCTCTATGTAAATAAACCCATGGGCAATTTGGTGGAAAGATGTTGTATAAATCAAATAAGAAATAATAAATGACAATAAGCCACTCTGCAGCAAGCTATAAATAAGATCTGAGATTCCACCAGGACACCTAGGCTTTTATGTTCTATTAAACAGCCACACGAGAGGTGTACAGTGGAATGACAATAAAGTATGTCAGTAAACAGAGAGCTCTTTGTCCTACCCTTGTTAAACAAATATATTTATCAAAACTGTTGTATTTGAACATGACCTAAAAAGCTTCACACAGTATAATTTGCATGCAGTCACTTGCTTTTAGCTTTACATACTTGGAAATGCAGCAGAAATAGACTATAATTAGTTGGCAGTACATGAGGCCAAGGTAACTAATCTGGTAGGTTATTGCTGAATAAGGAAATGCCACTTCAGAAGTAAACTGTTTGCACAGTCCCTGTTTTCTGTTTCAAGAGCTTCTGCATGTAAGAAGTTTATCCGAGACATTCCTAGAGTAGCTCGTACCAGAGAAGAGAGATGGGGTATACCTAACAGCTCACGGATATCTGATATTAAATCAGTGACTCAATTTTGTGTCTTGAAAACTAATACCCCCTTTGTTCCCTTAACAATGTACAAAAAGTTAAAAATAACTTCATCCATCAAATTGCAACTGGCAATTGAACAGAACATCAGTAGGGAACAGAAGTGGGGTATATGTGTGACAGGACAGGAAAAAACCCAAATGGATTTCCTCTACCTAGTCTCTCAGCTCTCCCAGCCTGTAGGGGACAGAGTCACAGGAGCCGAGTCCCAGAGTTCCTAGGAGGAGAGTGATCTATGTAACTGGGAGGGGAGGGAGAGAATCAGGACATGAAGGATCACCAGAGTTCCCTGAAGGAGGCTCAGAGATGTGGCTTCCTGAGCCCTGCACAAGGCTGGGCCCCAGCTAAGTGGACTGCCTCCTGGGTGTCACTGGACTTTAACAAAAACCGTGCATCCCCAGCCACTGTTCCCACAGGGTGGAGAGAGCACCTAGCCTTCAGAAATGGAAGGACTGGGGTACAAATAACCCTGCTTTCCTTTCCCTCTATTCACCTGAGTTTCTGGTGTCCAGTCCTGCCTACATGGCATTAGCATTTTCGACAAATGTAAAAACTCACCAACAACTCACTCTCCAGGTTATGTATACATTTAGTTGAATCAATGATTAACTATCTGTACAATAATGAACGCTCACCTCCAGTTTCCCTATGGTGTGTTTATGCCTTGTTGCTAAAGATAAAAATTATAATGTTGAGCGTTAAAAATGAGTTACAGGTAGGTATATTCCTAAGTATTTTATTCTTTTTGTTGCAATGGTGAATGGAATTGTTTCCTTAATTTCTTTTTCTACTTTCTCATTAATAGTGTAAAGGAATGCAAGGNGAGCTTGTGTGCACCTGTGGTGGATTCGTGTCGATGTATGGCAAACCCAATAGAGTATTGTAAAGTTAAATTTAAAAATAAATAAATTAAAAAAAAATGAGTTACAAAAGGACATACGTGCTCTGATGCCACTATACAAAATTTTAAAACACAAATATACAAGAGTGTAGAGATTCATTCATAAGCACTAACTCCTAGAAACATATGTAGGAATATTGCATATGAACTTCAAGACAATGGTGATTTCTGGAAACGGAGGGAAAGTAAAATGATGGATTGAAGTGAAGTGAAGTCGCTCAGGCGTGTCCGACTCTCCGTGACCCCATGGACTGTAGCCCACCAGGCTCCTCTGTCCATGGGATTTTCCAGGCAATAGTCCTGGAGTGGATTACCATTTTCTTCTCCAGGGGATCTTCCTGACCCAGGGATCGAACCCAGGTCTCCTGCATTGTAGACAGACGCTTAACTGTCTGAGCCACCAGGGAAGTCCAAATAATAGACTGGTAAGGCTTTAACTGAATAGTGAATATTTTATTTATATAGAAAGAAAAGTGATTCAAGAAAAAATATGGTGATGGGTAACCACTATTAACTATGGGGATAGGTACATAGATATCATATTCTATACTCATTCTATACCTTTCTATATATATGAAATACATCATAATTAGAAGCCCTAACATTAAAAATAAGATTCTGTTACTATTCAGTCGTAAAAATGAAATAATATCATTTGCAGCATCATAGATGGATCTAGAGGTTATCATACTAAGTCAGAAAGAGGACAGACACCATATGACATCACTTACATGTGGAATCTAAAATATGGCAGAAATGAACTTATCTATGAAACAGAAACAGACTCCCAGACATAGAGAGCAGACTTGTACTGGCCAAAGGGAAGGAGAGGCAGGGTAGGGGTGGGGTGGGAGTTCAGGATTAGTAGATAAAAACTATTTTATATTGAATGGATAAACAACAGAGTCCTGTTGTACAGCTCTAGCAACTATATTCAATATCCTGTGATAAATCATAGTGGAAAATATGAAAAAGAATATATATATAACTGAATCACTTTCCTGTATGACAGAAATTAACACAATATTATGTCAATTATCGTTCAATAAAATAAGTTAAAAAAGTAAGATTCTGTGTTAGACATACTCTTCAGCTTCAGTAAACTACTTATAATTTCCAAACACCATAATTATCTCATTACTGTGCTTGTGATGGTTGACTTTTTTCTCCAGGCTTCAAATGATTGGATTATTTCTAAAGTCCTCTAATTGAGATCAAAATCAAGACAAGAAAATTTGGTCCAAAGCAGATCTAAGAAGAACAAGCCAAGCCAGACAGTCTCATTTGTACTTATTTCTCCTTATTTTTATGTTGGCAGTATGAATTGTGGAATTAAAAAAAATAAACAACACTTAATGTTGCATGTGTGTGTGTGGAGTACATTTTTTGAGGGGGAGGGAGGGTTAGTGGTAATGTTATTCACTGCTATTAAGTGTACTTTTAGACACTACAGACTAAATCCAGATTTTTTTAAACTATTGCATGGAATTATAATCCACCTTTTACGGTTTGTTACCATGGAAATGGTATGGGTCCAAAATTCAGCAGCCTGATTTATTCTTTTTCTTTTTCCACAGCGAGAAGATGGATGATGAGGGAAAAGTACTTTTACTTTAAACTAATTGGGTGGCCCAGTTCTCTGCCCTTATCCTTAGGCATAACACTGAAAATATCTTGGAAGCAAGTAAAACCCAAGAATTAACCTCATTTGCCAAATACTTGTTATATACACATATGTGCATATATTCTCATACATATATATGCTTGAGGTTATTGTTGGATAAGAGCTCGTTTAGCTGGCAAGCTCTGTGTTTATAAACTCATTATGGGTATTGGTCACCACTTGTGGTGGACTGTATTTTCCAAGATGGTGTGCAAGATACCCCATTCTTCAGGTTCCTCTTAAGATGTAATGCTGATCATCCTCTCATTGAGAGTTGGAGTCTATACTGTATCTGGGAGTGCCTAGAACCCTTGCAGAAATGATATGTGAGTTATGGGTTCATGTCATGAAGAGTGATACAGTTTCTGCCTAGTTCTCTTGGGATGCTCGCCCTCATACCTAATCATTGTTCCCCGAGAGACAGAGGTCCCTGGAAAATTCATGTGCAAAAGGTCTAGCCAACAGACCAAGCTGGGAGTGAGTTCTGTACTCACTACAGCAGCTCTGGGGTCCCAGGCACCGAGAGGTACATGGATGCAGCAGTTTGTTCCTGGGGTTCCTCTTTGTCCCCGTGGCTCCTACTTTGTTTTTGTTTACTTCCATTCAGCATCCAGCCGTGTTCATGACTCTCCTGCCCTGCTCACACGCTCCAGGCCTGGTCAGATATGGAGGCTATGACCTTCCACACACGTGCTCAGCATCTCCCTCTGCTGGGCCCTAGTTAGGGGCTCTTCTCTGTTCCACCAGAAGTCATCCCCTTCTGGACACTGACTTCCTTAGTTTCTCACCGTTGAATAAGTTCTAATCCCTATAAGAAAACCCTTATTTCATATCTCTCATAAAGTTCTGCTTCCTTGTTTATACTCAACTGATGTAATCTTTAAATCCTTTAGTTGGATATCATGGTGAAGAACATGACACAGGGCAAAGAATAATAAAAAAGGCTCCTTTATGAAAGGGCATAACCTGTCAAGGCTACTCAGAGTCCAGTGACTGTCTTCAGTATAGATTTTGGTTGGTCCTAGCCCATCTTCTTGGTGAACTTCCTAAAGTATGCAGGCGATATTTGGTAGTTAAAGAAACTTCTGTACTTAAAATGATTCACATTATTATTTTTTAATGTACAAGTTATTAGTAAACTCAGATGGGTCCTCAGGCTAAAACATACTTGCAAATAATATAAAAAGTGACATTAACATTTTTAGGAATTGATGACATAACTGTAGTTCTTGTTTTGTTCTAGTTTAACAATCTTAAACTAGAATCTTACGAAAACTAGGGTGATCGCATTTGCATCAGTGCTCATCTTTGCATCAGGTAGGTCCTGACACATAACAGGAACTTTGTAAATATTCCCACAGTACTAGTTAAGGAAAACAGACCTGACTAAAAGGCAAGTTTATGGCAGTTGTATTTCAAGGGTAGTTTAGTTCCAGGAAAAAAAAAAAAAGACTTCTTTTTGTAAAACACAAGACTTTCATTTACGTTTGTCAGAGGACCTGAGTACAGAATTATAGAGGGGCCTGGATGTTTTACAAAATCTAGAAAAGAGCCACACAAAGGGTGAGTCATTTATTGTTACTGATTGTTGTCTTATCCAATGAAACTATGCTAAATACAAAGGTGCCTGAGCCCAGCATTAATGTTTTTATTCAGGGTGCTTCTGTTTCATAACAGAAACGATGATGGTACCTGTAAACTATAATGCTTTAAAAATTTTAAAAACCTTTCTAAAGTGAATAAACAGTATCAAATATTGGCAAGGATGTGGGTTAACTAGAACTTTCATATACCGCTTTACAGTCACTTTGGAAAATTATTTGGCAGCACCTACTAAATTAGCTGAATATGTACATACCATACAACCCAACAATTCCACCCCTAGGCAGACACCCAGCAGAATGTATATGTATGTTTATAAAAGGACATATACTGCAACATTCACAGCAGTACTAATTTGTAGTTGTCTCCCACTTGGAAGCTACTTATTGCCCACAAAGAGTAGAATGAATAAATTAATTGTGATCTATTCACAGAAGGGGCTTCACAGGTGGCGCACGTGGTAAACAACCTGCCTGCCAATGTAGGGAACATAAGAGACACAGGTTCGATCCCTGGGTCAGGAAGATCCCCTGGAGGAGGGCATGGCAACCCACACCTGTATTCTTGCCTGGAGAATCTCACAGACAGTGGAGCCTGGTGGGCTCCAGTCCATAGGGTTGCACAGAGTCGGACACGACTGAAGTGACTTAGCATGCACGCATGCATGCATACAAGGGGAATCACAAACTGGAAAGACTTGAAAATTTATAACTCCATACAATAATACAAATTAAAAATATTGAATAAAAGAATCCAGAAAAAAATGGAGTTCACACTGGATGGTTCCATTTCTATAAAGTTTTAAAATGTTAGAGAAATAGGAAGAGTCACCAATGGTGTTAAAAATTAATATAGCAAATTACTCTGGGGTGAGGGTTGGTGAAAAGGGGCTTCGGGAAATGCTTGGGATCCTGGTTTTCAATCTGGGTGCTAGTTCCATAGATGCGTTCAGTCTGTGGAAAGTCATACTTAGGATCTGTGTTCTTCTCTGAATAGTATACTTCAATAATAATTTTTTCTAAGATTGAAAGTCTTTTGTTACAGTTGTCTTGGTCAACAATCAAAAATCCATTTTCACTGACTTAGAGGTCAAAAAAGTCCTTTAAAAACTGACCTTCTGAAGGCAATCTCTCTATATACTTCTACTGATGCCAACTGTAGTTCACCCATCAAGGCATAAAGGAGTGAAAATGTATTTTTTTCCATCAAGATATCCATTAATCCACAGTTGGGGGTTTTATGCCCCGTAAACATGATGACATAAATTCTATTAATCTTTCTCAGCATCACAGCCACTGCCCCTGAAGAGGGTTATGCAGCAAAGCAGGTTTGGAATATCCGTGGCCGACATCCATTTTTCACAGCTACCAGTCCTAGGGCAGCTGACACAGCCAAGACAATCATGGGTTCAGCGATCCTGGGAGAATGAATGGAGTCTGATGAATGCAACTTACTTCCCCAATGACAAACGGCAAACACTCAGAGACCTAGCGTGCAGGCAAATGCGGCTTTAACTGATGGAGGGGGTATCCTGTGTAAATTCAGCCTGATGGGCAAGCAGACTGAGGTTCAGCCTTATTGACAGATAAACCAACAGCCTCACCAAGAGAGGCTTGGATATTGGGGATCTTCCTAAAACAGTGACTGCTGGTAATAAGTGAATTAAATTACAAGGTTTAAGTATCAACATGACATGAGGAGAGGTTTTGAGATGGACAGAAGACCAGGACAATCAGAGCTTGCTTGGGGCTTTGGGTAAGTCAAGTTTAAATAGAGTTAGAAAGGGATATAGTCACTACTGAATAAAGAATAAAACCAAGAAATGGGTACATTTCTGGGTCCTAGCCCCTTCTCTTTGATTCTGTGGAGTAAAAGGAGACCAGTTTCTCCTCACCCCAGTATATTAGTTCTGGTGTCATTGTATAACAGATGACCACAAACTTAGCAACTTATAAAGCAAAGTTTTATAGTCTCAGAGTTTCTGTGGGTCAGAAGTCCAGATTGTACAGAGTTGGGTCCTCCGCTGGGGGTCTCGGAAGCTGCAATCAGGTGTCAGCTGCCCTGCGGTTCTCACCTGAGCCCAGGGTCCACCTACAGCCTCATTCACGTTGTTGGCGGACTCTAGTTCCCTATGGCTGTAGGACTGAGGTCCCCAATATCTTGCTCCTTGCTGACTGGGGACAGTTTTAGCTTCTAGAGGTCACCAGCAATCCCTGTCATGTGGCCTTGGGAGGCAGTTCAGGATATGGATTCTTTATTCTTTCAGGCCAGCAAGAGTATGTCTCTACGACTTCCTCCATCTCCAACCTGCAGATTCCTTTTAAGAGTTCAGGCCCCATCAGGAAACTCTCCTTTTTAACAAGCTAAAGTGATTAAATACTTTCATTACATCTTTTAAAAAGTTTCTTTCGCCTAATTCAGGGAGTGACCACCCCATCATATTTATGTTTACAGGAGAGGACAGGGGCTGTGGGCTTGGAGGCAACTCTGTCTCCTGTTTCCCTCAGTGAGTCACCTCTGTGTTCCAACACCAGCTGGCTGTGTTCCAACCTGGACTTGACCACTTAGCTGCGCTCTGATCCTGAGCATGCCACTACCCTTCCTAAGTCTCAGTCTGATCTCTCAAATGGAAACACTGACCTGTGGGGGGCAGATACATTAGTTTCTCCTGTTGCATAACAAGTGACCCCAAGCTTTGTGGCTCAGAACACCCCCTGACTACTAGCTTAGGGTTCGGTAGATCAGAGCCTGCCTGGGGTGACTGTTTTCTGGTCAGGGTATCAAAAGGCTGAAATCAAGGTGTCATCAGCGCTGACTGCTAATCCAGAGGCTGTGAAGAGAAAGCCACTACCAAGCTCCTTCTTGTTGGCAGAATACAGTTCCCTGCAGGTGAGAGCTGAGGTCCCTGTCCCCTGGCTGACTGTCAGTTGGAGTCTGTCTGCCTCCCTTGCCAGATACCTGCCTCCATCTTCAAGGCACTGAAGATGAGTTAAGTCCTTCTTGGTTTTGGATGTCTAACTTCCTTCATATCTGACATCTAGACCCAGATGTAAAGAACTTTTGTCGTCTGGCCCACTTGGATGGTCTCCCTACCTGAAGGTCAACTGATTTGGGACTTTAATTACACCTGAGGAGAAGGCAATGGCACCCAACTCCAGTACTCTTGCCTGGAAAATCCCATGGACGGAGCAGTCTGGTGGGCTACAGTCCATGGGGTCGCTAAGAGTTGGGCACGACTGAGCGACTTCACTTTCACTTTTCACTTTCATGCACATCTGAACAACCTCTTTCCCGCATATTCAGACCTAAATTATTGTTTAAACAACTGGGAGAAGGGATGTGTACAGCAGACACTGGGAATCTTGGGAGAATCTCAGAATCTTTCTGTCACAGCTTGCTGTAATGACCACTTAAGACGGTCTATGTAAAGTGCTTGGCAAAGGGCCTGACATGATAAGCTCATAAACATTGATTGCTTATAAAGTTATTATTCACAAGGTACTTGAAACACTTAGCACAGCACTGGCATATAGATAAAATCACTGTTCTATCCTGATCTTTTAAAACAGGTCAAGGAAAAGTATAAGCCAAAGAGAGAACACTGGAAATGCTTTTACTGGCTGGTATGCAAAAAGGTCACTTTATTCTAGTTCCAACTTTGCAGAGGAATTCTAACTTAAAAGAGACATTTATAAAAATGTTCCATATTTTATATAAAGCAGCTTTTTTTCTTTTTTCATTTTAGTTTGATCATACCAGATAATGAGAGAAAGGGAAAAAAAAGTATAAGTTCACAGTTGAAACTGCAGTAATGGAAATGATTTCACAAGACCCTCCAGGAGTCTCAGGTCTGATATTTTAATATTGTTGTCAAATGTCATTGAATATAATTCTTTTGGCTCTTGAAGCTATTACGTATGTCTGTATTTGTGCACTCCACCACAGACACTAATATTCTGATCTCTAAATTACAGAATGAGAAAAATTTTCTTTCTGTGTTTCCGGAGACATTCGGAGGAGTTGGAGAGCATTCATAGTCCATACGCACTCAAAGGGCATCTTTGCATTTTGAAATTGCTTCTGCATGCATAAAAAGAATCCTTTGTTGTTGGGGGCTTTTTGCAAACTCAGTTCATCTGTCATTACTCGGTGGCAGCACGATTCAGAGTCTTCTTGTTTTGTTTTGATAAATTGCTCTTTTTGACTTTTCTTCAACTTTATAAGAAAAAATGGTCATGGAGCCAAAGAACCAAGACTTATTTTAACTTGAGCTGGAGGCTCATTCATACGAGTTAATTTCCAAACCTGCCTTGCATCTGTCAAAGTGGACACCCTTGCGGATGACACATCTCTTGTGATCCTTGAAGTTCTTTCATATGCTTCACATAGAAGAGAGATAAACACACACAAGGGCTTAGGACCCCTGGTTCTAAATGTCAGCATGGTAATAAACATGCCTGCCCTGCCCTGCCCTAGAAACCAAAGAAACCATCCTCAGATGATTGGCAGGCAGGAGGGGGACAGTGCCAATCCAAGATAAAGAACAAGTTCATGACTGGGGAGGGGTTTAAAAAAGTTAATTAATCTTTGGCTGCACTGGGTCTTTGTTGCTGCTTGCGGGCTTTCGCTAGTTATGGCGAGTGGGGGCTACTCTTCCTTGTGTGCACAGTCTTCTCATGGCGGAGCACTGGGCTCTCAGGGCTCAGCAGCTGGCATATGGGCTTTAGCTGCTCCACAGCACATGGAATCCTCCAGACCAGGATCAAACCTCTGTCTCCTGCGTTGGCAGGTGGATTCTTACCGACTGTAACACCAGGGAAGTCCCTGGAGAGGGTTTTGCGGTGGGCTACTCGCATCTGCTCCTCCCTTCAGAGCCAGAGCAGTCTTGATTCCCACTGATGGAGGTGCCAGGGACCGACAGCTTCGAGGAGAGCCCCTCAGAGGACTTTCCTCTGCTGAGAGGAGCACCTCACCTGACGTTGAGCCTCTCTTCTCAACGACGGCCTGCATGCAGGGACCCGCTCACCCAGCAGTCCAAAGGCTCAGATCCCTCCCTTCAGCTTGATGCAGTTCTAAAGGACCAGCTGTTGCAGGCTGAACTGTGTGGCCCCCTCTCTCCAAACTCATACCTGAAGTCCTAACTCTCAATATCGCATAATGTGACTGTATTTGGAGAGAGAGCTTTGAAATGGGTAATTCAGTTAAAATGAAGTCATCAGGATGGGCTCTAATCCAATATGACTGGTGTCCCCAGAAGAAGAGAAGATTAGGACATGGCATTCACACAAGGAGAAGACAGCCACCTACGAGCTAAGGAGAGCGGCCTTAGAAAACCAAACCCACTTATCCGCTGACCTCAGACTTCTAGCCTCCAAGAAGTGTGAGAAAATGAATTTCTGCTCTTAAACCACCCAGTCTGTGACACACTGTCATGGCAGCCCTAGACAGCCCATTCACCACATCAGCATTAGCGCGCCTGGTGGGCTCAACCTCTCCCTTTCCCCGACTCTGCTTCCCTCCTTGAGCTCCCTCTCCCCGCAGGGTATCCATTGAGAGTGTGATCCACTAAAACCTCTGGCTTGCAAACCTCCTCAGTATGCTTCCCTGAAAATGCATCCTATGTCAACAATCTTCTGTTTTTGGCGGTCTGAATGATTTTCTTTTTATGCCCATTTCTAACATCACATCCAGGGTTGCAATGGCAGGAGCCAATTACACAGCAAGCCTCCTGCCTGCCTTAGGTCTGGCCAACAGCTGACCACAGTACCTGCTCCTTGTGGAGAAGCTCCTGTGCTTGGGCTGACCCCGGGTTAGGAGGCCAGGATTCACTTTCACAGAGCATTCAGAGTCAACATAAGCCATAAATATCATCCAAATAAAGTGACAGTAGTTTCTTTGAAACGGGGGCCCCATCTAACACTCATTATGGGTAAATGAGTCTCAAAGCTCTTGGCAGACTCTTTTATGAGGATGGGAAGTCAGGCCCGTGAGCAACTGTGCAGTGCCAGCCATAGGAAGTCAAGGTGAAGTTTGTCCTGATGTGGATGAAGCTTCCCAGAGCTGAGACACACTTCTGCAGATGTTATTTCTTGTTTCTAATGCCAGGCATATTCTTTCAATTAAAAATAATACACCCATGGTGGATTCATGTCAGTGTATGGCAAAACCAATATGGTATTATAAAGTAAAATAAAGAAAAAATAAAAAAATAAAAATAAAAATAATATATTTCCTTTTGTGTAAGAGGTGGGTTACTTTGATGGGTTTTAACAAATCCATCAAAATGAGTCCACATGGTCTGAAGGTTTGGTCTGGAGATGTGAGGCACTCTGGGTCCTGTCCATATCCCCTCGGGCCTTAGGGCTGTCAAAGCCTGAAGCCTTTCTTAGTGACAAGAGGTTCGAACCAAACATTCAGTAAACTGGGATTTTAGAGAATGAATGCTTCTCAACCCAAGGAGTTCTCAAGCAAAGACCAGATGGACTTGATGTTGAAAATATCTCCACTGCATCACCCTTGAGTGGCAAAAATCAAAGGTTCTTCAAAGGGGGAAACTTCTGGTTGTGCAGGGTGGAAACTTGATTGCATGTCTCTCTTAACCTTTCTCTCCCCTACTTAATTCACAAATAATTTACCTGAACTGTAGTCCTTGTTTTAGAGTCTGCTTTGGGGAGAACTCAGATGATGAGATGAGAAGAAAATTGGTCAAAATCAACTTAGCCTCTCAGTATCCTGCCTACAAATCATATAAAAAGCAACAGGATTCCAGAAAAACATCTTCTTCTTCATTGACTATGCTAAAACAGCTTCTTCTTCATTGACTATGCTAAAACAGCTTCTTCTTCATTGACTATGCTAAAGCCTTTGACTGTGTGGATTACAACAAACTGTGGAAAATTCTTAAAGAAATGGGAATACCAGACCACCTTACCTGCCTCCTGGGAAATCTATGCAGGTCAAGAAGCAATAGTTAGAACCGGACATGGAACGATGGACTGATTCCAAATTGGGAAAGGAGAATGCCAAGGCTGTATACTGTCAACCTGCTTATTTAACTGAAATGCAAAGTACATCATGCAAAATGCTGGGCTGAATGAAGCACAAGGTGGAATCAAGATTGCCAGGAGAAATATCAATAACGTCAGATATGTAGATGACACCAGCCTGATGGCAGAAAGCAAAGAGGAACTAAAGAGCCTCTTGATGAAAGTGAAAGAGGAGAGTGAGAAAGCTGGCTTAAACCTCAATATTCAAAAAACTAAGATCATAGCATGTGGTCCCATTGCTTCTTGGCAAATAAATGTGGAAACAATGGAAACAGGGGCAGACTTTATTTTCTTGGGCTCCAAAATCACTGCAGATGGTGACTGCAGCCATGAAATTAAAAGACACTTGCTCCTTGGAAGAAAAGCTATAACCAACCTAAACAGCATATTAAAAAGCAGAGACATTACTTTGGCAACATAGGTCCGTCTAGTCAAAGCTATGGTTTTTCCAGGAGTCATGTATGGATGTGAGAGTTGGACCATAAAGGAAGCTGAGCATCGAAGAACTGACGCTTTCGAACTGTGGTGTTGGAGAAGACTCTTGAGAGTCCCTTGGACTGCAAGGAGATTGAAACAGTCCATCCTAAAGGAAATCAGTCCTGAATATTCATTGGAAGGACTGATGCTGAAGCTCTGATAGTGCTTTGGCCACCTGGTGCAAAGAACTGTCTCACTGGAAAATAACCTGATGCTAGGAAAGATTGAAGGTAGGAGGAGAAGGGGATGGCAGAGGATGATATGGTTGGATGGCATCACTGACTCAACAGACATGAGTTTGAGCAAGCCCTGGGGGTTGGTGATGGACAGGGAAGCCAGGTGTGCTGCAGTCCATGGGGTTGCAAAGAGTTGGACACAACTGAGTGACTGAACTGAACTGATCCAGCCTACAAAGGCTGATTTAATATAACTCAGCTGGTACCTCACTCCAGTACTCTTGCCTGGAAACTCCCATGAATGGAGGAGCCTGGTAGGCTGCAGTCCATGAGGTCGCTGAGAGTTGAACACGACTCAGTGACTTCATTTTCACTTTTCACTTTCATGCATTGGAGAAGGAAATGGCAACCCACTGCAGTGTTCTCGCCTGGAGAATCCCAGGGATGGTGGAGTCTAGTGGGCTGCCGTCTACGGGGTCGCACAGAGTTGAACACGACTGAAGCAACTTAGCAGCAGCAGCAGCAGCAGCAGCTTCTGACTCAGTTAAGGTATAGACTTCCTGCCCACACTTTGCTGTCACTTGCATGGTACACTCAATACCCTTCCAGCGAGAAGACAGCGCCAGGAATAGGTCTTTTGACTCAAAGTTCTTCTTCACAATATAGTCCGTGACATGAAATTACCCTTCCAATGATGGAGCTATTGTGCATCAGGCACTCACGTGGTGCCCTTGTCAACCCTACTAACCCAGCTGCAAACCCCTATTGTACATTTCATACTTCAACTTCTAAGAATGTTCTGTTTCTGTTCCCTTTTATTTGATGGAGAACATTTGCAGAGGTGGTTCAGCTACAAAAGTCAATAATTACTTTTTTTGTGTGCGTCACCATAATTAAAAATTTCAAGGAAGAATTGTCATTCATTGTAGCTTATTGAGGTTGCCCATGGTGCGGATAACACTTTAGGAAGCCCACAAATTATGACCTTAAAAAAAGCCATCATCAGGAGAAACAAAATCTTGTCTCAAAACAGGGATGCTATGCCAAGCCGTGAGGTGACTCTGAAGCCTGCTCGCATGTCCAGTGACGTGGGGGCCACCCAAGAGCCTCGCACATCATTGTCCTTGCATTCTCATTTTCCCGAGGTTTCCATCCGTATCTGACAGTCCTGTGGATGCCAGTTATGGTTCAAAGGACGCTCATTCACACAGCATCCCCCAAGAGCGTTTTGTGAGGACAAAGGCTGTTTTTCTCAAGCCGGTGTCCCTCCCATTCCTGCCAGAAAGGATCTTTTTGTTCAAAAGACAAATACCAAGGCGGGCAATCACTCTCGAGTAATTTTCCATACATTCGTGTCTCATACAATAAGAAAGAGCAAACCAAAGAGCTTCTAAAGTGCCCCCAGAGGGTTGGGGGGTGGTAGCAGTTGGGTGTGTAGGTGGCATTTTTGTCGACTGTGGAGTGTATAGAAGACAAGGGCATTCTTTTTACATCTGTTTACATCTCTCCTCCCAGCCAGCCTCAGACCTCTCTTTATCTCCTCCATCAGACACTGTCTGCTCTGAACCATGGATTGTTAGTTTCTATTTATACAGATATATTTATCTATTATATATAATATATTTTATAATAGCTATTATACACATTATACATTTATAATAATGTTTATATTATATATTACATATATAGATATGTTTATATTTATATATACTTTATTGCATTTAGTTGCTGTACAATATTATTTAAGTTACAGGTGTATAATACAGTGATTATAGGTGTATAATACAGTGATTCCTAGTTTTTAAAGATTATACTCCATTTATACTTATTATAAAATACTGGCTATATTTCCTTTGTTGTACACTATATCCTCAGAGCTTATTTTGTACTTAATAGTTTGCACCTCTTAATTCCTTGCCTCTACTTTGCCCTTCACTTCTCCCCACTGGTAACCATTAATTTGTTCTCTAAATGTGTGCATCTGCTTCTTTCTTTGTTTCAACTTCCAATGACTCGCTTGCAATGTCAGGTGAAGGAACGTGTGTCCAAGCAGAACGTAAGTCCCTGGGGAGACACACCTTCTACTTTAGTCCTGCTTCCGTCTTGCGAGCGATGGAGCCAACTGCGGGGCAGAGAAAAGGCCCTCAGTCACGCTGCTTCCTGGACGAGGAGGCTCTGAACAGCCTGATGACCAAGCTCACTGACTACAGGACCCCCAAAAAGGGTCATTTGAGGAAAAAGGATGGCCCTGACTCCCTTCCCTCGCCCCTCTGTGGTTCATCCACATCCACGCCATCCTTCTGAACCACACCACCATCACCCTGACAGATCGAAATCAAGTTGATTCCCACTTTGTACTCTGAAAATCAAATACAGCTTTCAGCTGTTTATCCATTAAGTTTTTTTCAGATGTCTATCAGAGAATGCCCTCAAGGGTTAAGTCTCTCTCAGGGACGCAACATGGCAAAATACCTCCTGCAAAATGTATTTAATTTTGAGTTTTGCCCCACATGATCTTCTGTTTAATGGACTGCATGAAATGCTCATGCTGGTAGGCATATAGAAGCATTGTTTCCCCTCCCAGTGTTTACAGATCCTCAGATCCTCAAGGAAGATGGGCTCCGCCTTACAGGAGTTTCAAGTCCTACCTGGCACACTGTTGCATATACTCCATAGGAGCTGGACTCCACTCCTGCCAGAAAAGTATGACTGTCTGACATACAGCCAGTGTGCTTGGTATACTGACACATGTGCAGGAAAGAGAGAGATTGGTATACATAAAGATATTTGAACTTCCAGAAGCATTTACTTTTAGTACTAGACTGTTAAGCTATACTCCAGTCTTCTAAATTCTACATTTTAAAACAAAATCCATCATGAATATCAAATCTTCTCAGGGAAACAGAAGAGAAAGGACTAATAGTTACTGAACATTTCTCTGCTAGACTCTAAGGTATGTGGTTTCAACTGCGTGAAGCCAGGTTATCCAGAATACTCCCTGTGAAATCACTATTATCTGAATTTTGTAGTAAGAGAATCTTTTCTTTTTTTTTTAAGAAAAACAAAACAATGAAAATGGTAAAAGAATAACCAACCTACCAAAAATAAAAACAGAAAAGGCAACACTAGAGCATAGGAATGTCAACTGCATGTCAACTTTTATAATCACTGGGGGGAACGTGGGGAAAAAATGAACAATTAAAGTCAAGTATCCACTAAGATTATTTCAATAGAGGGTAACAGAATGACAGCTTTCTGAAAATAGCCAACAGATGTTACCCTCCCCCATCATTACACTGAGTCTTGTTATGTAACGGCTGCTGCTGTAATCCCTTAAAAATCTATTTTTTTAAAGACTCACTTCTGTGGCAGCATCTGTGATGCGAAACGCTACAGCGGCTGTTTCCTGGTTTTCATGGATGCCAGTTACAGGTCAAAATTTAAGAGCAGTAAAAATAAAGACTGTGTTTGCATTTTCAGCAGGAAAAATGATGCTTCATTCACATCAGGGCTGTATCCAATAATGTTCTGTTCTTCCATCCTTCAGCAGGAGGGGAAGTGCCCACATTATAAAGACATGCAAGTGTAATTGGCATATCGGCACAATTTAGAGTAACTAGTCAGTTGCTAAGGGAGATACTTTCCTGAAATAACATTGCCCACAGTCCACACTAAACTTTCCACCTGAAGTATGGATTTGTTCCATGAATTTAACTGGATGATTTATTTGCTGAAAATAAACTAATTCTCTATGTTATATTTTAGGGGAGATTGGGGAGGGGAAGCCAACATTTAATTTTGTGAACAGATGTAAAAAGTATTCGGAAAGACCCACTGATGATGTGTTTACTGAAGAACTTGAACCAGGATTCTATTGTGCTATTTAATGTCTAAGTTGTGAAACACAAAGGCACGTTCCAGAAAACAAATTATTTAAAATATACTTAACTCCTAAGTTAAACTTTTTGGAAACAGGATGTGGAGAAGCCATAAACATTTCAACTTGTTGAGGCCCCACCTTGAGAAAAGTACTGGGCTCTAGGGAATCATTTAGTCTCTTTCCCCAGGATGTTGAGCATCTCACTGCTAACTTTGGTTTATCATCTGTTCCAGGATGAAGGAACCTCTGTGTTTTCTAAGTCTGTCACCAGCTCTAATCTTTGGGCATGGAGAAGGAAATGGCAACCCACTCCAGTATTCTTGCCTGGAAAACCCCATGGACAGAGAAACCTGGTGGGCTACAGTCCATGGGGTCGCAGAGAGTCGGACACAAGTGAGTGACTTCACTTTCACTTTCACTTTCTGTAGCCAGTGGGTGTGAAATGGTTAATGGTAACTTTCTGGACTACATTCTTCATGGGTTTATAGAAGACCTATTGTGGCGTTCTTGATGTTGCTCAGTAGTGAAAAGACCATATTTTCTCTTTTGTGTCGAGCCAAGAAATCACTATTTTTTTTTCCTTCTGCCAAAATGGACTAAAACTACACTCTTGCTGCCACCACTGGGAAAATGCAGTAGACATAAAAGTCGGGGTCTTCAGATTAGAGAACATTGCTGCTCCATCAAGTAAATATGTTTCTATGAGTGCTTCCACTTTGCAGAATGTACCAGAGGGGCAAGTTCAAGTAGAAATCCACTGAAAATAGATTAAAGCAAACTAACAGAAACCTGTGACATCCCAGGCAGCCTAGGGTGTGGCAAAATCAGCGAAAGGGGTCTCTGCTATAATATTACTGCACAATAATGACCTAACGTAGCCCGGAATGTGGAGCCTTATACATGAGGGTCCTCCCACACCCCAGCTCACAGATGATGACCTGAGAAATGCTAGCCTATTGCAAGTATTTCCTTAAACATACACCTTTTGTCTTAAAATTCCATTTAATTTTTCAAAATGCTGCTCAATTATATATTTATGCCTATTTTAGTATTAAAAAAAAGTTCCCTAAATGTTGGTATAGAACTGAATCTCCTAGAAGTGATGGCACTTTTACCCCACGACTTCAGATCTACCTAGTCTTTGACAAAGCTCCTTTACAGATAAGCCATGTGGCTTTAACGAGAAAGGTACTCACTTCATTCTGGAGCCTGGGATAGAATGGAAAAGAGAAAAGAAAAGAGGCCCAAATTCAGGCCTTTCAGATTTTGTACGTGGACTTGGCCACTTACTATGTCAATTCCAGTGAATTATTTAACTTTCCTAGTAACAGTATTTTTGCCAATAAAATAGGGCTAATTGTAGAGTGATACTTCAGAGGTGTCTAGAATATTCAATGGAATGATACGTGTGAATTAATTATCACACAGTAACTATTGAATAAGGGGTAGCTGTCCCTCCCAACAAAGTTTGACGTGGCCTGAGTGCAAATGCACTAGGGCACCACCCCAGGGCATTCAGTGTGTCCTGGAGGCCACAATAAAATCCTGTGAATTCCTAACACACCTAACCACTATACTCCCACTAACAATGGCCTCCTCTCTACACGTGTACAGTAGGGTTGCCCTTTAATATGCTACCTCATATGACTCAGCTCCTTGACCAAGAAGTACAACCAGAAGAGAGGCATCATACCTTATGTATCCTCACATCTCCCAAAGCCAAAGCTTTCAAACATTAGTGAGCATAAAACCTCTAGGATGCCAAGTAAAACTGCTGATTCTTGAGCCTCCTTAACAGATAATATGATGTGTGGGTTTGGAGGGTGCCCAGGATCACCTTTTTAGTGAGTATTCCTCATCCCTGGGGATTTCTATGTAGCTGGTCAGTGGTTCTTCCCACGGTCTCCATATGGTCTTCTTGTATGAAGACCAGTCACTGGATTTAGGGTCCATTCTGACTCAGTATGAGCTCATTTTAATGAATTGCATCTGCAAACACTATTGCAAATAAGATCACATTTTGAGCTCCCAGGTAGACTTGTATTTAAGAGGGGCACTTTTCAACCCAGTGCACCCCCCAAACCTTGACTTTGAGAACACTCATTTCATTAGCAGATTAGACTACAGAGTAAGTAAAAGCAATTAAGAATTGATCTCTTAATGTTCTAGGTAATTATCAGAATATTTGATGATATTTTGTAAAATAATTTGCCCACAACACAATTTTATGCTTCCTATAGAAATCCTATTCACTAGGATATTTCTGATAAAATCTGCTGCTGACACGTACGTACCCTGGTTCATCAATGAGGGCTTTTTGTACTGCCTTGTATTTTNTGGCTTTAACGAGAAAGGTACTCACTTCATTCTGGAGCCTGGGATAGAATGGAAAAGAGAAAAGAAAAGAGGCCCAAATTCAGGCCTTTCAGATTTTGTACGTGGACTTGGCCACTTACTATGTCAATTCCAGTGAATTATTTAACTTTCCTAGTAACAGTATTTTTGCCAATAAAATAGGGCTAATTGTAGAGTGATACTTCAGAGGTGTCTAGAATATTCAATGGAATGATACGTGTGAATTAATTATCACACAGTAACTATTGAATAAGGGGTAGCTGTCCCTCCCAACAAAGTTTGACGTGGCCTGAGTGCAAATGCACTAGGGCACCACCCCAGGGCATTCAGTGTGTCCTGGAGGCCACAATAAAATCCTGTGAATTCCTAACACACCTAACCACTATACTCCCACTAACAATGGCCTCCTCTCTACACGTGTACAGTAGGGTTGCCCTTTAATATGCTACCTCATATGACTCAGCTCCTTGACCAAGAATTACAACCAGAAGAGAGGCATCATACCTTATGTATCCTCACATCTCCCAAAGCCAAAGCTTTCAAACATTAGTGAGCATAAAACCTCTAGGATGCCAAGTAAAACTGCTGATTCTTGAGCCTCCTTAACAGATAATATGATGTGTGGGTTTGGAGGGTGCCCAGGATCACCTTTTTAGTGAGTATTCCTCATCCCTGGGGATTTCTATGTAGCTGGTCAGTGGTTCTTCCCACGGTCTCCATATGGTCTTCTTGTATGAAGACCAGTCACTGGATTTAGGGTCCATTCTGACTCAGTATGAGCTCATTTTAATGAATTGCATCTGCAAACACTATTGCAAATAAGATCACATTTTGAGCTCCCAGGTAGACTTGTATTTAAGAGGGGCACTTTTCAACCCAGTGCACCCCCCAAACCTTGACTTTGAGAACACTCATTTCATTAGCAGATTAGACTACAGAGTAAGTGAAAGCAATTAAGAATTGATCTCTTAATGTTCTAGGTAATTATCAGAATATTTGATGATATTTTGTAAAATAATTTGCCCACAACACAATTTTATGCTTCCTATAGAAATCCTATTCACTAGGATATTTCTGATAAAATCTGCTGCTGACACGTACGTACCCTGGTTCATCAATGAGGGCTTTTTGTACTGCCTTGTATTTTTCCCTATCTTTCCTCATGTCACTGTGTATCAAATATGGAGCTGGCACTCAATACTGAGCTGAATGTATATATTCATCTTGCAAACAGTGGCAGGGCTTATGGAGGAACCAGGATATGTAAGCCAGAAATTCTCCTGATTTCATGGAGATATTCCACACAAGGGAGAGCATCCCTTACACAAATACTATAACACCAGATGGATACTGCACAGAGTTTCCTTATGAAGCCTGCTGCCACCGCTTCCTAGCTGCTGCTGCTGCTGCTGCTAAGTGGCGTCAGTCGTGTCCGACTCTGTGTGACCCCATAGACGGCAGCCCACCAGGCTCCTCTGTCCCTGGGATTCTCCAGGCAAGAACACTGGAGTGGGTTGCCATTCCCTTCTCCAATGCATGAAAGTGAAAAGTGCTCAGTTGTGTCCAACTGTTAGCGACCCCATGGACTGTAGCCTACCAGGCTCCTGTACAGGTCCATGGGATTCTCCAGGTAAGAATACTGGAGTGGGTTGCCATTTCCTTCTCGATACTAGCTACACAACCTTGGGCGAATTACTTAATCTCACTAAAGCTCAGCTATCATATCTATAAAATGGGGATTTTTATGCTTTTACTTACCACACAAGACTGCTGCAAGGAAAATTTGCATTAAGTGCTCAGTAAATGTCGACAATTATAGAGATCCAGGGGAAGAAGGGATGTTTATAGGTTATGTGATTATCATATTACCCAACTGGTTTCTAAGTTTCCTGACTGAAGGGTCCTCATAATCACTCTGTCCTAGAATCTCTCATAACTCTGGGTAGGTCAGCTCCTCTAAGGGATTTGTACAATGTCACCAAGTGCAGTCCTAGTTGACTGCTTCATTGAGTGATTCTGTCAGTCTGTTTGTTGGCAACGTCAGTGAGATTTCTACATGTTCTAGGCTTCTGCTTCTTTTAAAAAAATTTTAATTAATTTATTTTAATTGGAGGATAATTACTTTGTAATAGTGTGGTGGGTTTTGCCATACATCAACATGAATCAGCCATGGGTGTACATGTATCCCATCATGCTTCTATTCATAGCTTTCTCTTCAAGCAAAGTAAATTTTTGTCATTCAAGTATCTGCAGGCAAACAGCAGAGGGTGGTAGACTGATGGTTGGCAAGAGAGAATACTCAAGAGAAACAGGGTGTTTGGGCCTGGGATTGAGATTATGCATATAAGACAGGAGTGGGGATGGGTGAAGAGTGAAAAGGGATATATTTCCCAATCTTCATATTCCTACTCTAATGCCATGAGATCACAATCATTACGTATGTCTAACTGATACAGGTGACAGCATGATTTGACATAAAGTTCAGGGGTGTCAGGGAGCAATGCAAACTGCAGATGCTAATTACGTATCTTTCATTTTCCTGGAGTGGCTGGACCTTCAGTTGCAGCTTTCTGAACATGCACATAATGCTTTGCTATTTTTTCTTTGATATAATTATTATGATATTGATTTTTAAAATAGGCCCATGGTAGAAATTAAACACACATGCCAAAGAAAATTTTACAATGACTTATACACTTATACTAAAAAATTGTCCTAAATATCCATCTGGAGCCTTGAAGTTAATGGATTTTCAATTAGTTAATTTGGTCTGCAACACCAAAATATCTCCTGCATAAATTTACATGAGTATCATTTATTGGGAATAGGCCTCTTTATTTAGTAGAAGTCATTTTATTAAGCTGTTTTAAAAGCAAAATAGCTGAAGGGAAAATATCACATAGAATTAACCAACACACAAACATGAATTGATATACACCATCCACAAGAAAAATGTTAACTTTGCTTGCACTGTCCCTTTAAAAGGAACATTAATCTTACTTTACCTAAATATCAAATAAGAGTCATCTTTCAGAAATGAGCCCCTGCCTTCTTTGAACATGTCCTAGCTCAGTCAATTAGTAAGGACTGGGAAATGGTGATGATAAATGCACGATAACAATGCCAGTTGGCATCAGCATAAAGCTGTTTCATTGTCAAAGTGTTTTTCATGTCCATTAGTTCTTTTATTTCACTATTACACTTGCCGTACTCAGAACAGGGGTGTGATGAATGGCCCCATTTCATACATAAGGTGGGTGCCTCACAGGGAGATTACACAATGACAGTGCCGCCAGGAGGGAGGAAAAGGGTCTGGATTGACATTTTGTCTTGTTTCCTGTCTCTTCCCAATGTTCGGGTGCCTAGTCACTCAGTTGCGTCTGATTCTCTGTGACCCCATGGGGATTCTCCTCTGTCCATGGTGTCTCTCCAGAAAAGAATACTGGAGTGGATTGCCATGCCTTCCTCCAGGGGATCATCCCAACCCAGGGCTCAACCCCAGGTTTCCCACATTGCAGGTGGATTCTCTTCCATCTGAGCCACCAGGGAAGCCCCAAAATACTGGAGTGGGCAGCCTATTTCTTTTCCAGGGGAACTTCCTGACCCTGAAACTGAACCAGGGTCTCCTGCATTGTGGGCAGATCCTTTACCACCTTCCTTGTTTAGTCCACTAAATAACTCTGCTTCAAAATATAGTTCATCTCTAGTTAGATTCTTTTGGGTACTGAATCTTCTAGCTTAAATTGTCTAGCTTATTTAGCAAAGCCAGATGTTTATTTCTTGAGAGATGAAGCAAACTCCTGAGACAAATATGGTCAAGAGTATGGCATGTCCCATACAGCCTTAGGATGTGTCTCTCTGCTCTGCTAAGTCACTTTGGTCGTGTCTGACTCTGTGCGACCCCATAGATGGCAGCCCACCAGGCTCCCCCTTCCCTGGGATTCTCCAGGCAAGAACACTGGAGTGGGGTGCCATTTCCTTCTCCAATGCATGAAAGTGAAAAGTGAAAGGGAAGTTGCTCAGTCATGTCCGACTCTTCGCGACTCCATGGACCACAGCCTACCAGGCTCCTCTGTCCATGGGATTTTCCAGGCAAGAGTACTGGAGTGGGGTGCCATCACCTTCTCCACTTAGGATGTGTAGTCTGTCCAAATCACTTATAGTTCAAGGTCCTCTATCTATCTGTCTATCTCTCTATCCATCCGTCATCCATCTATCCATCCAACCACCCAATCGTCCACTCACCAACCTATCTTTTATCCAAGCATTAGAAAGCAATAAAAATAGAATTTAAAACCAGATAATCATACTGTTCAAAATAACAAGGCAACCAATATGATGCTTTCTGTGGGATGTGTTTCTGCAATTCCCATTAAAGTAAGAAGCAAGGGAAACTGAGATGAAGTAAACAAATAGTGACTGACTTATTTGGGGTCTTCTGGACACAAAAACAAAAACAAAAACAAAACCTCCCTAAAAACCTCAAAATTACTTGGATTAAAAAACAAAATCTCTGGAATTTTGGCCCATTCATTTTGGGCTTGATTGTTAACAAATCATGGATTTGATGAGAACATCTATTTTCTCATCTTTGAAATAAAGAGGTTGACACTAGAATTTTCTGAGGGCTTACTTATTCTCAAATTTCATAATTCTTGATGTTACACCATCCCCAGTGCCTCTACCAGTGGACATCACAGGCATCCCAAATAACTGCCAGACACCTGCAGGTTCAGCCCTGCTGCAAACCACAAAGCCCACCCTAACAGTGGTCCTTCGTACTTAGAGACAGCATCAAGAATGAGGCAAGCCTCGTTCTGTGTCACTCTCATGCTGGATTATATCACTATGACCCTGAAAAAAGAGGCTTCATTCATATCTCATTGCACAGACTCTTCACTTCGGTCCCAAGTGTCCAATGCCTTTTCAACCTCTCCCCTAGTTGAACCTAACACACCCGTGCATCTGTTACTAATTCCTCTTCCCTGGTCTTGACTTCCTATTTCTCTTTCCTCAAGTTGAACCCAAATCACATTGCTATACAAAGGGATATGAGGTTAGAACTGAAGCCCCTTGTTCACTTTTTTTAAAATTTATTTTTTATTGAAGGATAATTGCTTTACAGAATTTTGCTGTTTTCTGTCAAACCTCAACGTGAATCAGCCATAGGTATACATATATCCCCTCCCTTTTGAACCTCCTTCCCATCTCCCTCCCCATCCCATCCCTCTAGGTTGACACAGAGCCCCTGTTTGAGTTTCCTGAGCCAAACAGCAAATTCCCATTGGCTATCTATTTTACATATAGTAATGTAAGTTTCCATATTACTCTCTCCATACATCTCACTCTCTCCTCTCCTCTCCCCATGTCCATAAGTCTATTCTCTATGACTGTTTCTCCATTGCTGTTCTGTAAACAAATTTTTCAGTACCATTTTTCTAGATTCCATATATATGCATTAGAATACGATATTTGTCTTTCTCTTTCTGACTCACTTCACTCTGTATAATAGGTTCTAGATTCATCTACCTCATCAGAATTGACTCAAATGCTTTCCTTTTTGTGGGTGAGTGATATTCCATTGTGTATATGTACCACAATTTCTTTATGCATTCATCTGTCGATGGACATCTAGGTTGTTTCATGTTCAAGCTATTGTAAATAGTGCTGCAATGAACAACACAATACATGTGTCTTTTTCAACCCTGGTTTCCTCAGGATATATGTCTAGGAGTGGGATTGCTGGGTCATATGGTGGTTTTATTCCTAGTTTTTAAGGACTCTCCATACTGTCTTTCATAGTGGCCATATCAATTTACATTCCCACCAACACTACAAGAGCATTCCCTTTTCTCCACACCCTCTCCAGCATTTATTGTTTGTAGACTTTTTGATAATGGCCATTCTGACTGGTGTGAGGTGATATCTCATTGTGGTTTTGATTTGCATTTCCCTAATAAGGAGCAACATTGACCATCTTTTCATGTGTTTGTTAGCCATCTGTATGTCTTCTTTGGAAAAATGTCTGTTTAGGTCTTTTCCCCACTTTTTGATTGGGTTGTTTGTTTTCCTGGCATTGAGTTGTATGAACTGCTTGTATGTTTTGGAAATTAATCTTTTTTCAGTTGTTTCATTTGCTGTTATTTTCTCCCAGTTCAAGGGCTGTCCTCTCACCTGCTTATAAGTTCCTTTGCTGTGCAAAAGCTTTTAAGTTTAGTCAGGTCCCACTTATTTACTTTTGTTTTTATTTCCATTACTTTAGAAGGTGGGTCATAAAGGATCTTGCTTTGATTTATGTCATCAAGTGTTCTGCCTGTTTTCCTCTAAGAGTTTTATAGTTTCTGGACTTGCATTTAGGTCTTTAATCCATTTTGAGTTTATCTTTCTGTATGGTGTTAGGAAGTGTTCTAATTTCATACTTCTGCATGTAGCTGTCCAGTTTTCCCAGCACGATTTTTGAAGAGGCTGTCTTTGCCGCATTGTATATTCTTGCCTCCTTTGTCAAAAATAAGGTACTCATAGGTGCATGGGTTTATTTCTGGGCTATCTTGTTCCATTGGTCTGTATTTCTGTTTTGGTGCCAGTACCATACTGTCTTAATAACTGTAGCTCTGTAGTATAATCTGAAGCCAGGAAGATTAATTCCTCCAGCTCCACTCTTCTTCTTCAAGACTGCTTTGGCTATTCGGGGTCTTTTGTGTTTCCATATGAATTGTGAAATTTTTTGTTCTACTTCTGTGAAAAATGCCATTCGTAATTTGATAGCGATCACACTGAATCTGTAGTTTGCATTTGGTAGTATGGTCATTTTCACAATATTGAGTCTTTCTACCCAGGAACATGGAATATCTCTCTATCTGTTTATGTCATCTTTGATTTCTTTCATCAGTGTCTTATAATTTTCTATGTATAGTTCTTTTCTCTCCTTAGGTAAGCTTATTCCTAGACATTTAATTCTTTTTGTTGCAATGGTGAATGGGGTTGAGTCCTTAATTTCTCTTTCTGATTTTTCATTGTTAGTATATAGAAATGCAAGTATTGATATTTTTATCCTGCAGCTTTGCTAGATTCCCTGATTAGCTCTAGTACTTTTCTGATATTATCTTTAAAGTTTTCTATGTACAGAATCATGTCATCTGCAAACAGTGAGAGCTTTACTTCTTCTTTTCTGATCTTGATTCCTTTTATTTCTTTTTCTGCTCTGATTGCTGTAGCTAGGACTTCAGAAAACTATGTTGAATAATAGAGGTGAAAGTGGACACCCTTTTCTTGTTCCTGATCTTAGGGGGAATGCTTTTATTTTCTCACCATTGAGAATAATGCTCTCTGTAGGCTTATCACATATGGCCTTTACTATGTTGAGGTAGGTTCCTTCTATGTCCATTTTTTGAAGAGTTTGAACCATAAATGGGTGCTGAATTGGGTCAAAGGCTTCTTCTGCATCTATTGAGATGATCATATGGTTTTTATTTTTCAACTTGTTAATATGGTGTATCACATTGATTGATTTGTGTATACTGAAGAATTCTTGCATTCCTGGAGTTAAACCCAACATGCTCATGGTATATGAGCTTTTTGATGTGTTGCTGAATTCTGTTTGCTAAAATTTTGTTGAGGATTTTTGCATCTATGTTCATCAGTGATATTGGCCTGTAGTTTTCTTTTTGTGTGTGTTGTCTTTGTCTGGTTTTGCTATCAGGGTGATGGTGGCCCTGTAGGATGAGTTTGGAAGTGTTCCTTCCTCTGCAATATTTTGAAAGAGTTTTAGAAGGACAGGCATTAGTTCTTCTTTAAATATTTGATAGAATTCTCCTGTGAAGCCATCTGGTCCTGGGCTTTTGTTTTCTGGGAGATTTTTGATCACAGCTTCAACTTCAGTGCTTATAATTGGCTAGTTCATAATTTCTATTTCTTCTGGGTTCAGTCTTGGAAGATTGAACTTTTCTAAGAATCTGTCCGTTTCTTCCAGGTTATCTATTTTATTGCCATGTAGTTGTTCATAATAGTCTCTTGTAATCCTTTACATTTCTGCACTGTCTGTTGTAACCTCTTTTTCATTTCTAGTTTTGTTGATTTGATTGTTTTCTTTTTTCTTGATGAGTCTGGCTAAAGGTTTGTCAATTTTGATTATCTTCTCAAAGAATCAGCTTTTAGTTTTATTAATCTTTACTATTATTTCATTCCTTTTTCATTTATTTCTGCTCAGATCTTTATGATTTTTTTCCTTCTACTAATTTTTGTTTTGTTTTTTGTTGTTGTTCTTCTATGCCAGTTGTTTTAGGTATACAGTTAGGTTGCCTACTTGGTGTTTTTCTTGTTTCTTGAGGTAGGAGTGTACTGCTATAAACTTCCCTCTTAGAACTGCTTTTGCTGCATCCCATAGGTTTTGAGTTGTCACTGTCATTTGTTTCTAGAAATTTTCTGATTTCCCTTTTGATTTCTTCAGTAACCTGCTGGTTATTTGCAAACATGTTGTTTAATCTCCATATGCTGTGTTTCTCACAGTTGTTTTTTTCTTTTTCTTCTTGTAATTGATATCTAGTCTCATAGTGTTGTGGTCAGAGAAGATGCTTGATACAATTTCAATTTTCTTAAATTTACTGAGGTTTGATTTGTGACCCAAGCTGTGGTCTATCCTGGAGAATGTTCCATGTGCACTTGAGAAGAAGGTGTATTCTTCTGCATTTGGATGGTTTGTCCTGAAGATATCAATGAGATCCATATCATCTAATTTGTATCACTTAAGACTTGTTTCCTTATTAATTTTCTGTTTTGATGGTCTGTCCACTGGTGTGAGTGGGGTGTTAGTCTCCTACTCTTGTGCTACTGTCAATTTCTCCTTTTATGTCTGTTAGTGTTTGTCTTATGTATTGAGGCACTCCTATGTTGGGTGCATAGATATTTACAATTGTTATCTCTTCCCCTTGGATTGATCCCTTGATCATTATGTAGTGTCCTTCCTTATCTCTTGTAATCTTCTTTATTTCAAGGTCTATTTTGTCTGATATGAGGATTGCTACTCCAGCTTTCTTTTGCTTCCAATTTGCATGGAATATATTTTCCCATCCTCTCACTTTCAGTCTATATATATCTTGAGGTCTGAAGTGAGTTTCTTGTAGACAGCATATATATGGGTCTTGTTTTTGTATCCATTCAGCCAGTCTGAGTCTTTTGGTTGAGCATTTAATCTATTTACATTTAAAGTAATTATTGATATATATGCCCTTTAGTGTGCCCATCTTTGCAGAAATGGTCTGGACCTAACAGAAGCAGAAGATATTAAGAAGAGGTGGCAAGAATACACAGAAGAATTATATAAAAAAGATCTTCATGATCCAGATAATCACAATGGTGTGATCATTCACCTAGAGCCAGACATCCTGGAATGTGAAGTCAAGTGGGCCATAGGAAGTATCACTACGAACAAAACTAGTGGAGGTGATGGAATACCAGTTGAGCTATTTCAAATCCTGAAAGATGACACTGTGAAAGTTCTGCACTCAATATGCCAGCATATTTGGAAAACTCAGCAGTGGCCACAGGACTGGAAAAGGTCAGTTTTCATTCCAATCCCAAAGAAAGGCAACGCCAAACAATGCTCAAACTGCCACACAATTGCACTTATCTCACAGGCTAGTAAAGTAATGTTTAAAATTCTCCAAGCCAGGCTTCAGCAATACGTGAACCGTGAACTTCCAGATGTTCAAGCTGGTTTTAGAAAAGGCAGAGGAACCAGAGATCAAATTGCCAACATCCGCTGGAACACTGAATAAGAAAGAGAGATCCAGAGAAACATCTATTTCTGCTTTATTGACTATGCCAAAGTCTTTGACTGTGTGGATCACAATAAACTGTGGAAAATTCTTCAAGAGATGGAAATACCAGACCACCTGACCTGCCTCTTGAGAAATAAGTATGCAGGTCAGGAAGCAACAGTTAGAAATGGACATGGAACAACAGACTGGTTCCAAATAGGAAAAGGAGTATATCAAGGCTGTACATTGTCACCCTGATTATTTAACTTATATGCAGAGTACATCACAAGATATGCTGGGCTGGAAGAAGCACAAGCTGGAATCAAGATTGCCGGGAGAAATATCAATAACCTCAGATATGCAGATGATACCATTCTTATGACAGAAAGTGAAGAACTAAAGAGCCTCTTGATGAAAGTGAAAGAGGAGAGTGAAAAATTGGCTTAAAACTCAACATCCAGAAAANTGCAATCACAGTCATACAGTATGTAGCCTTACAGACAGGCTTCTTTCATTTAGCAATGTTTTTAGGATTCACTTGTATTTTTGTGAGGGTTGATATTACAAACATTTTACCTTGATAAGGAGAAAATATTTCATTTTGGGCTGCTTCAAGTTCTTTTTCAAAACATTTAATTATTTATTTGGCTGCATCAGGTCTTAGTTGTGTCACGTGGGATCTCTCCTTGTGGTGCTTGGCTCTGAAGCACACAGGCTCAGTAAGCTATGATGGGCAGGCTTAATTGTTCTGCAGCATATGGGATCTAGCCCCTGACTAGGGATTGAACCTTTGTCCCCTGAATTGCAAGACAGATTGTTAACCACTGTATCACCAGGGAAGGTTCCTGTTTCCAGTTCTTAGTGATCATGATTACAACTGCTATAAATATTAGTGTGCAAGTGTTTGTATGGATGTAAGCTTTTTAATCAGTTGTGTAAATACCTTGGTACACAATTGCTGGATTATATGGTAAGACTAACTTTAGCCTCAAGATAAGCCACCGAACAAGTCTCCCAAAGTTCTTGTTNTGGCATCACTGACTCGATGGACGTGAGTCTGAGTGAACTCCGGAAGTTGGTGATGGACAGGGAGGCCTGGAGTGCTGCGATTCGTGGGATCGCAAAGAGTCGGACACGACTGAGCAACTGAACTGAACTGAACTTGCTCACTTTGTGGTTTTGTGTCACATTTTGGTAACTGTCTCAATGTTTCAAACTATTTTCATTATCATTTTATTCGTTATTGTGATCTGTGACTAGTGATCTTGATGTTATTGCTACAACATGCTGAAGCTTAGACAATGGTTAATATTTTAGCATGAATTATCATTTGATTGATAGAAGTACATTGTTTTTTAGACATAACACTATTGCACAGACTATTAGTAGACTATAGCATTGTGTAAACATAACTTTTATATGCACTAGGGAACTAAAACATTTCATGTGAGTTACTTTGTTGTGATATTTTTTTTTATTGTGGTAGTCTGAGATATAGCTGTAATATTCAATAGATCACTTATAGCATAATATTCTAAGGAAACACTAAAGTATTTCTCTTAAGCAATTTTTTCTAATATGATCAACAGATATTCCTGTCAGGACTTAAAAGAGACTAGAAAACACAACATCCTGAAGTTATGTCTCTTTGTATTTGGTCCCAGATGGAGTTCCACTAAGCCTTTTCTTTTGTATACATTTAAAATTCTCTTTTGAAGATGGTATACTTTAACTAAGTTACTTGATTGAAAAATGCTAGGTAATACACAGAAGTTATTCTCAAGTCTATATTATATTAATATACATTGTTTTCCCAGAAATAGAACAGTATCCCTAGTAATTTTCTGAATTATGGGCTATTCTTCTGAAAATTGTAATAGCTTTACATGTTTATGCTTTACGTCTTAGAGGATCCTTTACACATGTGCCTCTTTTAGAAAATAGGGTGGCGATGAATTGCAGGTTATCACAAAATGAAGGAAATCTGCATCATGATTAAAAACCTAGATTTAGGGTCAACCATTTTCTAGCTCTATGATCTTAATAAGTTACTTAACTTTCTTAAAGCCTCAGTTTATGTATTTGTGAAATGAGACCAGATAACTACATGATCAATTATTTAGTAAATATTTGTTATCATTATGAAAATCATGGGTGACATTTCCGGATCCATCACGGCAAGAGATATAATAGGCTAATTTTCTAACTCTCAATTCCAAATATTTCTGTTATTAGCCATATAGTCCACTGAAGAAAGGTAAAATGTTTGATTTCAATATAAGGACTTCAATGTAAGCTTTTATTAAACTTATAAAGCTGTTTCTTTGCAACTGTGTAGACACAGGGGTCCAGAACTGTACATCCACAGAACTATTAGTGTCTCAACTGAGAATGTCTAAAAAGATTTTAGCAACAGGTGCAAAACAGCTGCAGTTCTATTTCAGTAATTATAATGGATGGATTTATTCTCTGTGGGCTCTCTTTTATGCATTCTGAACTGACACTAACATTTAGGACACAAAGGAAATGAAATTATACCCCCCAGATTATATTTTCATGGGTGAGGAAAACTTGAGCATTAAGAAGTGAGTATTTAGAATATGCAATGATAACTCACTGTCAAAGTCTAGTTCATTCTTTACCATCATGCTGAATTGTAATATCAGTATTAGTATTGGACAGTAGGGTAAATGTGTCTTAAAGTTTGCAGAGTAGTTTCTCTAATAGCAAACACTGCTTTGTTGTGAAATTTGGTTTGGATATCATTTTAATTCCAAACAAATTTAAGAGGATGAATAATTTACGTATTATCAGCAAATTTTGTCAGAATATTTTTTTTATGCTTCCTGGTTCTAAAAGATACTCCAAATTTGAGCTTTTGTTTAATATGCCTCAATATGAGATACAGTTATTGTTAATTGTAAAAGTATTTATGCAGTACATAGTATATGAAATGGCTTAAATAACTTTGAGGTGGCAAACCCTATGGCCTCAAGCAGGATACTGGGATGAATAATAGCATGAATTCATGTTATTCAGGAAACTGGAGAGGCATTCCTTTTGGGGAGGTAAATATAATATTAGTTTTTTTTTTAAATTAATTTATTTATTTTTAAATTTAACTTTACAATACTCTATTGGGTTTGCCATACANAAGGAAAAGAACAGTAGGAAAGCAAGCAAGGGAAAAAATGTAGAAAAAATAATAATAGGCTTAAAAAATTAAAAAAAAAAAAAAACCACCTCCTAGAACTGCAAACACCTCATATAGAGGCAGAGGCTTATAACAACAATAAAAAATGTGACTGAGAAAAAAAAGAAAAAAAAGTTCAAAAAGTTAGCTAGATTTCATAGTGCCAATAAAATTAACAACTACAATGGTGGCAGGTGGGTGGGGGAATGAAAAAAAATAAAACGACAGAATCTATACAACACGTCAAAACATAAGAATAACAAATGTTTCTTCTTGAATCACTGCTGTCAGAGTCCTTTCCCTCGCTGGAAGTCACAGTCCATGTCACCTCCCTAGGATGCCCTCCAAAACTGTGCTGATCTTTGGGCCTGGTATGGGGCCAGCTCAGATTCTAAATCTGCTCCTAGTCCTCTGTGTTCTTGCCTCCGATGCCCACAGATATCAGAACTAGTGCATTTTCTTTTAGGAGTGTTCTCAATGATCTTTTATATATTCCACAGACAGAGAGCCTGCCTAGTTGATCGTGTGGATTTAATCTGCAGCTTGTATAGCTCGTGGGTGGGTTTTGGGTCTTCTTCCTTAGCCACACTGCCCTTGGGTTTCAACTGCGGTTTTATTTCCACCTCTTCATGTGGGTCATCCACTGGGGTTTGCTCCTGAGCTGCCCTGGAGGACTTGGGTCTGCCTCAGTGAGGTCCAGGTGTGGAGCTGGTGCAGCTGCTTGGGTCGCAGGAGCTCTGGCAGCACCAGGTACTCAGGGGAGTTGGCGGCGAGGGCAGCTGGAAATACAGCTCTCTAGAAGGGTATGGCAATCAGTATTGCCCAATATGCTCCAGTCTTCTTGCCTGCAGAACCCCCTCCCTGACAGAGAAGCCTGGCAGGCCACAGTCTACAGGCTCATAACGAGTTGGACACTACCGAAGCAACCGTGCATACAAAGAGGTAAGACTTTTTTGCCTGGGGCAGCTCTGCCCCGGTGAGAGTTGAGCCTGAAGGTGGTGCAGCTGTTTGACTTGCAGGGAACCTGGTGGCACCAAGTGTGCAGGGCCATGGACTGCTTCCCCTGCGGGAGTTATGGCCTTAAAAGTCTTTGTTTGAGCCTCTTGTAGCTGGTGATCAGAAAGCCTCTTTGGCCAGTCTTTCTCTGTAGCTCTCCCTACTCTGGTTCAGCGCATTAGTCACTTAAAGGAGCACCCTGGGTGGGGCCCTGCTCTGTAGGTCAGTGCCTCAGGCGTTTGAAGGGCCAGCCTCTCTATTCTTCAGCTGCTGATGCTGGCCTGTGGGGAGAGGAGGCTACGGTGATGGCTCCACCCCCTATGCATGACTCAGCAGTATCACCTTGCTTCCGTGGCTGCCTGGTTTTCCTCCACAGGCATTTCCCACCACAATCTCCTCCCTCCCGTCCCCTCAATGTGCCTCTCCACAGTCAACAGTAGCCCTCACCTTGGGATTGCTCCACATTCCCCAAACTCCAGCTCCCAGCCACTGTGTTGTCTAGGGAATATATGACTGAGGCAAGGGCTGTTTGATTCTCATTCCATTTAGGCTGCCACAGAGGAGCGGTTTGCCTCTCAGATTTAAATGTTTCTCCTCCAACTCAGACAAGTGACCTGGTGTGGGGATCAGACCTCACTTCAGTCCCCTCATCCACCAAGGGCAGGTGCAGTCTGACTAACAGTCCATTTCCCCCCTAGTTCCTTTATACTACTGAGGTTTGCATGGTTCTATATATTCTCTTCTGCTGGTCAGGTACTCCTGTCCATTCTCAGCTGGTGCTCTGCATGCACTTCTGTGTCTGAAGGTGTATCTAAGAGAAGTACTCCACATCCACCTACTCCTCTGCCACCTTGTTTCTCCTCCCTTGTTTACTTTTTGTTATTTCTATTTTTCTGGGGTTGGATGTCTAGTTGGACACATTACAAACTATCTCTCCCTTAACAAATTTTCACCAGGACCCAATCAAGCACCACTGCCCGGGCCTCCCATAATCATTTCAAAGCCTGCTCACACTGGACATCTCCCCACTAACCCTGTGACTGAATGTCTGTTCCTTCAGTCCCTTCTATTCTCACATACTGCCTTTTACTCAGCCCTTTCTCCTTCTCACAGCAGAGCATGGGCCATATCAGATAAAGGCCAACATGTAAAATGCAGATAAAGCCATTCCATCTCATCAGGATAATGTGAGAATAAATGATATTACAAGATGGAGTACTTGGAGAAACTTAAAAGTGAAACACAAATATGAGATTTCATAATGCTATGGAAAAAAATTTAAAGACTAAGGTTTAAATAGGATTCAGAAGCTTTTTGTTGAAAAATATATTTACTTTTCTTTCTAAGGACAAAAACCCAAAAGAAAACCATTTCAGAGTTAGAGTGTGTACAGACTTCTTATCATAAATTTACCCAAATGTGGGTAACATTCAGTGTGTTCATGGCTTGCTGTGGGAGAGAACATTGCCTTATTTCAGTTCTGTCCTCTGTGTTTCTTGCTCTCTTTGGACTAACAAGTTACATAGCGGATATTCTTAAGTTAGTGGTAAAACTATAAGAGAAGAAAGTGAAAATGCACAAGGACTCTTAAGATATGGCCTTGAAGCTAATACAGAATCACTTATTCTGTCCTCCCATGGGCCAGGAGAAGCCACATGGCTGAGGTCAAAGTCAAGGAATTAGTACATATTTTCCCCCCACATTGATAAAGTGGAAAGGGTATAGATACAGAGAATAGTAAAGAATTGAGGCCAATGATTCAATTCACCAAGATGATAAAAGATTTGAACTTAGGCAATCTGATTCCATAAAGTAACAGTGGAAGTTGCTCAGTTGTATCCGACTCTCTGTGACCCCATGGACTATACAGTCCATGGAATTCTCTAGGCCAGAATACTGGAGTGGGTAGCCTTTCCCTTCTCCAAGGGATCTTCCCAATTCAGGGATCGAACCCAGGTCTCCTTCATTGCAGACACATTCTTTACTAGCTTAGTCATGAGGGAAGCCCAAGAATACTAGAGTGGGTAGCCTACCCCTTCTCCAGAGACCTTTACAACCCAGGAATTGAACCAGGGTCTCTTCCATTGCAGGCAGATTATTTACCAACTGAGCTCTCAGAGAAGCCCATGATTTTAAGTGCAACATTCTACTTCCTCTAGAGAGATGTTTCTAATTCTTCTCTTCATGAAGAGGTATAGCTTAAGGACGCTTTTTTGAGGAATGAGGGGTAAAAAAAGTGAGATCTGCCCAAAATTTGAGATTTGAGCATAAATAACTCAGATGACCATTATATCTACTACTGTGGGCAGGAATCCCTCAGAAGAAATGGAGTAGCCATCATGGTCAACAAAAGAGTCCAAAATGCAGTATTTGGATGCAATCTCAAAAACCACAGAATGATCTCTGCTTGTCTCCAAGGCAAACCATTCAATATCACAGTTATTCAAGTCTATGCCCCAACCAGTAATGCTGAAGAACCTGAAGTTGAACAGTTTTATGAACACCTACAAGACCTTTTAGAACTAACAGCCAATAAAGAGGTCCTTTTCATTACAGGCAACTGGAATGCTAAAGTAGGAAGTCAAGAAACACCTGGAGTAACAGGCAAATTTGGCCTTGGAATGTGGAATGAAGCAGGGCAAAGACTAATAGAGTTTTGCCAAGAAAATG